>JAQFVV010012905.1:0-382500 GCA_028023455.1 Epiperipatus broadwayi
ATCAATGCTCAGTTTCTGTTAAGACAGCAAATCTTCAAACTTTAATGGACAGGCTTCAATCTTCTCCATGCTCCAACACTCTCTAATGGTACATATTACGCCACAAATAGATATCATTTAAACGTCTAAACCTTTATTAATGTCAATATTGTTAATTATGAATTATACACCTCTTTAAAAACTATTACTAATGGAATTAACTTATTCATGTTTTGAAGAATAAAAACAGATTATGAAAGTTATTTCTGTTGTTATATTACTGGCACCTACCACTTTAACATGAATACTAACCCAGGTCCAAATACCCTTACTCAATGTAAAGGATCATAGATCTAGAAGCAAATTTGAATATATGAATAGAGCAGTTCTGGTTGGAAATTTAATAAATCCATCATCCAGTATCATGATTGAGTTAGCAACCTCCGTTAGTTAACAGAATGTGATTTCTGAACTGAAAAGTTATTATGCAAACTGAAGTAATGTTTTGTTATTATTAAGTTGTGATTGTTTCGATTTATTGATTGGAATGTCTAAACGATTTTACAAATTTGTCCTTAATGTGTTATTGTATCCAAGTGATGAGTATTAGCACTTTAATGGAACTTAAATATAAAGGAGGCTATATAGAGAAAATGATGGTAAGTGAAGGTTTCATCACTTAAAAATAATGTTTTGTGAGAGGAAAGTAGATTAATAAATGATCGTGAAATGAACTTGATTTTGTATATTATGGAAATATGATTAATCATTATACATAGAATCAAGTGTAAATCTCATTGTTAATAATAAGGTTATTTTTTATAAGACGGAGAAATCTAAAGGAGAAATTTTACCTGAATTGAACACTTATTTTACAGAATAAAGATTTTTGTGAAAGCATGGCAATATCTGCGCTAAAGCAATAACTCAAACCACCAAATGTGATTCAATCAACTCTGTATTTGCACTATATGCTAAAGATTTTATGGTTTGCAAAAATAAATATTATGTGTAGTATTCTAGAAATTTAGAAATATATCACCAAAAATTCATGTGAATCATATTGATTCTTAACCAGCTTTTTCAGTTTTTGAAAAAGAAGATATGCACTGTTATCAAACCAACATCCGGATTTTTGAAGTTGTTTTCTGCTTGAGTGTTGCAAATAAAGAAAATTATGTTTGAACTCATGTGAGTATATAGTTTATGGCTTATAAGATGTAATGGTGACCGTGAGAAGCAAAAATGTAGATAGAGAATGGATGTCGTAGTTTTTTTCAAAGCTAGAAATATAATGTGCTTATTCTGCCAAACTTGATATTTTTTGTACACTGATTTGTTTTGGAACCAGATTTAAATATCAATTAGAAAATTGCAATTGACTTATTGACCCAAGAGTTGTAATTGTATTAATCGTTCTTAGTGATCCATCTTTAAAAGCCACTTCTCAAACCACCATTTTTATGTTATTTTGTTGATTTTACAGTTATTACTTATTGAGAAATTAAGATGATGTAATTATGCTGCCAGCTTTGAATTTATTTACGTCCAATAAAATCAATAATATTTAAATTGAATACTGAGGGAACATGATAAAGTACTGTCTTCTCAAGACACTTATTAGTTGTTTTTCTTGTCCTCTATCGCAAATTTACCTGTCAATAGATTTTGTCAGTTCGTTAATTTTTTGTGATCTTAAGCAAGTGAAAACATATATTTTAGAACCTTTTGACACAATAATGATTTTTTCGCTACAAAGTTTGAGTGAAATATACTGATTTTGCTAAAAAGAATCTCAGATTTTAGTAGAAAGGTGTTTACTTTTACAGAAGTAAATTGAAAGAAAGATCAACATGTCAGTTTCAATTTATAATTGATAAAACTGATTATTTTAGCATTACCAATGCTGTTAGACGAGTTCACCAATTATAAATAGGAAATTTATTTCTTAAAAAATCTTTCATTCACTTTGTAGAATAATCTCAATGAATTCATTAATTTGGATTTTGAAAACTAAACCATAATAATAAGTATAGTTTTAAAAGATAAATATATTTTACTGTTGACTTCTATAATTGACTCAATCAAAAAGTTCGAACTTTTAATTTAGAATTTTCCAATAGGGACTTTGAAACTACTCAAAGAGTTAAAGGCTATATAAGAAAATGTAATTTTAATATCTTGAAATTGCTTCAATCAGATTTTTTGAATTATATTTTTCTTTTTCTTTTTAAACATAATATAGACAATCATGTAAGACATAAATGACATAATATAAATATATTTAGATGTAATCTTGATCTCATCAACATGCAGATATTAAAAATGCAGAAAGTTTGTACTAAATAATACAAAATACTCAAAACTACTCTATACCATAGCAAGAAAAAGTAACACCTTCTTCACGTGTACAGATATCTCAATGTTTATGAGTATATTTTGAATTACAAATCATATATGAAAAGGTGGACATCAGCATAGGTCCAAATAAACATCACATGATCATCCATTTCTATGTTGCTTTTAATAACTGTTGATTGATTTATAAAATTACTGGTGCATAGTTGCTGCCTTAATACTGCCAATGGACCAATGGATTGTAGATGGTTTGTGCATAAAATCCCCATTTAGTGCCTACCATCCAATATCCCCAGACAGTTTCTGGCTTGCAGGCCTTCACCAGTGAGGAGCCTTGGATCTGAGAGCACTGCACCTGAGATCTGTAGGATCTGAATGCAACCCTCCAGCAGTGATCTTTTATCTCTACTTAACTACATAAAGTCAGGAGTCTTAAATTGAAAACACCTTAATGTTTCCAATATAAGCTTATTAGCTTATATAGTTATAGTAGGTCCTGAACCTGGGTGTCTAGTACCTATACATTTTTGGGTCTTTAGTTCTTTCCACCATTATCCTATTAGGCAGGATTGGTTTCTGAAGCCAATAAACATCACATGATCACTATTTCTTATGCTTGCTTGTAACTGTTATTAAAACATGTTACTGAACTGAGTTCAGACCTATATGACTATATAAGGTAATGAGCTCTGGATTTGAAAGATTGATGTGTTTTCAACTTAAGACCAGTAGCCTTGTAGTTAAGATAAAAGATGGCTGCTGGTAGAGAGCAATGCTCTCTGAGATCCAAGGCTCCTCACTGACAAAGACCTAAAAGGTAGAAAACCAATCTGGGCAAGGATGAGTAGGCACTAGATGGGGATTTTATGCAAAGCCTTCTAGCATCCATTGATTACTCTAGATTGCTGAGAGTAGCAATATGTGTAGTGAGTTGTGCCTGTTTTAATATCAGTATCACTAAAAAATGATTTAAGAATCAAAAATCCAGGTAAAAGCTACCATCATTGTATATTTATCATCATTATTTTCAACTAGTGATGACCTATTGCAAAATATAAATCTCTAAATTTATTCCACTTTCTCTGATTGTAGCCTCTTCTTCATTTCACAATAGAAAACCTTTTACTTCATTTATCCATCCTCTACATACTGATTTTTTTCTAGATCTTTTACAATCTTTTGACATCTATTTAAAACTTCAATTCCCTTTCTACTATCATTTAATATTCTACTATAATTACTAAATATAAACCAGGATCCCCTTCTGACCATCTATATTAATCTTACGATACTTTTTTCTAGCTAATAATAGTATGACACTGTTTTATTGACCATTATTGAAGAGTTAATTAAATTCACTACGAATAAGTACATAAAATTCAAAATCAAACTAATGACTCTATAACTATGTTTGCTTGACTGAATTTGAACTCCAAATTATGAAACAGAAAATAGACACATTATCCACTAAATTAAAAGGATTATATATTATTGTGATTGTTTTTATATTCATGTTTAATAAAGAAAAAAGCTAAGTTTGGTAAATTTTATTTTATTTTTGCACAAGAAGGGTGTAGTATACAAAATAAGATTTTATATCCAGAGATAGATCATAAAACAGTGAACCAAAATGTTTAGAAGCAGAATTTATAATAAATGTCAGTTAAAATAGTGAAAAAAATAAATAGGAAGTTTAATGAAACTCTGGTTTCTAAAAGCCCTCTAGTGACTCATTTTATTTGAATGGAAATTAACATTAATCATGGTATCACATTTTATTGATTAAAGGCAAGACAAATTAAATTCCTCCTTTAATATTCCAGTTGATGTTAAAATTATAATCAAACAACAGCAGCCAAGATTGCTTTATGGTCTTACAAACTTGACATATTGTAACAAAGAATATGCAAGATTTAAAAAGAGTACCTGTAATGACTGCCCTTTTCTCAAAAATAGTTATTTCATTATTTTGTCTAGGAATAAACTATTTACATTAGAGAAAGTTTCATCAGCTCCATTAACCAAAGGCAATAAACTACTGGCTATATGTGCTATAACATTATTGATTTCATGCTTAAAATTCTGAAACAAATTAAAATTGCTAGCTAAAGGTATTGGAATAGAAAATAAACAAATATTTTAAGGACTTTATCAAAAGTACATTTTCTTAATCAGATAAATCTGCTAGTGCAATATTTATAACTGTAATGTAAACTTTAGATCCATCATTGTAAGATTCTATTAATTATATCAAAATTTTAATATTTTTTTATTACATATATGTATATATAAAATATATGTAAGGAATTAACATATAAAAGCATACTGTCAAAATCAGGTATAAGTTTTATAATATAAGATCATTTTATTAAGAACCTTGAGATTTATTTTATTTTAATCACATATGTGTGTAGACGAAAGAATTTCATACTAGAATAAAAATAAAATCATTGAAAATAAAATCATTTTGTTGTCAGTTATTTAATCTTTTTACATACAACCCACACTGGTGCATTATCCATGTATTGCTGGCTTTAACTCACTCTCCAACCATTATTTTACCAATTTTATCATTATTTTATTGAGAAAACAATACTGAATAATGCTGCCACCTTTAGAAGTTTTTTACAATTAATAAATCAATATTTAAATTTAGAGTTATAATAAGATAATTCTGTCTTTGGAATGTGTTAATTGTTTTTTTTTGTTCTTTCCACAAGAGAACACCTGTCAATGATTTTGGTAGTTCCACTTCTTTGTTTTAATTTTCAAAATGTAAATGTATGTTTTAGATTCTTTTTTTATATATTTATTATTTTTTTATAAAATATTTGGGAAATATTAATTATTTTAGAAAAATAATTCAAATTTTAGTAGAAAATATTTACTTTTATATGAAAGCAAATTGACAATAATGTATGGTTGTAATTTATAATTGGATTACAGACATTCATTTTAATGTTTACTGCTATTGATTATTTTTGTCAATTATAAATAAAAATTTATTTTTAAATAAACTTTTGTTTACTTTAACAATCAAATAAATTATTAATTTGCATTTTAGAAACTAAACTAAAATAAATAGTTTTAAAAGATAAATATATTTTTTTACTACTAGGTCTCTAATGGACCAATTAAAAGTTTTCAACTTTAATTCAACCTGTCAATAAAGATATTGTACTAATAAGGGTTTAATAAAAAATATAAAAAATATTATAAACTAAAAGATTTTTATAGATTTGAACATATTTAAAAACTCTGTCAGTATTATTTGTTCAACACATAGGAGTGAAACTGGCATGTGATACCACTAGCAATTTTCAAATGATCTGATTTTATATTATTTTTTACATGTAGCATCTCACTGCCTCAGTATCCTTCTAATAATGTTTTTAGTTTATAAAAATCAAATTACTTTGAATTTAACTTGCTTTGTTTACATTTTATATGCACCCCCTTCAGTTTTAGTGTTATCTACTATTCAGGCTATAAATTTAAATTGCCTTTTAAAAAAATAACTACTTTTTAAGTCAAATACAATAAAAATTTATTAATCAATTATTTATCTAGCATTGTGTTTTATTTGTAATAGTCATAAGTGAATCATTTTGACACATGAGTTGTATGAATTTTCATAAAGCTGAAAAATATTTTCACTTTCCAAACACAAGATAAAATCTTTGATAGATAAGAATGAATCCATCTTATTTTTTTTTACATAAATTTATATACATGACAAAATAAAAGCATGAAGGTCTTAATCAATCACTTTTAATGCCTTTCACTAATATATTAATAAATGACATTGGTGAATTTTTTACAATTTACTACATGTCAATATTATATATATATATATATATATATATATATATATATATATATATATATATATATATATATATATATATATATATATATATATATATATATATATATATATATAACTAATTATTTATTTATCTAACACCATGTTTTATTTGTAATAGTCATATGGTGGATTTATTTTTATTTTTTCAAAGACTCTATCTGATGTTTAGAAAGCGATGATATTCCTCAGCTCGTTAATAATTCATACAGTGGATGTGTCAAGTGATTTCCTTATGACTACTACAAATAAAACATGGCACTAGATAAATAAATAAGTAGTCATATATATCATATATAAATCATTTTAATGGATATTATACTTTTACATATATATATATAAATTTTGCAAACATCATTTATTAATATATAAGGATGGAATTAAAAGTGATTAAGATCTTCACACACTCATTTCTAAATGTTTTTATATTGGGTTATATATATATATATATATATATATACCCATTTATAAATGTTTTTAGATTGGGTTATATATATATATAAAAAGATAAGGCAGATTCATTCTTATCTTTTCAAAGACTCTAACTTATGTTTAGAAAATGAGAGTATCTCTCAGTTTTATAAAAATTCATACAGAGCATGTGTTTGGTGATTTTCTTATGACTAATAAAATTTATTGCAATGCTGGTGACAATAATAAAATGCAAATTTATTTTAATAGAGTAACAAATTTTGAGAAAGCAAAAACTGATTTAAAAAAAAATGTCTATTAAACGCTGAAAAATGTTAATTATCTTTTTAAAAAAACTGTACATTTTAAAAATATTTTTTTTTTGTGACTAAGAGCAACAACAATAAAAAGTTAGCTTATTACATAAATAATATAGCAATCAAATGATTATAAAAATGTTGTCAACTGAATCCCTTTAAATATTTAGTAATTTTGTTTCTTTGTTTTTGTGATTTTATGATTACTGTTTTAAATTTTTTTATATAAATAATTTAATACTTATTCTAATCAAAGGTTATAAAAAATAAAATTTGATAGGATATATATATATATATATAAAACAAATATATATATTAGAAGTGGTATGTGATACCAGTTGTAGTGAGAATGTAACAAAATCAGTTGTAGCTGTTTCAGGTTAATCTAAAATATAAATTATTGTTTTCATATTTAGCCAATTAGTAATTATATTTCATGAACCAAATTATTAATCTCTGTATCATTATTTAGGGTTATTAACTTACTTGCAGTGCAACAGATTTATTTGTTCTCTTTGATGAGACTTTTTGCAAGTTTTCAACTTTTAATTTTAATATTAAACTGTTATTCTATATCACAATATAATAAATTGAACTTGATTTCATCAAAATGTATATTTGCCAATAAAATAAATTTTACAAAAAATCACATTTGAATTTTGCAAATATTGAAAAAATAAGATCATAATGAAAACAAAGAAGGTCTTTATCCTTGAATAGTTAAAAGATATAGGTTGGTTTTACAAAATTAATGGAATTTTTTTTATTGAATGATATTTTAATGTGAACAAATAAATATCAATTTTTGATAAATCTATTGAATTATTCTTTAAAATATTAAAAAAATTATAATTTTTATAATATTTTAATATATCCTAACAGAATGTTATTGTTGACATATTAGCACTCAAATTGAAAAGGCATAGTTATCAGAATGTTGTAATTTGCCTAGCCAATATTATGCCAGAATTTATTACAATCTATTTTTAAAAATAATGCACATATGTATGAAATAAAAGTGTAATCATGTATAATTTTGATTTTTAATAATTATTATACAATTACTGTGCAAAACTAATCATGAATCTTAATAAACTAGTGTGTTCAAAAATTTACTCAAAGTAATCTCACAAAGCATATGAAATTGACTATGGTTAAGATTTAAATTCTAATATTTTTAATGTCTATAAATAAATAATATCTATTAAATATGTAAATACAAGAATACATGTTATTGTCTATTAGAGAAATATATTCAATAATAATAATAATTTACAATTCAAGTCTTCTACAATTATTTTAATAAATTTGTAAATAACATTCACTTTCTCATATCAATGCTAATTCATTAATAAGATGAAAAATAGCCACTTCTGTACAACAGTCACAATGTTATATAATTAACAAACCAATCATTGATATCTGAAAGAGTATCAATGACTGATTTATGAATCATGTAATATATTTATAGTAATTTTAGTTAATGAAACATTTTTAACATCTATGACTGAAAGGGTTTTATTATTTTTCTTTTATGAAATAGTTATTTCTTAGATATATTTTGCTAAATAAAATTACTATCTATATGAAAGTGAAAAAATAATATATTTATAATAATGATTTAAATTGCCTTTCATTGTCCATCTATTATCTCTTGTAAAAAATATGCTCAGCTCAGCTCCAAGTCAGTTTCTTAATACTTTTAATGATATCAGAAATATGTTTTTTCTCATACATTTAATCCATATGATGGTATGGAAAAACAGAGAATGAACCTGGGGTGGTAGCACTCAACATCATCAACCCCAACTAATGAACTATTCTAAATTTAAATATACAAATAAGATAAATGAACATGAGCATGAATAAGCATGACTATGATTACTAACTATAAATCACCAGCATTACAAATGAAGAATAAAATGCATTCATCATCATGAATGATTTAAAAAATTAAAATCAACAGTCAACCTTGTGAGTGGATTTGAAAGTGGACCACTATAGATGAGGATAATTAATTAGCCCTTGCCAAGTTTGGGGCAGATTATATAAACATTTAAGTGCTAATCCATCAAATATAACAATTAAAAAAATAATGCTGGGATACATAAATATGCTAATTGTCATCAAGACCCTGGCCATTATTGCCATTAATGAACTGGATAATTATAAACTTAATTTCTAATAATAACTAAATAAAGTGTAGTGCATGGACTTTAAAGGATATCCTTTTGCATCAACCAGAATCATCATCATTACCTGAATGTACATAACACTAAACAGAAACCCAATCTATATAGGATCATTATGCATAAATCAAGCTCAGTTAGCAAAAACTCTATAACTGTTACCGTGACCATGAGATAATATCAACATATAATAATTTAAACCTAGTTTAGGGTTGAATAAATTAACTGGAATAACTTAATAAAATATACATGTATTAATAACAATAACAATAAAATTAAATTAAAGTCTGCTAAGTAAACCATAAATTTAGCATTCTGATTTTAATTAAAATACACTAAAATATAATATATTGTAATTTACATATAGCTGAATAGATTTACATAAAACCCACATATATATATAATGTAATGCTAATGAATAGCACTACATATAAAATTGGTGTTCACAATTATTAAAATAAAATCTTATATTTAAATAACGAAAATATTTTGAAATTAAAATATCTCATTTTTAAAAAAAAAGAAATCTATAAAAGTTTAAAGAGTTTTCTTCATATAAACATAAATCACCAGATGTCATTTATTAGTATAAGTTTTACTAATTTGAAATAATAATAAAAAAAACAATTAGAGGGAGAATCAAATGGTCATTTGTAAAGTTTTACAAATTAATTAATTCAGGGGGAGGGGAAATTTAACTTAGCAAAAATTAAAACTACTAAAGAGAAATAAAAGAGAAATCTTAAAAACTAGAAAAATCTCTCCATTTATTTAAAATAAAATAAATATATGTGGAAATAAATAATGATTTTAAATATAAAAAAATAAATATATGTGTGTAAATAAAATATGAAAGTTAAATATTAGAATAAATAAAAGAAAGCTCATAATTGAAGTTAAAATTCCCTCAAAGATTGCATATACTGATAAACTGCATAGGAATGGGATTAGCAATGGCTACTAATTAACTAATTAAAATCCATAAACAACAGAACTAATTAAAAATGCATTTTATCCTAATTTTGATCTACAAAAGCAGCAGATTTAAAAAATTTAATTAGAAGATAACAACAAGATCATCACATAAATAGGGCCAAATATTTTGTCAGTCATTTACGTATCTAGAATCAATCACCTATTAGACTTATTTTCCAATGAATACAATGCAGTACTAAGCAGTTTTCAGAGCATGTGATGAGCTCCAATTTTCATCCACAAGAACATCAGCGGTCCACCCATCTAATGATTTGAAACTGCCAAGAATGTCTAACTTTCTGAAATAAGAAATAGCCCAGAACTGCAATCATCAGGACCACATCAAAAGCCTAAAATCCAACCAGTTGGTAAAACACACATGCAGCAGCAAAGAACAAGAAGTCACAACATTTAAAATCCTATAGGTAATAATATTTTCTTATTCCAATTCCTGATATTAATTAAAGTAGCCATTGCAATCTTTGAATATTTCCAGAGCCAGCATAAAATGAATTATTTATGTGCAGGTTTAGTATAATGAACAGATATTGGTAGAACTTTCTCAAACATACAAATAGCTTATGATAAAATATATGTGCATGTTTTAATGCTTTGTACTTATTTTAATGCTTTATGTTTATATTATATTACCACTGTGTGTTTTATTAATAATGTGTGTGCCTGAAATATTATAAAGTCATTGTTTATATTAATTAGAAATTTATAATTAGTTTACAAATTACAGTAAACATTTTAATTAAAATATTTGTTTATCATTTACTGTCGGTCAATTCTTTTAATTATACCATTAAGAACAACTTAGCAGAGAAGTTATACAAGCACTTTATTATATTTGTTTTCCATTGAGCTAGTTGGGATTTCTTAGGTGCTGAATTAGTTGTCATCATTCAGAGCATGTTGACTACTTCTGGTAGCTAGCTGGCACTTGAAGTTTACTTCAAAACAAATAAAGTGCTCTGAATGACAGGGGTTAAATTCAGCAGTCAGAGAAGATCTATGGCCTGGAAATGTGTTTGTAGTTATGTATCTTATATAGCTTTGGCCTGGTCATAGGTACCATCTGGGTATTATGCTTCTCTGCCTAAGGGACCGGTGTGGTGCAATACTTGAATTGCAACTGGAGTATATGCTTCTTTGCCTAAGGGACCGGTGTGGTGCAATACTTGAATTGCAACTGGAGTAGATCGAAGTTATAATAATTTTATAATATTGTCATATTTTCTATAAAAAGAAGTCAACAATTTATCTTACAAACAATTTGTTTATAATGTTTTTATTAAAGAGTAAGTTATATGAGCACAGACTTTCACATGACCCACACTCCCACCCTATCTCATAACACTGATACACTTGAACACATATGTTGAAAAGATAAATAATCACCAATAAACATATTTCATACTAAACCAGCAATCATCAGTTTGTCCAGATTACCATCTCTACACATATATGCTATAAGTGCTCAGATATATATTAAGATAGCCAAACCTCATACTTTAATGGACAGGCTTCAATCTACTCCCCACTCCAACTCTTCAACCGTCCATCCAATTGAAAGTCTGATGATGGAATGCTCAAAAGCCACCCTGAAGCTGAGATTCTTGTCAGATCCATGTTGACCTAAGGTCAATCTGACCCCTCATGTACAGGATATAATCCATTTAATACGTATATTGGTGATTATTTATCTTTTCAACATATATGTGTTCAAGTGTATCAGTGTTATGAGATAGTGTGGAGAGTGGTGGGTTGTGTGAAAGTCTGTGCTCATATACCCTGTATATTACATATATAAACACAGGTATATAATAAGCCTGTGTGTTTCAGTTATTAAAGAGTAAGTTTTAAGTTTGGTTTTTATTAAAGAGTAAAATTTTTATGCTATATTTTATTTGTTTTTTCTATTTGATCATTTACCCACCCGATTCAATATATATTTTAAATTAACATTTTTAAACTGTCATAAACCACGAATAAAAATTATTTTTTATAGTATATAATAATTAATTTAAACATATATGTGTTTGAGGATTGATTTTAATATATATATATATGGGTATAAGCCCATTTCAATGTGTGCACACACTGGTGTTTATAGAAAAAAAATTAACTTATTAAAGTTATATTTTATTATATTTTTTTAAGAAAAGTAATTTCATATTAATATATATATATATAAAAACCAATGCACACATACATGAGTATTACTATTATCTTTTTACAAATCATATAATATCTCAAATGCTTTAATATATTTAGTATTCAAAATTAGGATTTATACCACTGTAAAATAAATATTTTAACTATTCTCTAAATCAGCATAAGACAATACTTAACAAAAAAAAGCAGTGATATTTTCTTATACTTCATTTATTAATATAAAGGTTTATCTAAAACATTTTGATTAAAGGAATTAATATTTAAGTCAATTGTACAATGTATCTTAATATTTAAGATAAATGCTTGGCTTGAATTAGTATTTTGAATCTAATGTCCTAGCTCTTCACTGAAGAGAGCCATAGCTGGAAACCAGTCTGGGGATGGCGACCATCATAGATAAAGGATTCAAATACTTTGTCTTGTAGCATTTATCATTAAAAAATAAATAAATTTGCTTGTTTAAAGGTATTAGCAGGCTCTTTATATATTACATATTGATAATGCAATCTATATAAGTCATGTGATATGTGACTATTTTTTACTAATGTATCCAAATATGTTTCAAATTGGTTTTTTCAATGTAATGATAGGACTTGAGAAATACATGTTGCCTAACTTATCTCAAATTTTATTATATCATTATAACTAACCAACAAATAAAACTTCCAACTATCTTCTCTCACTATATATGTATTTTGTAAAGAACTTTTGACCATTGGGTGAAAAGGAGGTTTAAAACACTCGGATCTCCATACCTATATAGACAGGTTGCTACTTATGTTGTGAACGTATGGTAGTTGATATATGAAAAATATGAACCTTGCTTGAATATAATTATTGCTACAGGTCTAATATTGATTGTCACACATATGTTTTTTTGCATATAACAATATTCATTTCCTTCACAGTATTGTAAAGTGGATAAAAATTGCCACTACTTAGAAGGGGAAAAGTAATGTATTTTTTTATTTAAAGATTAATAATGATATTATAACAGAGTGCAAAAAAAAGAGATCATAAAAATTGAGTAAATGAATAGTTAAATATGTTTTACTTCATAACTGCTAAGTAGCATTATTTTTTAAAACCGTTATCACTATATATGCTACAGAATGAAACCATGGCTTCTTCTCTTACATCAGATTAACAAACATTTTACTTCTCTTCTATCCATCTTGATCTTGCACTCGACTCTCTTCAGTTTTTTTTTTCTGTTTTTTAGAATCTAGTTTAAGACTTTAATTGTCTATTTATCACCATCTTTTTTGAGAGAGAGATTTCTAATGTATATCCATTTCAGCCTTTTAATTCTTTTCAGTATGCATATAGTCGTCATATTAATTGCCTGCCAAAATTCACATAACATTATATATTGTTTACAACAGAGTAAATTATGCTGTCTTTTTAAAATCGTCATATACAATTATTATGCGATTATAAAATACTGCATAAAGTATTATAATGAAAGTTAATTTTAAAAAGAGTTTGCCAATTTTATCAGTTTTGTTTAAATTTAATGTAGAACATTATAATTAGAGACGGACTTACAAGAAAATTATAAAAAGAAGGTAATATTGATTATGAAATAAATTAATTTTTTAAAAGAAAGCAAAAGCGAATAGATATTTAATATTTTATATTTAATTAAAACGGTTCAATATTAGTTTGAAGAAAATGACGTCATCATTGTGGCTTTAGATTTTTAAGAATTAATCATTATTTTGAACATGAAACTTTATTTTTAATTTAAAAAGAATAAAATTCCAGGATATACAATCATTTTTGAATAAAAATTTTATTATAACTAAATAGTTATAATAGAAAAAAAATTATAATCATTCAATATTTAACTTTCATTTTATTTTAACAGTAAATTGAAAGTTAAAAGAGCGTTTGTGAAATCTTTTATTATATATTGTATATATATATTAATACGATTATTTTACGAGTGAAAATGTCAAACTTTTCTTTAGAGTTTTTTGACGTGTAAAGATAGGCAAAAGACCATTTATGCGGAAAAAAATCAGTAACTGGGTGTTCCTGACCATTACTGTAGTTATCTAAAATTCTTTGCTGATTTTTCAAACATTTCGGTAGCAAACGTTTTTATTGAATTTCCTTTTCATGAATTGCTTTTAGCCTGCCCTTAGTATCAAAAAGTCTGAAAAAATTTGACATAGATATAATCTAGTCATAAAAATTGAATAGACTTTGTAATATCGTGATGGCAGTGGCACGTATTATAATTGTTTTTCATCTGGATTTGAATCTATTCTGGGCAAACATTAATCCTTTTTTAGGTTTTTATCAAGCTTAAGATTTTTCTTTTATGTTCCTGGCTAATTACCGTCCAATATTGGTTGAAAAGTGAATATCTAGCTAAAAGAAAATGCTCAAATCTTTACCAACCACAAATGAACAAGCATGGTATGTATTATCTATTTATTTAATTTTCTTCTATGATTGACCATTGGAAATACCTCTGAGCTACAGTGAGCAATTTAATAGGATTCATCTTAATCTATATACCGAAAATATCTAGGTATAGAAGTCAGAATTTTTTTTATCAAATAAAATAATCTCATTATCAAACTTGAATTGTATCTTGATGCCGAATTTACTAAACTGACTACTACCTATTTCAAGCCAACTGACATTAAAATTCTGGAAGTAATATACATCCCTTATTGGCACTAGTTTTATTTTAAATGTCTTCTTTAATACAACCTCACAGAAGGTATTTAATGTTGACTTCTGGATTCAATAAGCAATTTTCAATCGACAAAACAACAAACATAATACAATTTTAGATTATTTTATTTAGGAGATTAAAATGAATCTTATTTATTTTTATTCTCATCCTCTTTAATGTCATGTTGACACTTCATTACTTATCTTTTATCTGTAGCGATGAAATTCTAATATCAATTTGTTTTCTATTCCATATTAATAATCTGTAGTAGTCATTCACGAGACTAGAGATTATCCGGTAAACTGTACTCCAATTTTTACTACACCATCCTCACACAAGGTAGGGGCTGGTTTCTATCCATTTTAACCCTTTGTGGAGGGATGCAATTATAAACATATGACCAAAGATGTGAAAAAGATATATGATCCCCAAGATGCACATTTTGGCCCAAACCACAATCTCTTACATATAGCATATCCAATGTTAAGAATATATATATATATATTAAATTACTACAGTTTAAACCACAATCTCTTACATATAGCATATCCATTGTTAAGAATATATATATATTAAATTACTACAGTTTAATTTATAAGTTTCAAACTTGATGCCCTCACAACTTTGACCCAAACCATTTAATGGAAGTATATCAATAATTTTTATTAGCCATTTATTACACTAGAGTTTATCCAATAATGAATAATAATACTGTAATGTAATTTTCACTACATCATTCTCACATAAGGTAGGATTTTGACATCTTATGTGATAAATCTAAATTTCACTGGGCTTTTTTGTCTTTAATCTTACATATTTAGCTTAATAATAATCTGTTAATTCAAATAATACAAATATCTTAGGCATTAACAATATTTTTTGTTCTGATTTCCAATTATTGCACTTAAATTTTTCATAATGTTTTACCATTTCTATTGTTTAATTCATTTCAAAATAGAAACTTCAGCTTGAAATGGATAAATAAATTTTTTTTTTTTTTCAACAGACTTACATTTTTTTAAGCAGTCAATCTATAGGCAACTAAGATAACAATCTGCTATTAGATGGAGATATATAGTTTTTCTTAATTGGTGGAGAGAGGTGAAAGAATGTTGGAAAATCACTCAAACTTTTCATCATACATCAAGCACATAAAGTAGTGTCTTATTTTTCACTGCTCCATTATAAAAGGCTATGGAATAACCTTTTTCATGCAGCCTGCTATTTAAAGGCTGTTATACTTTTTTACCTCTCTATGTATTTAAAATTAATAAATATCAATATTGTTTAGCCCCCAATAATGACAACATGGTTTAGTCACATTAATACTACAAGCAGTATTTTATTTTATACCACTCCGAAAAAGAGTATTTGTTTTATAAAAATATTTCAAATTTGATTTTATTTATTATAAGTACTATTTACAATATGTATTAAAATGCTTATATAAAAAATAATTTCAAAAAATATAGCATTAAATAGCAAAAATGATATAAAATTACTTTTTTTCTTATAATCAAAAGAAGTAAAAAAAAATCGGTCATTTAAAAAAGATGAAAAAATTTAAAGCCGCTTAGATTACAAGCTGTATGTGATATTACTCTACTTGAAAGGAGGCATACAATTTAAATTATGTAAGCTAAATTCAAATTAATTAGATTTTTGAGATACAATATTTAGGAAGATAATGAGAGGGAAGCCTGTTTAATTTACAAAATAATATAAAATTAGAGCATTTGAAAACTGATAACAGTATTACATACCACTTGTAGCCATTGTGAATTACTTTAGGCTTTCCTTGAAAAAATTTTCAACATACATTTTTGTTTGACATCAAATAAAAAACAATCAAAAGTTATTAATCAGAAATATAAAAACAGGCAAAACTCTCCATACACTATTGCCACTCTGTGCAAGCCAGAGTACTCAATGGACGCCAAAAGGCCTGTGCATAAAATTCCTATCTAGTGCCTACTCATTCAATATCCCCAGACTAGTTTCTGGTTTGTGGCCTTCATCAGTTTTAATAACAGTTATGAGCAAACATAAGAAATAGTGATCATGTGATGTTTGGTGGTTTAATCAGAAATATAATTTTCAAGTATTAAAGATTGAATTTTGATCCAGGACCGTTTTGTTTTCAAATCTGTTATACTATCATTATGATAAACTATACAAGAATGTGACAATTAAATCTCAATATATTTATTTTTAGTGTCATATAAGTGGAAATATTTATTAAAATATAGAGAATCCCATATTTCCAGCACCATAGAATTAATAAAAAAAATTTATATTTTTGTATGCCATGTTGTCTCTGACCAAGGAAGAATGATTCAAGTAATTGTATTCACAAAAAAAAATGAAATCCAAGAGGCTGTAAAATTTAAAGAGCACCTAAACCATTAAGTTGTGTTAACAGGCTTATGGGAAAGTTTAATAAAGGGTGATTCATACATGAACATTAAAAAAAAAAAAGAACTAATGACGTTTTACTGTTAATCTTGTCTAGATAATAGAAAATTCAAAAATTTTCCACATCAGACCTCAAACAAAACAGGAATATTAAAAATAGTATTCATCATATTCTAACTCTCCCACAAAATAGAATTTATAACTAAATTAAAACTTACAATTTTTTTCATATTTCTGGCAAACAATTTGAAATGTGGTTGTTGAAGGAAAAACATTTTTATCTTATTTGTTATTGATTTTTAAAAAAAAAAAAAACTCAGATGAAAAAAATAAAAATAAAAACGATAGATTACATACAGAAATAATAAACATTTGCTATATTAAATACATATGTACTTAGATCACCATAAATTTACCATACTTAAAAAGTATAACAATAGTTATAAAAATAAAATATAACTATGTACAAATATCACAAAAATTAATCTACACTTTAGATCTGTTCTTAATTCATAAAAATGAAAACTAAATTATAAGATAACTTTTCACTGCAAAATTGTATGGAAAACTATGGTTCTGGATTGACACTAAAGTTATTATAGATTATACAAAATAAAATAATGTGGAAGTACTAAAAATACCTAGCGAGCTGTGTGTAAACTAACTGTCAGCAAATGTAAAGTCTAGAAAGAGCTCATCTACACTTTAGCTTTGATTATATATAAGCATACCATTTACTGATATACTTACATGCAGGGTATGATTTATATATACTAAATAATTTTAAGATAACTATAAGCTATTATGAAATCACTATGACTATTTAGAGGAAAAGGCTGAGCCTTATATGTAACCCTCTTAATATTAAATTAATCCTGTTAATAGAAGTAAATATAACTTTCAACCTGATACTTCAGAGCCATCTAGGAAAGAATTGAGACTCAATTATGTTATCCATATAAACTCCAGATTCTTTCAAAATTACATAAAAAATATTTCCATCCAACAGATAAAACTTTGTGAATAGCTTCGCCTATAATACATTTGAAATTTCAAATATTTCATCAACATTTCATGTATAGATGAAGCTGCTTCTTTTGGAAATCATAAGATGAATTTGCAGAACACCTGCTCTTGATCTCATTGATCTGCAATTACAGGTGGAAGTATGATATTATACCTTTCTGAGATCAAAATATCATAAAATACCATATCTAAAAATTACTATTTTTAACTTTTTAAAAAATATACTTATTAGTATTAAAATTGCTTTTCGCTCTCTATTTGTATATGTGTTTAGTATTTTATTAAATTTTCATAATAAAATCATCTCTATCTTATTAAATGTAAAAGTTTAGTTTACAAATACAGCACTGCACTATCTATATAATGCTGATTTGCATATTTCTGGACTTAAATAATTTCCAGCATATATAATGTGTGATTGTTTAAAAAAGTTTGATTTAGAAATTAACACAAGCACTCAGATTTTACTAGTTTCTTATTTCATAAAATCCTCTTGTTGTATACTATAGTGCTTATTTTTACTTGTTAAAAATATTTTTATATTCTGCTCCACAGCTATTGTTAAGCATGAACTTATTTTTCTCCTTTTACTTTCTTTGCATTTCTTCATATATCCATATATATTGTTTGCAATAACTCCCCTCATAAACACTTCAATGCAATTTTTTTTTAATGATTCTTTTGTTTTCCTGACAGTTTCGACTATCCTGCAGTCTTCATCAGAGTGATCTTAATCTCCTCTACCTTTTAACTTTTAAAAAATAGAGGAGATTAAAATCGTTCTAATGAAGACTGCAGGACAGTTGAAACTGTCAGGAAAATAAAGGAATCATTAAAAAAATTGCATTAAAGGGAGTTATTATAAGCAATACTTCAAGGATAAATTTTATATATTTGAAATTTAATTGAAACTACACATTGTGGAATCATTTTTACAAGTTAATAACAGTCTAAATTTTTCTGCTCATTTTATTATTATTATTATTTTACTAGTTTGTTTGATTAATTTTTTTACTTAGTTTAACTTGTTCTGATTTCAGTTCATTTTTTTATTTTAAAGATATGTGGAAACTTTGTTTACATTAGCAACATTTTATTTTGACAATCATACCTATTTTCTATATCATATACTGATGTTTTTACATTATTTATTACAAATGTAAGCTTTCAAATGATAGACATTCTAAAAATTAGTATTTGAACTTTGCAAATAATGAAAATTCTTTTAGATATTGGATGTAATATGGTCTATTCATAAAAATTGTGGAATGAAATATTTCTTATTTGAATACTATTTTTAAAATAAAAATGAATTTAGTTGAGACATCATAAAAGAATAAAAATATGTTTTTAAATTCAAAATTAAATTTACTATTATTAAAATTTTACTAGAAATTTCTTTATCATGTTTATGAAGACCTATCTGGTTAGCCAGAACAAATAGCTTCTAGTTTGCATAACTAAATTTTTATGACTTGTTTTCAACTATAATCTAATTGTAGTTATGCAGATTTTTGGTTTAAAATAAATATTTTACAAATATATTGCATAAATAAGCTTAAATATATAAATAAATTATTAAAAATTACAATTCTTTTTCTCAAAATTCTATTACAAAATACACAATCAAAATTGTCTTCAGGTCGAACAATCTACCAATCAGAAATTTTTTCTTCTTTTAAAATTCAAATAAGGCATTGTCAGATTGTTTTATATGTAAATTAATATTTTAATTATGTAGACATCTGTACAATACTGACATCTTTAGACTTTTTTTAAACTAATAATTTTAAATAAAACTTTTACAAAAAAAACTGCATATAGTAAATTAATGTTATAGATAACTGCAAAATCATGAAGAAAAGCCATAAGTGATATCATCATCATCATCATAATGCCCAAATTATCTAAAATAAGTGAATTGATAGCTACAAATAAAAACATGTTCATTATTTTATCTACAAAACCATAATGGCATCTGAAGTGATAATATTATCTATAAACATAAATTTCAATTATTTTTTCTTGATTCTAAAGCATTATAAAAATGGAAAAATTGTAAAACCCAAATTTATTCCTAAAATTAGATCTAAATCATGCTCTTTTTTATCTAAAAAATTGTAAAACTTTTATTATCTCACATTCTCGATATAAATAAAGATACTAAAGTAGAATCCGTGCCAGAAGCTTGCTAGTTGTTTTATTTTAAGCAATCCATTTGCAGGGTCGAAGTATTTGTTTACATTTTTTTTTTCAAAATTATTTTCTCATACATGTGTTGCTTGTGTTTTTTATGTGTCAAATGTGTTGACTGGGAAGCGAACCCAGGACAGCTGCTTGGAAGGCAGCTATGCTAATCACTAGGCCACCAATGCTTGACTGTGTTGCTTGTTAACTTTAAAAAATAATAACAAAAGGAATCTGAAGTTAATATCAATTTTAAAAAATTCAAATATATTTTTTTTAATAAATTCCATTCACAACATTTAATTAGTTGTTTTATAATGTCTTAATGTTAACATGTGGTGAACAATTAACACATGGTTCAAATAAACATGACTTTTTAACATTACTTTTTACTCTATCATTTTAAAAAATACGATTAAAATTTGGAATCTTTTGTCACCAATAGACTGGAATGTTTGTATTCTAATGAGCACAATATGACATTTTGTGCAAATACACATGCAATTATGGTGTCATGTGCAAACATACTTTAAGTGCATATCTATTTGGAAAGGAATGTGGTTAGAAGGCTGAAAAAAATATAGTGATGCTACAGGCTGACATGAATAACCATATTTGTTATAATTTGTTTAATCATATTTTGTATTCTCTTTATTGCTTTTACATTTAAAAATATTTTTGATTACAACCTTTGGTCTTTTATCTTTCTTTATCATTTTAATAAATAAAATAAGTAAATATGATAACTTAAGAGGCAGCCATATTGTTTATGTTGGAAGCCCCTGAAAATGGATTATTTAAAATAAAATGCCTGGCAAGCTTCTGGCAAGGATTTCATGTAAGTGCCTAAATAATTTTTCCCAAATTAAGCACCTTCAAATGTAAAAACATATTGATAACATAGCCCCAGTGCTATCCAGGACAATTGATTGGTACTTTCAGTGAATCGAAGGCCAAGCCAAATTGTAACCAAGAAAATAAAATGTTGATGCTAATAATCATCAAATCAGTAATCATAAAGAAAAGATAAACAATGACAATCTATAAGTTAAATAATCTCATAAGCCAAGCTCAGTGGATTTAGGAAAATGCTACATGCCACAATAAAAAGATGCAGAGGTAAACAATTACAATAAAATATCATTAAAATGCAAAGCAATATTTAAACAACTTAAGGAGGAGAACTCTTAACTCACTCCATTACAAATAAAATACTTAATATTGCAAGCATATACCATTGGGGTTACATTTAAAATCCTTCTCTTACAAACAGCTAATCCACTACCATTTTTCTTATATATCTCTTAATATCTCATTGCTATGATCAGAGAAAACATTATATTTAATTTTATAGAATTGAAAGTGTTCTTTTAAATCTTTGCCACCTCTTTTGCTTATTCTTTAGCAAAATAATCTTTAATTAAGATGGTTCATGAAATAAATTAGATATTACAAAATAATATGATTGATTTTAATCATAAAATAAATTCTCTCTAATTCTTAAGATTTATTCAACATAGAATAAAATCCTAGTAAATAAGTAAGACATACACTTACCCCTAAGTTAATGTCTTATTACGATTATTATAATAATATTATTATTAATTTAAAATAAAACACAACATGGTCTCTTAATTTAGAATAAGATAAATAATAAACTCCTAGGATGACATACAGATATTAAGGATAGATAAGAGATGTTATAGCCATTTTAAATACCATAAAATAAATCTACTTAAATATCTTTTAAATTTGAACTAAGTTCTTTCATAATTTAATTTTTTTATAAAATAAAAAATATGGTTTAAAATTTATGGAAAATAATTTTAAAATTAATAAACACGGTGATCTTTTAATAAGCAAACCAAATTGGCTGAAGTAATCTTAAATAATAATATGCAATTATAATTTTTATTAAACAAAATACATCTTTCTTAGATGTAATTCTAATACTTAAATATAATTTAATAAAGGGACTCTTAATTTAATTTCAATGTTCATGTACTCTTACAACAAACTCTTAAAATAATTTATAATACTTTTATAATTATTTAGATTTCTGGTTAATGAGTGGATGAGATGGAAAAATTACTATAAGGAAATTTTTTAATAATAAAAACAAATATTTATTCCACATAAAACAAATAATAAAAAATTGCAAATATAACATATCGGTTAAATCCACAAAACCAGGGGCTTTTACAAACATTATATTCTTCAAAAATACATCAGAAGATTAAAATTACAAATGGATTTATGAGAAATAAATAAATTTGACTAGGTAAAAATTATCTAGGAGGTCAAAATAAACTTTTTATTAGTTTAAATTCTCAAAAGGTCTCACATATTAAAACATTCACATAATTATAGTGTCCTTTTCATGAATAGTGTTTACTTAAAATACAAGCTTACCAATCCAGTGATGAAGGAGTCACAAAAGAGATGTATATTGTCTATTTATGCCTAAGATACAATTTAAAATTTTGAGATTAATTATTTATCATATTTATGTCTTAACTCAGCAAAGCAAAATAAATAACCTACTATATAATTCACAACTAAATAAACTAAGAATGCTACAAGAGGTAAGGGTGGAATTGCTCAATTCCTTGATAAAACAACTTAACTGCCAGAATAAAGCCATGATAAAATATTACACATGCTTTACAAAATACATTATCAACATCAAACTAGATTCATATTGAAATGGTATACATTGGCACACATTCCGTTTCACATACTAGGTTCCATAGTAGTGCTTATTCTAAGTTTAACCCCCACCAAGTGCATGTATATTCATGTTTATTAATGTACATTTATGCATATTTACATATATACACGTATAGCTATGTATAATATGTATATTCAATTATATTTCATATGTTAAATTAAACACTTATTTGCATAAACATCATTGTATGTGTATTAGCGCACTTATATATATATGCAAGTAAAGCTGCAATGTAATAGATTAATAAGTGTCCCAATGCAATTATATTTATATTTTGAATCTTTAATTTGTTATAAATTTAGTATATAAATTTATTCATTATTGACTTAAAACTCACATATATAATTTCAATTCCAGGGGTGACCAACATACATATATAGTGGAATGTTTATGCAAAAATAATTTAGTTTTAGAATATTGAATAATTCTTGGTAAAGAGATCATGCACACACCTGTGTTAGATTTGTGTGGAGGTCAAACATAGATTTAAAAATAACAAATTTAAAATATATCTCAGACAAAGCAAAATCATCCAAGCAGTACTAATTTAATTCGCTAGAGATTTTCTTTTGTCTTTACTAAGATGTTAATGTAAAATTTAAAAGATATTAAATTTAAGAATTAAAATTTAAAAATTATAAACAAGTTAATAGGTTTACAGGGGGATCAGAAATCTAATATAAAAATCCCAAATTTTCAGCACTAAAAAAAATATCTCTCTTAAAAAGGTAAGCAGTTGGTTCTGGGAGCTACACCCATTTTAAAATTAACATGAGTGGCTAGGAAAGCCCCAGCTTTTCTGTTTTTCTTCAGAAGAATGGCTTCCACTCACTGCACATCATCATCATCATCACTGCAGAATGGAGGAGACCAGTAGCAACAGCTGCCAAAAAATACACCAAGGAGATAACCTATTCAGAGAAGTGTCAGGGCCTATTTCAAATGCCAGACAACTCAGTCTAGAAGAAGATTGGTAATATTTCTTCTCTTCAAAGCTCTATAAATTTCTATTTAAATATTCTTAATAAATTCTTTAAAGCTATCTGTAATGAACATCCATAACTTATAATCCTCAGTTAAGTAAAACTCGGTAAAATAAAGTTTCTAAACTCGAAATAATTAAATCTGTGTTTATATTAAATTTAATATAACTGTAACAACCTTGCCTATAAATATAAATGTAATTTTAAAGTAAATTCTTCTTTAAATATAATAACTGTAATCAGTTGTTATTTAACTTTTATAATCTGTGACCATGCCTAATTCTTTATTGATTATTTTATTTATTTTTTATTGATATATTATTATATGCCATAGAATTGATTAGAAGCTCTCCAATAGAATATTTCTTTGCTGTTTGTAGCAAACATAAATCTCTGTTTTGGATTTTTTTCTTATATATAACAACAGACTGCTATGTGCTCATTGTTATACACATATGTTATTTAAGCTATTATGTGTTAGCTTGTCACTAAGGTTTGTGAATTATTATATATCTTAATTAGATAATGGCAGGGTTGATACCTAGAAGCATATTATTAATAATTATTAGTTAAACCCCAAAATGCTTTTTTCCTCCCTAGTTTATTATATAAATATACAGATTCAATATTTCTAAACTAGATTGTTATTAATGAACACCTCTTAGCATGATTAAGGTATGCTAATTTGAAAAACAGGTTAAGGTAGTTTCACTGAACGAAACTATAGAATTTCAAGCATTTAAATTTATCTTCAATTTTAATATTAGTATTATTTAGTAAGCGTTATGAATGTGTTTTTACTAAACACTATATGTTTATTTACACCTTGCTATGCTTCTGCTTTAAAATGGGATTATGGTGATATGCCATCCATTATTTAGTTCAGACAGCTACACTTAGAACTGGAACATGACAACCTAAACTAATGTTCCATATTATGCTAGCAAGTCATATGGTCCAAGGGAACTGAGTACTTAGTGCTGAATCCCATGAATAACTTAACTATACATTCATACCTTGAACCATTATTTTAGTATTTAGTGACATAGTATCGGAATCTTTGCTACAACAACCAGTTTATTCTGCTCTATTGTTAAACTTCTGTGTTAGCCTGAACATGGAATCTAGTTCACTTAGGGAATCTGTTTATATAGTGTATTTGTTGCTTGTAATTTATATTTTAGAATAAATAAATTAATGTTTACTTATGTCATGTCTGTAATATTTGGCTTCTCAGTAGCAAACCCAGAATAGTTGGCATAATATATATATATATATATATATATATATATATATATTATGCCAACAATGATATATATATATATATATATATATCATTAGATAGAACTTTACCAATAGCTCATTACAATCTTTGTTTACATAAATGCTGAGAGATAGAATTCAATATCTCTTTTGTTATCTCCAACCTCCATACCATGGTTTCGAGCTAATTGGCTCACCTCAGTGGAGAGCAGGAAGAGTAGAAACTAGATCTAAATACTAACTCTACAATCAACATTTATGAAACATGTTTCAATCAGTTTGAAAGCATGAATTTTTCAGATATGTAAATATCTTCAAATCCAGTCAAACAAACTAGACAGCTATATGTTTTGTTTATCATAAATGTATCCTTTAAGGTTTTTGCAATGATATAGATTGCAGAGGTTTTTACTATATGGTGAAACTCAACTGAATTCAGACCCATATAACTGTCTAGTTTGTTTGTCTGGATTTGAAGATATTTATGTATCTGAAAAATTCATGCTTTTAAACTGATAGAAACATGTTTCATAAATGCTGATTGTAGAGTTAATATTTAGATCTAGTTTTTACTCTTCCTGCTCTCCTCTGAGGTGAGCCAATTATCTCCAAACCATGGTATGGAGGTTGGAGATAACGAAAGAGATATTGAATTCTATCTCTCTCAGTATTTATGTAAACAAAGCTTGTAAGGAGCTATTGGTAAAGCTCCATCTAATGATCATAAAATGCAAGCTAAAGAGCAAGTTACAAAATTTATAATTTGTTTTGTTTATCATAAATGTACTTTTGAAGGTTTTTGCAATGATAAAGATTGCAGAGGTTTTTACTATATGGTGAAACTGAACTGAATTCAGACCCATATAGCTGTCTAGTTTGTTTGACTGGATTTGAAGATATTTACATATGCTGATTGTAGAGATAGTATTTAGATCTAGTTTTTATGCTTCTTGCCTTCCACTGAGGTGAGCCAATTAGCTCGAAACCATGGTCTGGAGGTTGGAGATAATGAAAGAGATATTGAATTCTATCTCTCTCAGCAATTATGTAAACAAAGCTTGTAAGGAGCTATTGGTAAAGCTCCATCTAGTGATCATAAAATGCAAGATAAAGAGCAAGTTATGAAATTTATAACTTGTTTTGTTTATCATATATATATATATATGCAAAACCATAAAACAATACAATACTAGATTAAATCCAAAATTTAACCAAAATTCTTACACAACCATGGTTTCATCTACTACAAATAGACCTTTTCAAGTGAAAATCAAACTACAGGAATAACATATATATACAAACAAACAAACCTTTCCATAATTCATTTCAAACTCCACCTTCCCTTAATATCAAAAGAACAGTCTATTGATAGTAGGTCTATTCCTGGTATTGTTTATAAGATTCCATGTAGTTGTGGTAAGTTTTATGTAGGCCAGAGTAAGTTTAGCCTTAATGAAAGGATGAATGTTCATATAAGTAGGGTTAAAAATAGGTATCTTAACTCAGCTTTATATATTTATGATTTGAATACAGGTCATAGAATATTGTTTAACAATGCTTCAGTTATTTTTTATGAAAAGCATAAGTTAAAAAAGAGAATAAAGGAAACTGATGATAAATCTTCTTTATTCTGAGGCTATCAATCTTATGAATACTTCTTTTGATATTAAGGGAAGGTGGAGTTTGAAATGAATTATGGGAAAGTTTGTTTGTTTGTATATATATGTTATTTATTGTAGTTTGATTTTCACTTGAGAAGGTCTATTTGTAGTAGATGAAACCATGGTTGTGTAAGGATTTTTGTAAAATTTTGGATTTAATCTAGTCTTTATTGTTTTAAGGTTTTGCATTTTTATTTTTGCTAGTATAGTATTAGGCAGGTTTGGTTATATATATATATATATATATATATATGTAGGCATGAATATTAATTACAGGTAATAAACTATAATAATAATATGTACAAAGTGCTTTTTAAAGAAGAGACTCCTGTAACCTAAATCATCTCATCATTGTAATGACACCTGTGTGTGTAAAACCTAACCAATGCACATTTTTTTGTTCTTATATTAATTGACTTGTTTATTTTATATGTTAATGTCATAATAATGTTTAGTGTTATCTCTCACAGTTCTTCTCAAATCACTCCAAATCCACGCAAATTAATATTAATTTATTGATGTATATGTATTAGTTTATTTAGCCATAAGTGTGTGTTTGTTTAATAATATTAATAATTTATCAGTCATCAGTCATTCCCGAGACTCATGTTCTACTCTTTGCTATGCTGGCTCATGAATTAAATTGAGATGGAGTGTAACCTCATATATGTCATCCGTAGAGTATTAAATAATGGTGTGCTGGTAAAGGAGTTGAAGTATGGTCAGATTTGAGGTCTCAACCTCTCATATAGATCAGCTTTAATGTAATTTGCCAGAGCTCTGGACTATGTTGCATGAATGTACAAATATGACAACTACAATATTGAGGTAATTGAGAAAAGACAAAGTAAATGTATACTGAACAGTCGATGTCTAATCATCATCGAACTTCATGCTTCACCAGCCACATTAACCTCCTGTGGGGTCTGCAATTTAGACCTTGCCGGCTATATAGGCTATTCACCCACAAACTGTAAGCATAATAATCCAAGAAATTGATAAAAATTAAAGAAATATTTAATAAAGTAAAACAGTAGTTTGCGTGATGCACACACACACACACACACACATATATATATATATATATAAATGAAGCAATAATTCTATTAACATTTATTGCTGAAAATTAGACATTTTCTTCTATAATTGTAAATATCTTTTTTTATAGATGTGTATTTTAATTTCAGTATTGGAATGTAAAAACAAAGAAAAATGGGGAATGTTCAAAATAGTGAAATAATCTTTATCTAGATTCAGATCATTTTCATTAATTAAAATTAAGCATTTATTTTTATAGCACTGTGTTTACAATTGTATTACATTCAAATATCAGTCTTTCAAGCTAATTGTGCACGCGCTTTGCGAGTGTTAAATAATAAATGCTTTCCTCTCCAATACAAGATATAGTATTTATGCAGGAATAAAATGAATCCACTTATCACCTACAACTCAAATGCTTATATATGAGCAAATCTGAAGTACTGGTAAGAAAAGCGTGAGGAAAAACCACTCACTTTTAATTACTATTTACGATGTCTGAATGAATGGCATCTGTGAAATTGTCTAAAATTTATTAAACGTCTCTCTAACTGAAACTTTAATCATATGTAAATAAGCATTTATTTTTATAGCACTGTGTTTACAATTATATTACATTCAAATATCAGCCTTTCAAGCTAATTGTGCACGCACTTTGCAAGTGTTAAATAATAAATGAACTTTCCTCTCCAATACAAGATATAGTATTTATGCAGAAATAAAATGAATCCACTTATTACAACTCAAAAGCTTATATATGAGCAAATCTGAAGTACTGGCAAGGAAAGCGTGAGGAAAAACCACTCGATTTAAATTACTATTTACGATGACTGAATGAATGACATCAGTGAAATTGTCTAGAATTTATTAAATGTCACTCTAACTGAAATTTTAATCATATGTAAATAAGCATTTATTTTTATAGTGCTGTGTTTACAATTGTATTGCATTCAAATATCAGCCTTTCAAGCTTCAGATTTGCTCATATATAAGCATTTGAGTTGTAGGAATAAGTGGATTCATTTTATTCCTGCATAAATATTATATCTTGTATTGGAAAGGAAAGTATTCATTTATTATTTAACACTCGCAAAGTGCGTGCACAATTAGCTTGAAAGGCTGATATTTGAATGTAATACAATTGTAAACACAGCTCTATAAAAATAAATGCTTATTTACATATGATTAAAGTTTCAGTTAGAGTGATGTTTAGTAAATTCTAGACAATTTCACCGACGTCATTCATTCAGACATCGTAAATAGTAATTTAAAGTGAGTGGTTTTTCCTCACGCTTTCCTTGCCAGTACTTCAGATTTGCTCATATATAAGCATTTGAGTTGTAGGAATAAGTGGATTCATTTTATTCCTGCATAAATACTATATCTTGTATTGGAGAGGAAAGTATTCATTTATTATTTAACACTTGCAAAGTGCGTGCACAATTAGCTTGAAAGGCTGATATTTGAATGTAATTAATTAAAATTGTAAATCTTAATTAAAATCATAAGCAATTCTTTTGTTAGTTTGTTTGCAAATCTTTAAAAATAGCTAAAATTGTATTTCGAGCTTTATCTGTTTGTTTTTTTTGTTAATTAGATATTTTACTAATTAAACATGTGTTTTTTTAATCAAGAGATTACAGAGATAGCTGTGGGCAACTGAAATTGCATTCTTGAGGGAATAAAAAGGGGTCCATAGAACAAAAGAAGTCAGTCAGTTACTTTCAGTTTTTACTTTGAGTTACTTTCAGTTACTTAGAAAATTCTGTGAGAACGTCTGTCAGTAAAATAAATTTTCAGAAGTGTTTCCAGACCTTAAAATTTTAAGAAGTCAACAGAAGTTCAGTGCTATGAACTGTGAGTAGAAAAGAAGCACTTTTCTCTGGGCCTCTCAGAAGACTGTCTACCTGATGCCGTCAAGTTCCATCCAATCAGCCGTGCAAGATGACCACTTGATCGCTGCTCCAATTGCTGACTGCTAATAATGCACCTTGCCTGCTATTCTGAGGAAACCTCATTTTATGTGATGCTGCCTTTAATATAAAGTCCTTAGGTAATCTGTTTATCTAAGATATAATGAAAATCTTACATTTTATTTGTGTATTAATTCATAAGTTTTTATTAATTATACTCTGAAATTCTCTTTCTGTAATCTTTTACTAGTATAATGTAGTTCTCACTATCCCCTTTCATGCTTAATTTATGTTATATAGCTTTGTGCAGCTCAATTAAATATTTAACTTATTTTGTTTAATATATATATATATACATCTGGGTCTCGTTTTATGCGATAGATAGGTTCCTCAGAAAACATGCGCAAACGAAATCGCACAAAAATAGATGTAACTTACATTGAAAAAGGGGGGATGCAGTCTGTGATTTTTCAAAATTCGCGTAAAAGCAAAGCACCAACGTAAAATTACTTTAAAATTCGCACAAAAAAAAAATAAGGAAATAAAATATGACTAATAAAAAATTTCACATTTGAAAAAAATTGATACAAGACAAACTCTTTTTAACTATAATATTTAATTTTATTCAAAATAATATATTTTTATGCATAATTTACAGTACAATAATTTACATTTTTATACACGTTTTAATTATTATAGCTATTTCCGAAAACGTTCGTTTGCAAACAACTAGCGACATCTTCACACTCATGTTGTAACAGTGGTTTTCTGGTGACAACGTAATTAGTAATTAATCTTTGAGACGATGATTTTATTAATTGTTTATGAAACTAACAACTAAAAATTAAATTCTTATTTTTGTCTTTAATTTTCAATTCAGTTTAAAAATCAAATTTCACATTAATTTCAAGTCGCAGTAAGTAATTTTTAAATTGTTAATTACAATTAAAAATCAGATTTTAATTTTTAATTGTCAAATTTAATTATGCCCACTGCTATTACTGACCTTTTAAAAATAAACTTGTGGACACTAAATGATTAATAATTGATTACGTTCTTTTTTAAAAAGCAAAAACAGAATGTGATTTAAAATGCAAAATTAACACGTACAATGTTTGAACAAATTTAAATTATAATCTTGTAAAATTTAATGTGTGTATACATAAAATGTGGAAATTATGATTTTAATTTCATTATTGCATAAAATCTAACTATTATAAAGCACTGAAAATATTGAAATTACTAAGATGAAAGTCGAATTCCAATAATGTGCTATTACTTTCAATATAATGTAAGTGCGCGAAATTTATTATTTAAAGTAATAGCGCATTATCGGAGTTCATACACCTGGGTCTCTTTTTACGTGGACTTATTTAACACACTTCTGGTGAAACACGAATCATGTAACTTCAAAATTGTGTTAAATAAGTCCACGTAAAAAGAGACCCAGGTGTAATTTATTTTAATTAATATGCCAATATCATTCAACTTCATGAGTCTAATAAGAGTTTTTTTTAATGGGGAAAGAAGCAGAGGCTTCAGTTAAATTTATTAGAAAGTTTTATTCATTTGTAACAGATATCACTCACTAGGTTGAGTTTATATTTAAATCTGTTATTCATGGGTTTTTTTTAGCTAAAATATTTTATTGTGGATGCATATTTTACTTTGTTATTTGAATTCATCTTTAAATTTTATTTTAAAAGATCATGAACCTTCACATAATTAATCCATTCCTTCTTGCAATTCTATCAGTTAATACGTATATGGGAATCGAAATTTAAATATAAAATTTTGTTAGTTTAAGGTTTTAGTTAAAGAGTTATTTTCCATTATAATTTTCTGAATGTTTCTTTATTTAAATATATCATTGCACAGGAGTCGAACCACTTACAGGCTTTCGAATATAGTATATTAAGTTTATTGTACATGTACAACACTGCTGGCATACCTTTCCTTTCTCTTATGGTACTTCCACACATATATTTTCCTATTGCTTTGTCATTGGGGACTTCGGAAATCTGAATCTCCCCACTTACTAGTTCTCAAAATTGTTCATAATCAGGGTACACCCTACTCCCTGTGGAATGCAAGGTTTATAGGGTTTTGATTGTGTGCAGAAGTTCCATACAGTTGGCTTTGGGCCTTCAAACCAAACCTCTCTATTCGATGCCATGCCGTCAAAATGATGGACATATCAACCTTTATTCATCCTCAAGAATTCAAAGTACCCTAAGATCCGTATTTCTCTTATGACATGCTAGTATCATTATTGTTTTAGTTAATGGATTTATGCCTATTTGACTTTTCATTAGCTGTTGGAAGTAATGACTCATTCATGAAATGTGCCAACATGCTAATTAGTCAGTATGTCGATTTTAAAACTGCTTTCTTTTAAAATACTAATTGATTCCCATAGACGTCAATCAATTTATATTAATAATTGTATCATGTATTCTCATAAATATAGCACATTGTTTGTTTCTTATGTATATTTTCTAAAGACGTCTTTTCCAAACAATGCCAATAAAAGTACATATAATGGTTTTTATAAGATAGATAAATGATTAAAATTGTATATTTTGCCTGTTTAGCAAATAAATCATTTACTACTAAACCTGTCATGATCTTTTATATTTATTTTAGGCATCCCCAATGTTCTGTTAGTAAAATGTTACTAAATTGGCATATTAACTCTGCACAAGTTATAATACACTCCAGAAAATTATATTTGTTAAATAATTAATAAAGAGGATTTTATAAAAACAAATCCCAAGTTTTGCAAATGTATAATATCACTCCAAGCGTGAAACAATTTTGTATATATATATATATATATGCGTTTACTCAATATTTTATTAAATATATATTTCATGTAAATCCTGATTTGTTTTGAATTATTATTTTCTAATTAATATTTAGAATTATTTTCTTTAGCTAATGACTTAGCATTAATAAAGATAACTTTAATAAATGTAATTCCTGGGCTATTCTAATCTCGATCATCATCATCAGTCTGATCTTATGCCCTACCACTTTGCTTCTGGGCCCAGAATTAAAATCATTGTGCTGAATCATCAGGATTGTTGTTCATTGGGTCAGAGACACGAAGAATAGGCAAATAGGTTAGAATTCAGGGTTGCTACTGACCTGTGTATCTCGAGCATGATCGGATTCGAGGTACTTTTGCTTAGGATTTGAATCTTGTTAAGTGAGCAGACTGTTTTGACCGATATAATACTGGTATACATGGACTTACCTTTGAGGGCAATAATAAAATGATCTTGGACTTTGTCACTAGTCAAGAATCAGGGACAAATATATTAAATAGAGTTCCTTTAATAAAGCATCATGTGCTTTGGAAGCAATATGATCAATAAAATTCATACAAAATATCTCAATAAACTGCTGAAAGAGCTTAAGCTATAATCTCTAACAATCCTGGCAAAGTAAGCATTCGTAAATAAAGAGAAAGACTAAAGCAAAATCTCTAAGCAAAAATACTATAACTAACAGATGTGAAAGATCTTAAATAATAATTAATGCTAAACATAGATTAATTAAAATTAGGCAATAAATAAGCAATAAAATAATAGAAACACACATCCACTTATACTACATTCAGCAAAATAATATTTATAAATAAATAATTCATATGAAAAAGGGAACACACACTTGTTTAAAATAGGAAAATATCATACAGTGATATTTTGAGAATTTTAATCCTAAAATTATTTCTAAAAATAACATATAAAACAGGCAAAATAATATACATCTGAAATAAAAACATTGTATTCAAAATTATAAACATAAATAAAACATTAATCCTTTTACCATTTAAAATAAATAAAATAAAGTCTTTCTGTTTCTTCTGTTCTTCCATTATTTAATCCTTACCAGGAGCGGTCTATTAGGCAATAAGTTCTGTGAACAGCAAAGATATCCAATGCACAAATATAATGTAATTAAAATACAAAAGTGCTTCATGATTATCTTTAAATAAGATTCAAAATAAAGTATGCTAGCAAACTATAAAATATGGTCATTGAATAAATTTCCATGGATTTAAATGATAAATATTTATTAAGTTGCAATAAAATGTTTCTTTATACTTAAAATTAGGCTCCAACATTTAATTTTTTAAGAGCATTATATTTATTAACAGTAATAGAATTGTATTCAGCAAAAAATACTTCTTTTTAAATATCACATTTTAAAACTATAGTGATAGTTTCCATGCAGGCTTTTACAAAATTAATAGTCCAAGTAAAATTCATTTTAAATCACTTCAAATGTATCATTTCAAAATTATTTTATATCTTCATTTAAACTGTAGATAACTCATTTTAATATTTTAATAATATTTGTTATGAAGTCTTCAAATACTGCAAGTCAATTATTTTATCTCCCCAAAATCTAAGAAAATGTATTTCTTTCCTTTTGAAGAAAAACAGTCATAATAAATAAATTCCATTTATGCTGGCATAAAAACAATGAATAATATTTTGTTATATTAACAGCACAAATAAATGTTTATTTAAGCAATATTATATGATGAAGTTAAAGATTTTCTTCTTACATATATATAAGAATGATTTTGCAGATAATTGATAAAATATACTAAAGTCTTTACAAAATGAGATTTTAACATTCTTTACACACAGTAAATTAATTTCTGATAATAGTTTATAAATAGGTATTTTAGTAAAAACATCCTAACATTATTCAAGTTATTTAAAAATAATATTGCTGCTGATAATTTCCAGTATTTTGCAACAAATTGAAATATTATACAGACGATTAATATGTTTTGAAACTGATAATAGTTTATATGTCGTCATGGTGATAATAATTATGTCAATTAAAATTTTCTAATGTGCAAAATTTAAATAAAAGTAAGTTAAACATTGTAACAATTAACTAATTTTACCAATAAATCTGGCTGAAATGAAAATTTATTTTTCCTTGAAATGTAAATTTAGATGTTGTTCACAGATAAGTTATGTTCTTCCCTAATATTACTCTAAAATAAGAAAATAAAAATGGTTTAAATAAAATTATACTTTAACAAAATTAAAGTTTTAAAATATGAATGCAATAAATAAAAGTGATTAAAAATGAAGTGAAGAAATGAAGTAATGAAGTGAAGAATGTGCAGGTGATAATTTCACCTGTTTATAGCTTGGGTCAGGTGATCACTTTAAATCACTGATTATTGACATTTAAATCTCTGCCTCCTTCCCATTTTTGGTTCAAATCCACATGCCACTGAAACCAAGGAAGGTTGCTAACAAACTTCTATGTCTAGACAATAAAATTAAAGATATTTTTGTTGCAATAATTATTTACAAATTAAACATTAGAATAAAATAAAATATTACATAAATAAAATTTACATTGTTTGAATAAAATAAATATTACTCATAATATTTAATACATTTATTTACCATTAATTTTAACCTACAAAAGTTTTTGAGAATATAATTTTATATTGTCTTTTTAAAATTAGACATTTGATAATACTTAAAATAGATAAATGTTAAAATTAAACATTACATTTATCCATTCATTTAAGGATTCATTTATCTACTATTTTAAATTCCATCTTTAATTACTATCATTAACTTTATTCAATTTTTATAGAAATAAATAATTTTAAATATTTAACTATAATATTTTGTGTTAACATTAACATTATATTAATACACTACAAATTTAATTTAATTACTAGCAAACCTAAATATAGGGTTTGAACTTAGATTTTCAAGCTTAAAATTAGTAATAGCTTTTTAAAACATTTAATGGTTAAATTTTGACTACATTAACACTATTAATTTTGACAATACATTACTAATAATTTTAAGCTATCAGCTATTAAAGATTTAAATACTTTCACATGATAAGCACTATGTAAGACTAAAAATATTATATAAGTCAAGCTGTCAAAATTAGTTTACAACTACAAAATTTACAAATATACTGATATAGTAACTTTTTTAAATGCAGAACCATAGCATTATAAGGCACTAACAAAAATCTATTTATTATAAAATTAAACTGCATAATTTTTTTAGGCATTTTGGCATTTAGCTTCCAGGAAAAACTAACGGTCATAATATATATATATGATGGAAACAATGACATGACTGACTCCAATAAGTTTTTAATAATATGGTCTATTATTCAACTGAATGTAAATGAAAACAGTAAGAATCCCTTTAAGTTTAATTATCCCTCACTAGATGGCATTTAGAAATCAAAGTAATGAATAAATTAATCCATAAGAAATTGAATGTAGTATTTTATTGTCTAAAAAAAATTTACCATAAAAAATAATAATCCACAACAACTTAAATGATGGCAATGAATATGGAAATTGTAATTTATTATACTGCACTCACTGCAACAGTAAAACTAACAAATATTTTCTATTAGTTATTTCAAAATAAATAACTTTCTTTTTGTAAGAAGCAATATTTTTTTCTAATGTTTCAGCAAGATAACATTATTTCTCAAAAAGCAGTAAAAGATCAATAATTTTAATATATGAATTTTTTCTACAGTACAGGCTTTTGCACACTGCACTCCAATATGTAATATGTTGGGGATTTGAACTCAGACTTTCAAACAACCCTCAACTATCTATACTATCTTATACTGCTGACACACTTGATCACACACATGTCAAAAAGATAAATAATCACCAATATCTGTATTTTGTGGTAAACCAGCAGTCATCAGTTGGTCCAGATCATCATCCCCACACATATATACAATCAATAATTTTATTAAAATTGGAGTTAGGAGGAGATGTCAGTGAAATGAAAAATGAAAAGCTTATGTTTCACATTTCATCACTATATGAAATTATTAATAATTTTAAATTGTATCCCAGACATTTATTACTCTCACATTATTATTTTTTAATTGATTTTTTATTTTTGTGACAGTTATATATGTGAATGCAATTTTTTATGTTATTTTATATTGCTTTTATTTAACATCATTATTGTGTCAATTTTTTTTTTTTTTTTGCTATTTAATTAATTCAATAATAATGTGCTCATTTAATTTTTATGGGCTGGTTTTTTTTTTTTGATGTGATGTGATGCATTATGGCCTCTCCTTTTATGGAGTCAGGAATCTCTCAGCCACTATACCCAGAGAAATCTATCAGCCACCCTATCTTCCCTTTCCATTCTCCACCCTAAGTTTTTCCCATATTCTTCACTATCCTGCTTCATTCCATTTCCACCCATAATCTTTGTCAACTTCATGGCCCTTATATCTAAATGCCCCATGTTTTTCCCAAACCCAACATGAAAACCCAAGAATCCATTTTCTATATAATCACTTTGTTTATATTTATTGTTCCACAACTTTTTTCAGGCATTTACATTCAATTAACAGATGCCTAATATTTTCTATGCAGACTAAATCACCCATATTTTTTCATTTATATGTATATTCACATAGTGCTTTAATCAATAAAGTGTCATTTGGTGATCAATTATAAAACTTAATTTTACTATTTCCTCTCTCTCTACTATTTTAGTACCAATCACTGTATGTTTAAGTAATCAGTAGTTTATTAGATAGTAGTGTAATTTACTTCTCATTCCCAGACCATTTTCTGGTTTTGTTCTTATCAATGTGATATAGCTGTTAATACTTAGACACAAATGGCAGCCAGTGCAGCAAAAAGTATTTTGTGGATTAAAATGGGAAGCTAAAGGAGTGAAAGAAAGTGGAGATTATTTAAGTCATTTAGAATTTGCAGATGATGTAGTTGTTTTTGCAGATAATGCTTTAGAGCTGCAGGAAATGTTACAGGAGTTATCAAATGAAAGTAGTAAAGTAGGATTAAAGATAAATGTTAAAAAGACTAAAGTAATGTTTAATGGATTTTCTCATATTATGAAAATAAAGATTGATTATGATGAGTTAGAAGAAGTTAACAGCTACAAATACCTTGGGGAGATTATTAATACAGATGGAAACATAATAGATGAAATTAATCATAGAATTAAACTTAATTGGAATGCTTTTGGTAGAAATAACTTGATACTAAAAGGAAATATGACTATGTGTTTGAAAAGGAAGGTTTTTGATAAATGTGTTTTACCATTTCTTTCTTATGGATCTGAGACTTGGACACTTAATAGAAGAGCAATACAGAGACTTCAGACCACTCAAAGTAGTATGGAGAGATGTATGTTGGGAGTAACAAGAAGAGATTGAAAATTCAATATAGTGGATAAGAGAACAAACAGATGTTACTGACCTCATTGAAAAAATTAAGAGATTGAAGTGGAGTTGGGCTGGACATACTGCTCGAAGAAATGATAATATATGGACAATTAAAATCTTTAAACCGGATTCCAAGAGATTGTAAAAGACCCAGAAAGAGACCATATGTGAGATGGAGAGATGAAATAAGAAAGTGTGCAGGGGTGATGCGGAGAAGAGAAGCTAAAGATCAGAGAAGATGGATTGAACTTGGAGAGACCTTCATTTTGCAGTGGATTGATGTTTGATGATGATGATGATGACTTAGACACAACAATAAATTGTGCTAAATTTCAATAGATGTTAAACATTAATTTTCAACTTTTTTTTTTTTATTAAGGAAAAAATGCAGGTGTCTGATCAACCGCTACATGATGTAAATACATTTGTTTAAAGAAATCTTGAAATCGTACCACAGTCAATACAAAAATTTTTGGGTCTACTTACTTGTAGATGATTACAAAGTGTTCAATGTTACAAGGTGAAACAATTATAGACCAGGTTTATAAAAGTACATACACTCAATAACAATTATATCCATAAAAGAGTTTAACGAGTGACGAGTACAGATCTGCACTGCTCGAAAACAATCCATCAAGGGGTGCAGCAGCCCATGAGAGTGTAAATGGCACTGAAAACTTTGACCCTATACCCACCCAGTAGGTTTTCCAGGTAGTGACAATAATCGTCAACAGCCCGCACCCATAATAAACCAGACCCCCAATGACTGCCACCATCGACACCTGAGAAAGAAATGAGGAGTGCAGACCCATGCCCACAAATATTACAGCAAAACTCCATTAATATTACAGAGATATTTCTAGCTGGACTGTCTGGCATCCAGCATGTCAATTGAATTTATCTGTGATTATGTTCTTGATAAAAGAATTGTTCGCTTTTATTTCTTGAATTTTTCAATCCTTATTAAAAGTTATTCATTTGAATGATTTTGGTAAAACAGTTGGTTTTTCATCTTCCTCATCCGTTAAATCCAATATATTATCATAAGTCTCTTGCATAATGTTATTTACCACATACTTCTATTCCCTCCGGTTTTTACTGCTTTTGCGTAGATTTTCATTTTTGATTGTAATGCCTCTTCATACTTGAATTCTTGGTTATTAACATTAAATAATTTGTTTGATTTACTTCTCTCATTATTTTCAAATTTAGATTTTATAGTTTTGTTCTTATTGATCGGTTTCACTTTTTAGATAACGTTGTTTTCAGTTTTAAACTTTTCGAAGCCTTCAATGACATTCACTTCCTCCTTCCCTTGTGATATTTTGGGTGACATATAGTCCAAATCATCTGAGGTGATTTCTTTGTTAACTGGAGTTTCTTCTTCTATCAGTTGTTTATTTATACTGTTGTTTTCTTGAATTGCATTTTCTCCTCTATTTTGCACTTGACTTGAGACATTCTCTGCCATCTTTGTTTTCACTACGATGTCAGTTAAAATCTTGTTGCTGTTAGGAAACTAAAAGTTTTCTTCATTTTGATAACAGCACTTAAAGGTAATGAGTTTACCCTCATTTTGGCTTCAAAATATTACTGTGAAGCTTCATTATCCTTTTTTAATTCCATCTTTTATAGGGGACCTGAAACTAACCTTGTATTCCTTGAGCGACTAGATGGCGTCGAACAACTATGCTATGTTGCTTAGATATAGAATCCTGTTTAAAAGTATACTGTATGTTTTAGTACCTGTAAACCTACTTTTGGATTCATGCAAAAAAAATTCTGACTGGTTCTTTAACAATAGCCTTATTATTAGTGAATGATTAAAAGAAAATAAATAGCATTCACTACTTAGTGAATAGTAAATTGGAGTTTATAGTAACACGCATATTGGTTTTAATTGGAATTATTGTCTATATCTGGACCAATAATAATATAATAATCTCTATACCTAATAAAGAGTCATTAATAACTGTGATCTTTTTTATTTAAAATACAATAACTCATTATCAAATTTAAGCCAATAAACATCACATGAATACGTATAGAGAGTTTTGCCTATTTTAATTATTAAATTTACTTAAGAGATGAACATTTGTAGATAACGGTAATGATGGATAAATAATAAACATTGATAAATTCATTTGAAAGAGTTTGATAGCTTGGGTTAACAGATAAACCTGGTTTAGCATTAATATATTTTGGGATTTTTTTTTTGTGTGTGTGTGATGTCTTTATTCATTTGTTTGAAGGAGAGTAATATTTAGCAGAAGATTTTCAAATACAATGAATGTGAAACTATATAAACAATATAAAGATTGAATATAAGAAAATTTATTACATGGCAAGAAGTCTTTTAAAATGTTTGATGGATTTAAATCTGCAAAGAAAATACAGTTATTTGCTGATCAGAGTAACTATAGTTTTTTTTTTTTAATTAGTAGAAAGTGGCATACAGTCCTTAAAAAAAACTATATTATAATTTTATCCAAAAATAGTACTTTTTAATATAATATTTTAAACAGATAAAAAGGGAATGTTTATATTATCCTTTAATTAAATAATAATATAAGAATCAAAAGGATATTTAAAAGATGTATTCATGTAATTGATTCTATTAGAATTTGAGTAGAGATATTCAGAATGATGAAAACATAACAGTTCTTTAAATATATCAAATTTATTAAGCGCAAGCAGATAACATTGTAATAACGTGAAAGCTAAAACCTTTGAAAGATGCGCTTTAAACATGCTTATGTAACAGCCAATCAGATGTAATAATAACTGCACGTGGAACTCTCAATTCTAAAACACAAGTCAGAACTATAAGAAAAAGATGTGACCCACCTTCTTCTATGCTTAAATTTATATATAAATAAGCCAGACTCAAGCATTTCGGATGAAGAGTGTGAAGCTTAAAATACCTTTTTCTTATAGTTCTGGCTTGTGTTTTAGAATTGAGAGTTCCATGTGCAGTCATTATTTCATCTGATTGGCTGTTACATAAGCATGTTTAAAGAGCATCTTTTGAAGGTTTTAGCTTTCATGTTATTATAACAGTTCTTTGTAATCTGAAAAGTAGATAATCAGGAAAAGTTTTTAAAACTATTGAAATATTTTCGGAATATATGAACTTAAGAAGTGTGCCAATTGATCTTGAGGATTCTTTTTTTTAATTCCAATTTACAAAAAATAAGAAGGTTGGAATAGATTGCAGTAGATATCATTGTTATCAATACAGCTGAGTTTTCTAAGATTCAATTAAATAAGTTGATTTTAGCCTTAGATGAGTAGTTACCAAAGACCCAGAATAATTTTAAATGATAAAAATCATTAACAAATCAAATCTCTTTATCCTACTTTAGATCCATCTACTATAATCTAATGTAGTCAATCAACACCAGATGATAGACTTTTATAACAGCCTAGTCTGTATCTGGATTTTGCCTTCATCAATGAAGACTAGAATTCTAAGCTGAGATTAATGCACTTATGCATGTAGAGGTTATCTTTTACTTCTTTATACTAGGGTTTTGAACCCAAGCTAACTCACCTGCATATTTATAGATCAGTTTCTATAACCTCACTTTCATTCCAACTGTAAAGCTCTTTTTAATACCTACAACAATATTTTATCAGATTCTCATATTACCCATACAGAGTATAAGTAAGCAAATGATAAAATTTATGAGATGTCATTGTTGGTAAGAAGCATTATAGACACTATTTTAGAAGCTAAATATTACAAAAGTTATAGTAAGTGGATGATTTTTATTGTTCTTTTATTGAATAGATTTTGTCATTTAACAGTTAATTGGTAAGTTGTAAACTAACTGATTGTAATACAATGTTTTTTTATATTATACAGTCGTTGATTAGTGAGAAAAACTACTATTTCTGGTAATTGATAAATATGAAATGTTTGAAATGACATTTGATGTTAAACAGGGTTACATACTATCTTCGATTGTTTTATGTTCCTGACAATAGACCCTAGAGTAGTTTACATTTGACGTTATAAAGAATTATGCCAGAATTAAATTAAATCAATGTGAGTTAATAATAATTTTATTAATATGACAATATTAGTAACATAATAATAAATTTACTTAAAAGTATATATAAATTTTCTACATTTTACAAAGTCATCCACAAATTATAAAGCAGTACTTATTCCACTACTATTGGACTGGAATAAAAGTTTAATCAAATTTAGTCCATTAAGAAAAAGGGTTATATTACTTAGCCAATCGTTAAGTATTAAACCTTATCTGTATCTTGATGTAGTAGTTTGTATCTTTAGCACCTACCCATAGTCTCCTTCATGGCCCTCATATCCATCTTTTTATAGCATTCTTGGGAACAGCTCTGATAATTAGTTCATGTGATCTGTTCTTATAATAAGGTATGCAAACTGTGAGTAATTTCAGATCAACTAGTTCTACTGTTTTATTGGTTGTACCACCTAATTGGATTGGGTATTTCAATCCTTGTTATTTCTCAGAAATACATCATATAAATAAGCATCAAGAAGCAACAGACGTTGAAGTGGGGTTTCAATTCGAATTGGCTAAAAGCAAAAACAAAAACTTTATCTGCTTGGATTTTAGCATTGCATTGTTTCATGATTATACTATTTTTAGCTATTCAAAAAATGATTTATAGAATATCAATAATGTTTCTAATACAACCTTAAAGAGTTTGGATTAATAATAGATTCGTTAAAAAAACATAGGCATTGATATATAATAATAATAATAATAATAATAATAATAATAATAATAATAATAATAATAATAATAATAATAATAATAATAATAATAATAATAATAATAATAATAATAATAATAATAATAATAATAATAATAATAATAATAATAATAATAATAATAATAATAATAATAATAATAATAATAATAATAATAATAATAATAATAATAATAATAATAATAATAATAATAATAATAATAATAATAATAATAATAATAATAATAATAATAATAATAATAATAATAATAATAATAATAATAATAATAATAATAATAATAATAATAATAATAATAATAATAATAATAATAATAATAATAATAAGGTTTTAGTTCAGATTTCTATTAGATTGAATATGAGAAACTTAAAATATTTTGGTTTCTTTTGGATAAAGTCCAACTTGAAACTTAAGATGTAACACATAGTCCAAAGTACTGTTATTGCGCTTAACTATTTAAAAATATAACGTATAGTGATATAACTACTTTAACTACATTAAGATAAAAATAATTGAATGATTTATTGCTTGAGAGGTCTTAACAAGTTCGAACTTGGAAATTCTAAAAATGGAATCAATTCAAGGACTGTGCACTATAGAGTTTGGTACTTTTCCACTGAACTAAATCACACAGATCAACTGCATTAATTGTATATAAGGCTTTTTTGTTCTCTAAATTTATTATGTGAAAATTCAGAACAATAAGAATAATTATTATAGTAATAGTATTAATGATAATAATGATGATGAGATGATGATAATGATGACAGCAACAACAACAACAACAATAATAATAATAATAATAATAATAATAATAATAATAATAGTAATAGTAGTAGTATAGTAGTAGTAGCAATAGTAGTAGTAGTAACAGCAACAGCTGCAATGGATTTTTTTATTGAAACACGCTCTACAATAGACTAAAAATATATTGGCAAGATCATAATATCAGTAATCAAATGTGTTCTTCAATCTGCTAGATGTAATAAAATTCAGTATTCTATGGTAAGAGCTAATAAAGATTGTATTGGATAGATAAAGGAATAAAATGTATCAATATAAAGTATTTTAGTATGACTTATGAAAAAAGACTCACATTTATGTTAAAAAAATTATATCAAAGTCATTTTTAAAATGTGCAACAGCCATGGATATTGTTGGGTTGGGACAATTTGTCTGGGAATAAAATACAATGGGTAACTGCAATTGGGCAAGGCTTTTTAAAAAAAAAAAATATTTTTTTTTTGCAAAAATTAAAAAGCTTTTTAAGATGTGAAATACTAGTGATATGATAATAGAAAGAGAATTTTATCAATTATACATTGGTTTGCACGATTTCTACAAACCTCTTTTTTTTGCTTTGTTGTTTTTTGTCCCCCCCCCCCCACGCTATGGATGTAAATTGATCTTTATCATTTTTGGAAACTGCTAATAGTGATGGCAAACCATAAGTAATGAAATACTTAACATTATAATCTTATTACCAGCTTCTCCATGTTTAATTCAGTATTCAAACCCATCTTTTCTTATCCTCATCACTTTAACAAACTTTTTTATCCATCCATCTTTCACATGATCATTTTCTCGGTATTTTACAATCTCTTGGAATTTAATTTGAAACACCAGGTGTCCACATCTTATCATTTCAATTAGCTCAAGGGTACATCTTTTTTGTTCACATCGTTAAGAAATAATTTGTTGTTAATAATAATTAATAATTTCATTATAGTAAGAGCCTGTTTATTTATTTTAGTTTTTTTATATATCCTGAGCATAGTTATTATTTAATATTATCGCTATAAATTTCTGACAATATTAACTATATTTTGTATAACATGTTTCCTTTAACATTTTTGCCTCCAATAAAATTAAGCATTCTCCCTGAATTAAAGAGCTCTCACTATCTCACCAGTATGTATCGCAGTTATTTTAAATCGTATGCGAAAGGGTAATTGAACTAACCAGCTTTTATGAGGAGTTCATTCAGTCGTATTTTACGTCACAACCAATTCAAATTTATGGAATAAACTAATAGATTCTTGGCAAAATGAAAATTTGTACATAATATATCATAATTATCAATGATTAAATTCAAAGAAAAATTGAAAAAGAAATTGAATAGTTGCCTCAAGTCTGTGATTTATCTTTTAACAGATAATTTAATAAACGAGAAATTATTTCATATCTTTTAATAAAAGAGTTGTTAAACTGTAAGTTCATCTATTAAATTCGAAGCTCATCATATTTGGATAATTATATTTTTATATAATTTAAAAGCTTTTTTTTTTTCTATTTATGTATTTTTACTTTTTTAAATATATATATATCGCTTAAACTGTTCTCTGTGATTAAATTGATAAATATTTTGTTACATTAGTTTACTTTTTAAAACTTTTTAAAGTAATTTTAAAATAGTAATGTAAGGAAGCAATAAAATTTTCGTATATATTAATGTGTGTGCGTTTGTGCTTATGTGAAAATTCTCTTAGTACAATTGTGTTTTCACAAGTTACACCAACGATTCTTTGTTTAAGCAAATTTTTTCGACAAGATTGCGGGTTTTTTTTTTAGTTCCAACAGATATGAAGTCTATCTAGCTAACTATTTAATATTGATTAGGAAATGCATATCAGCTAAAATTCTCACCATTAAATAATTGGTAAGCCTGTTAGGTTGTCTACCTAAAAATTGTTTTTTCTAGATATATAATCTTAGGTCTTAATCAATGATTTCACCACTGTTGAAAAACATTTCAGTACCGCCATTCTACTAGATTTGCTAATCCTAATGTGCATTCAGGGCAGCTAATAATTCTCTTTTGTGTTCCCTGAATAGTCTAATACAGTAGAGGTGATTATTTTCATGTAGATGGCTCCAAAGGCCTTGTCTCCTTACCTATTTGGATTTTTGGGTCTTGCACACATGTGAGCTGATTTGTTGATGATTGATGGTTGCAGGGTGTTTTGGCTGATTAATTGATCATTGGTGGTTGTAAAATCTTGTTTGGCTCGATTATTCATGATTTACGATGCCTTGCAAAGTGTAAACCAATTTGTTAATGTTGGTGGTTTTAGGGTATTATATTGAAAAAAAGGAGCCCAAATAATGAAGGTATTGATTTTTGTTTTGACATGTTTCAATCATTTAGAAAGTATTATTAATATGTGGTCAGTGTGATCAAGTCATGTATGGTTCTCACTTTAATAAATCATATTAACTTTTAAAAAATGATATGGATGATCCTGAATTAAATAATTTTTATCAGTGATCATCAATAAATTATATGATATACTGTTTAGTAATTAAAAAATAATATTGTTATTTAATAAAATATCCACGATAGCAATAAGTTAAATGGTGGTGTTATTGGCATAAGGTGGTGACATGTGTTTTGAGATACATATTTATGTAAATAAGTTCCAACCAGTAACCACCTAAACATTCACAGTAAAATATAGTAATCAATATTTCTAACTGCTGTCAAAGCAACCTTCACACCTTTTCTTACTAATGGTCCATTGAATATATATGGACACTTAAAGCTTGCAACTTAGACTATAGAGTATGAAATATTGATACAATGAAGTTTAAATAAACCTCTTTAAACATGAAATAAACATGTCACTGTAATGCAGACTAATAAATAGTCAATTAACATTACAAACTGCAATACTTTTAAATTGCCCATGTATTATTTATTATGTATTATTTATGTAAATAAATAAAATCAGATGAGCTAAGAGGAGTATATAATGTGGCAGTTAATTAAATAGAATTTTATATCTATATTGTAACTTACCAGGGTGGTGGGGCACAATAAAAAATGTGAAAGCAGTAATCAAATGATAATAACCACTGATCTCAAACTGCTTTAACAAATAGTTAATGAGAATGAATAAATAATTACCTAGCTCAGAATAATAATAATAATAATAATAATAATAATAATAATAATAATAATAGTAGTAGTAGTAGTAGTAGTAGTAGTAGTAGTAGTAGTAGTAATAGTAGTAGTAAGTATAGTAGTAGTAGTAGTAGTAGTAGTAAGTATAGTAGTAGTAAGTAGTAGTAGTAATAATAATAATAATAATAGTAGTAGTAGTAGTAGTAAGTAGTAGTAGTAGTAGTAGTAGTAGTAGTAAGTATAGTAGTAGTAGTAGTAATACTAATAATAATAGTAGTAGTAGTAGTAGTAGTAGTAGTAGTAGTAGTAGTAGTAGTAGTAGTAGTAGTAATAACAATAAATAATAATAATAACAATAAGAAGAAGTTTAATCATGAGACTGTAATCCCATGCCAATAGATACAGACTACTTTAAAGTCAAATAGATATCATAGACCATACCTGACTGCATAGAAATACCATTGAATTCCAACCCTTTAAGAATTACAATCATATCTCTATGACTAATTATAATAATCATATTTAAATAAAGCTAAAATAATATTCCAACCAAACATTTAAGAATAATAATAGCAAAATTTATTATAAGAATAACCTTATCTTCTAATTTTAATTTAAAGTAAATCTTGATCCAAATCTTTAACATATTTTAATTTTTATCTCAGGGATATCATATTATAGAAGGAACAAAATATAGGATATTGGACAACAAAGGACAATTTTATGGAAATCCAGTAATCCAAACAAAATTTAGAAAAATGCAAATAATATTATTAGACAAACTATTACAACTTTACTCTGTAATAGGATAACTAAACTGTAAAAATAATTACTTTAGGTCTTATAAGATTTTAGAAATAATTTAAGAAAAATCTCTATTGTAATTTAAGAAATCTAATAAAATATAATTTGGATTATTCAAATACTCAGATATCATCTCTCATGATGATAAGACTAACTTTTAACATAATAAATATAGTATAACTAATCTTATAGTGCAAATATTTAAGTTATGTTTATTATTTTTTTTAATAAATAATTGACATGTGGGTATTCAAATACAACTCTGTTCCCAGCTTTTGAAATATCAATAAGTTCTGTATTTAAATGCAAAATAAGTGTAATAACAATAGTAATGATGGTTATTAGATTGAAACAAGCAACAAAAATTCTTAAGTTTACTATGAAATAAACATATGTGATCATTAAAAATGATAAGCCATGTGCGTGATTAAATAAATTTGGATTTATTCAATAATTTTCTAAATCTATGATAATTAATGAACCAATAATCATATACTTCTTGGTAAATATAATCATTTGCATAAGTATAATTCACATATTAAATAGAATGGTATATTGTAAGCATGCAATAAAGTGAATACTGAATTTAATAAGTGACTGTGATGAATGATAAATAGAAATATGGAAACATAAACAATGTCAAACGACACAATTTTAAATTCTACTGTAACGATCCGGGGAATATTACTTAATGTAAACTGCACTACAGGGCGCCATCTAGGCATTTGAACTTAGAAAAATTTATAAAGTAGGCAGATACGTAAGTCCAAAAAAAAAATAATAATTTTTTTTTTTTATTTTGCATTCTCCGGATCGTTACAACTGGCTTTCCCAATTTGGGGCCGATCTTTAATAAAAACCACATATACCCTGAGTAAATTTCTTTTTTCAAAATGAAATATTTTATCTGTTTACATATAGTCGTATACTTTAAATCTTATAAAAGCACTGCCAGAATGAAATAGCACATATATTAAACACTAGAAAGTATAAATAATTTTAAACTATATTTCGTTAAAAAGAAAGTCAAAAGATTGTGATTGATATTTTGTTGTAAATATAAATTAGGCTTTAATGTGTATAGGAGCGCACAGCCACGCAAGTTTATGATGGTAAATGTGGTACCTTACGGAGAGTACCATTGGGAATTTACTTCAGTGTAATCCTATTTAAGCATTTTAATCAATCATAAATAAGTTGGTGGTATTTATAATTGTGCTGCAAATATACACGCATAAACCCATTATCTTTCAAAATATATTTACTTCAATGCAACCTTCCTAAATAATTTAAATAATTTGCTTGTCATGCCATGAGTAAAAATAAAATGTATAAAATAAAATAGAATTCTCGGGGGGAGGAGGTGTAAACGTAAATGGTCCTTAGGTAAGCGATAGTAAACATTTTTCTTTTTGTATATAGTCTTTTTGTAAAATTATTAACCGGATGTTTTGTAAACGTCTTCGTCAATCGTGTACCGTAATTACTAACCCTAAGTAAAATTTTTTTTTTTTTGATCATTTTTTTTTAAGCAACTTTACTGATATGTAACGAGCACAGACGTTCGTTACATTGTTTTTTTTTATTTATTAAACATGAAAGTAAATTAAAAAGTTCGCATTTAAAAATTTTCTTTAAGAATTAAAAATTGAAATTAAATATCTTAAACTCGTATATATTAAATCGCACAGATAATGAAAAATTATTAAAATAAAACTTTATTAAAGAAAAAGTATTTTAAAACTAAATTTTAAAAAGATTTGGAGATAAAATTATAAATTTAAATTTATCTTTAAATATATCTTTGATTTGGAAAACAGGTTAATTAATCAGAAATGGAAATGATAAATTTAATTAGTCAAATGTAAACCAGCCTTGGGCATTTAAATGTAAAAACATCGGTCAGATAGGAAAACAATAGAAACTTTTAGCAAATGAAATAAATCCATTGGGAAATCGGACCTCAACGAAAAGGATCATCGCATCGATGACGTAATGTAAATGCAATCCTTCAAGTAATATAAAAGGACAAGTTGTGGAAATTATTAGTTAGTGACTGGAAATTGATTATTACGATGTGACTATATGTAGTAGTATGGAGTTGGAGTGAAGGAATTGAAAGACGCACTGTCAATTCTTTCAGCTGTTAAAGAAAGGAGAAATGAACTATCGTTTCCTACATTGAGGACCAATTAAACTAAAAAAACCTCCGAATGAATAAATAAAACAATGGCTAAATGGATACCAATCTTAGGACGGCGTGGGAATTGACGTTCATGGCAAGCAATGGATAAAGATGAACTGTTTTAAACCATAAGAACTTTATAAATAATGAACATTAAATTAAAATTTTCTATATTTAAATGATTGCAATATGATCCTATCTGACCAAACTAAATTCTTTATTAATAGTGTTATTTGATGTATTTTTTTTCTTATTTATGTAAAATCATTTCCATTTATTTATTTTTTATTCTTTAAGTTTTTATCATGATTTTTTTGTTTTTCGTTAAATTAATTATATAAATGTTAAACTTAAGTCGGGCGTGAATGGCTGTATAGATATGTAAAGTTATATTAGGGGAGGGTAATCTTAAGTTATTTGTGTCGTTGTTAGATTGGGTCAATGGATTGGATATATTGATGTAGTTAGTAGATGTAGTCGGAGATTCGCTACTGGCAGAATCGCTTCATACGCCGCACTCTCCCGTTTTGCCTAGGGAAGGAATTATAAGACGCAGAGCACAGTTCCTTTCTATGGAGTTTTTTTTATTGTTCTTCTCATTGGATAGAAGTAATATTCCTATCTAATGAAAGTCAATATCTTCTCTTAATCTTTTTGGTGCTGCCGTATTCCATATTACATTGAATACATCGATGTATCAGATGAAGTGATGCCAGTTTGACTGCGAATTTTAGCCTAAGGTTAAATAGGGATAGAATATTTTATTTTCAAATGCAAATCTATGTGGTCTATTCATACTTGACCCTAAATAAAAATGCATTAAATTTAAGTTGTTTATAGATGCTTGCATGGATTGGTTATCAGTTAAGTATGTTTTGGGTTTTCATATTTGATCAAAATATATAGACATTCGATAAATAATGATACCTTATGGTGAGTATCTAAAATGTATTTATTCGGATGTCTTTTAAGTTATTGATAACGTTGGGCACCAGTTGTAACGATCCAGAGAATGAGAATTCACGTAAACTGCACTACAGGGCGCCATCTAGGCATATGAACCTAGAAAAATTTATAAAGTAGGCAGATACGTAAGTAAAAAAAAAAAATTTTTTTTATTTTGATTCCGGTCGTTAGCCCATGTCACTAGCTCAGTGGAATAGCAGAGATTAAATAATATAATATCCTATCTAATTATATTTCAAGATTAAAAAAATAAATAAAATAAGCCACTGCCAGTAATTAACACACAAACATTTATTTATTTCACATATATATAAGATTTAAAATTATTTTAGTATTAGTTTTACAGTTCAAAATTTAACCTACATTTTTAACTTTGATTTTTGACTTTAATTTACATTTAATTACTATTATATTCTAATTTTACATTTTAATTAAGTTCGCACAGATAAATTTATGAAAGCTTGTTTATAATGTTGAATATAGATCGGTTACATAGATTTCACGGTCAAAAACATTTCAAAATAAACATAAACGATCAAAATACAAAATTATTGATTACTGACAATTGCGGAGGGAAATTTATACGTAACCCATTAGTATTCACCATAAGATACTTGCATTGTCACCAATAACTTAAAAGACATCCGAATAAATACATTTTAGATACTCACCGTAAGGTATCATTATTTATCGAATGTCTATATATTTTGATCAAATATGAAAACCCAAAACATACTTAACCGATAACCAATCCATGCAAGCGTCTATAAACAACTTAAATTTAATGCATTTTTATTTAGGGTCAAGTATGAATAGACCACATAGATTTGCATTTGAAAATAAAATATTCTATCCCTATTTAACCTTAGGCTAAAATTCGCAGTCAAACTGGCATCACTTCATCTGATACATCGATGTATTCAATGTAATACGGAATACGGCAGCACCAAAAAGATTAAGAGAAGATATTGACTTTCATTAGATAGGAATATTACTTCTATCCAACGAGAAGAACAATAAAAAAAAAACTCCATAGAAAGGAACTGCGCTCTGCGTCTTATAATTCCTTCCCTAGGCAAAATGGGAGAGTGCGGCGTATGAAGCGATTCTGCCAGTAGCAAATCTCCGACTACATCTACTAACTACATCAATATATCCAATCCATTGACCCAATCTAACAACGACACAAATAACCTAAGATTACCCTCCCCTAATATAACTTTACAAATCTATACAGCCATTCATGCCTGACTTAAGTTTAACATTTATATAATTAATTTAACGAAAAACAAAAAAATCATGATAAAAACTTAAAGAATAAAAAATAAATAAATGGAAATGATTTTACATAAATAAGGAAAAAAATACATCAAATAACACTATTAATAAAGAATTTAGTTTGGTCAGATAGGATCATATTGCAATCATTTAAATATAGAAAATTTTAATTTAATGTTCATTATTTATAAAGTTCTTATGGTTTAAAACAGTTCATCTTTATCCATTGCTTGCCATGAACGTGAATTCCCACGCCGTCCTAAGATTGGTATCCATTTAGCCATTGTTTTATTTATTCATTTGGAGGTTTTTTTAGTTTAATTGGTCCTCAATGTAGGAAACGATAGTTCATTTCTCCTTTCTTTAACAGCTGAAAGAATTGACAGTGCGTCTGTCAATTCCTTCACTCCAACTCCGTACTACTACATATAGTCACATCATAATAATCAATTTCCAGTCACTAACTAATAATTTCCACAACTTGTCCTTTTATATTACTTGAAGGATTGCATTTACATTACGTCATCGATGCGATGATCCTTTTCGTTGAGGTCCGATTTCCCAATGGATTTATTTCATTTGCTAAAAGTTTCTATTGTTTTCCTATCTGACCGATGTTTTTACATTTAAATGCCCAAGGCTGGTTTACATTTGACTAATTAAATTTATCATTTCCATTTCTGATTAATTAACCTGTTTTCCAAATCAAAGATATATTTAAAGATAAATTTAAAGATATAATTTTATCTCCAAATCTTTTTAAAATTTAGTTTTAAAATACTTTTTCTTTAATAAAGTTTTATTTTAATAATTTTTCATTATCTGTGCGATTTAATATATACGAGTTTAAGATGATATTTAATTTCAATTTTTAATTCTTAAAGAAAATTTTTAAATGCGAACTTTTTAATTTACTTTCATGTTTAATAAATAAAAAAAAACAATGTAACGAACGTCTGTGCTCGTTACACTACAAATATCAATTTATTTACAAAAACAAGATTTAAAATTTACAAATTAACATTTAGGTTTTATTTCACAACACAAATATAAGTAATTTCAATTAAAGTGACAATTTACATTTTCAATAAAATAATTCAAGATACAGGTTTTCCAAAATACAATGAGCAAGATGTCACTTTGTTAATACATATCTTTATCCAAAATGAATTTACTTAACCTTTGTAATAAACTGTAACTATTTCTTAATAACACTATATTTCAAAGTGAGAAAATATTTGAATTACTGTTGGAATCATTTCAATCATCATATTGTAACTTTTTTTTTACTTTAAATAAAGCAAAACAAACAATATAAAATATTAATCACATGACCACCACCTCTTATGCTTGTGTATAACTGTTGTTGGCTATGGTTATTAAAGGACCAAAGACACCAAAATATATGGATACTGAACTGGGTTCAGACCCATATGACTATGTAAGCTGATAAGCTTGCATTGAAAACATTAAGGTGTTTTCAATTTAAGACTCATAGTTTTGTAGTTAAATGGAGATAAAAGGTGGTTGCTGGAGGGTTCATTAGATCCTAAGATCTAGATGCAGTGCTCCCAGATCCAAGGATCCTCACTGACGAAGGCCATAAGCCAGAAACTAGTCTGGGGATATTGGATGAGTAGGCACTAGATGGTGATTTTATGCACAAGCCTTCTGGCATCCTTTGATTACTCTAGCTTGTTGTCTGTGGCAATATATATAGTGAGTTTTGCCTGTTTTAATATAAAATATTGTTATACCTTTGTTGATTTTATAAACTACTATTCACCTTAATGAAAAGCAGGTTTTACTTTTTCCATATTAGTTTTATAATTATTTTATTGAGTTAACCAAAAAATATTTAAACATGTATGCTATTTTAATTTACCATTAATTACTTGATAATAATTAAATTTTTAAAATATAAATTTTAAAATACTACTTCATATATATAAAAACAAAACAAGCATTTTGAACTAAAGAATAATCTAAGTCACATCTCACATTAATGTACTAAATTAAAATTAGTATATAGGAATTATTACTATTATAATCTATTTTCTAGCAAATCCTATTTTTCTTAAAATATCAATTAATAAGCATCTTTCAAAATTAATTGCAATTTAATTATCTCTTTCTATTGCTCTCAGGATTATTTAGCAAAATCACAATTATGCACTAGGAAATATTTATTATTAAACTTTGCTTATGTATGATGCTAACTAACATTCATAATACTAATAATCTTATACTCATTCATAAATAATGCAGGAACTTCAGTGGTTTCAATTGTCTTTGTTTTGCATTTCTCATAGTCTTGATTGTTCTTTCAACAGTGATCAAGTTGTGGCATATAAATCTGGTCTAATGATAGTTTTAACTCTATCTTTAATTTATATTAGTTTATCAATAAATGTGGCAGGATGTTGTTGAATATTTTTCCTCTTTATAAAGCTACATCTCGTGCACCAAAAAGAATATAGGATGAATGTAGCTGCCCTGATGTTTGGTATAGATCGGCTTGATATGCATTAATAATTTGGTCCATCATGGTGTTTTTCTTCTATATATGTCGCATGCCATTTGTCTTATTTTTGTCAAACCTTCACAGTTGTAAATTAGGTGTTCAATTGCTTCTTTGGCTCTGTGGCATAGTCCACAAAATAGATCTGTGTCCCTATACATCTTCTTATATTGGAGAAAAGAGGTTGTGGTCATAGCAGTGAGATTCATTTTTATTATAAAATTGAAGAACTTAGGTTCCAGTGCCCATCACTAAATTGTTTAATTAGTTTTTTGTTACCTTTTCCCAAATTGGTGAAGGTTCATTTGCATTAGTTTCTTTATTTATTAAATTGTATATTTCCCAATATGAATATTTGTTCTCATATTGTTCTGCTATGTCCTTATTGGTTTTACATTGATAAATTATGGATCAGATGTATGCTCCCCATGGTGGTGGGTGTCAGTAGGAGTAACTTCAATTAGGTGTTTTAATTTCAGGAATTGTTTCATAGTCGTAATGATTGTATGGAAGATTTCAACTGTGTAGAGACCAAGTCCATTTTTTATTAGTGGTTGAGACATTTTCTATTCAATGTGGCCACTGTCTTCTTGCACCATATTGCTTTGATTTTTTTTTATGAAAGCCTTTGAGAATTCAAAAATTGGTAAATAATTGCTGATTTTTGTCATAATTAGTTGGTTAATTAACTGCACTTTGGATAATAATATAAATCTTTGAAAAGGAGTTAGCAATCCACTTTATTTCTTCACTAATCCTATTTTGGATTTGACATCTCATTCCTGTGATCCCCAAATGAAATGGGAAACCTGGAAAAGATGTTGGTTTTGACTGATAGATCATCTCACATGATATTTCAGTGAATAAAGACCATGCTGAAGTTCTTGCTTGATTAAATTTGAGCTTATAGTGTACAGTGTATTTTTCCAGTAGCTGCTGCAGTCATGGGATTTGGTTTTTTGGATGAGAGAAAAACTGTAATGTCATCCATAAATACTAATCAAGCTATGCGCTGTGTTGTTCCAGGTATCTGAATTCCATCAAATGTTTTCTGTATCTTCTTAATGAGAGAATTAATGTAGTATATAAAAAGCAGTGTGCTAAGTGGTGAGCCTAGTGATAAAATCTGGTCTAGTGTGAAAGATGCTGAATTTTTTTCATTGATAGATATATGCATTTCTCTATTGATAAGTAGATTCACAATGATGTATAGATGTGTTCTAGGGGTGTTGGTGCTTTTGAGCATTTCCAGCAAAACTTTAGTGTTATCTGAATCAAATTCACTCTCAATATCCAGTTGGACCACAATTGTCACATATTTTTTCTTATGTCTAATTGATGTAGTACTGCCTTAAAAAATACTGCTCCCTGTATTGGTGATGATGCATGTTGCACTTTGGAAATTAGTGATAATATATACTGTTCAATTTTTTCCTTGATCACCTGGTCTTAAGTCTGCAAGGGAGAGAATATTTTTTTGTTTTTTATTGTATGGAACAATTGCAATAGGGTAGATCCCTTCTATGTTCTGAATTTTTTGTGCTGATTGGCTAAGCTACAGACATATTTTGTTGTGTATTGGCTTAATTGTTTCAAAACAAACAATGGGATTCCAGGGTTATCTGGGTGGCAAGCTTCCGGTATATTAGCTAGTTTTTTTGTAGAAGTCATCTATGGAAAATGGTCTCTCAGTTTCAGAGATGCTGAATATTTGAGATACCATTGAAATATCTTCATCTGATTCCAGCCTGCCTTTGAAATGTTGATAGATTGGCCTGTCTGTATTGCTATTGGTACCTTGATTTTTGGTGTGTTTCCTAGGGCCCATTTAATGTATTCTCTTGTATATGTGTGTGGCTGAGTAAGACAAATTTTACTTTTTTTTTTATTTTTAAGTAATTTTTTAGATTTTCACATATATTATATGTATGGATAAGTTTGAAAATGTTTTGTTGTGTGTGATGTGATTGGTTAATCATTCCTATTTGTTTGTGTAATTGATCTGCCAATGCTATTAGTCTTGATGGGGGTGGTTGCTTCATTGCAATGTGATTAATATTAAATAAAATGATGTTGTTGTATGGGTCCCAGATTCATTTCATGACTTTTTTCAAAAAGATATAAGATTCTGAAAATAGCAAATCAGTGGTAGCTGTTGGAATTAATGCTCTAATTGTTCTAGTTAGTGGGAATGGCACTATTTGGATCTGGTCAAGATTAATGCTGATGATTTGCCCTGAGTGGTCAGAGAACATAGATGGAGCGAGTTTAATCATCATTAAGTGGTGGAATTTTGGTGAATTAAATGTTAAGTCTATTAATGAAGAGAAACCTTTATTGTGGAAGAAAATTGCTGTGTCTGGTAAAAATTCCTGCCCACTCACCAGAGGAACTGAAATTTTATGAATCCATCTGTGTAATTTTTTTTAATTTAGCTTTCAACTAATTATCTCTAAGAGAAAAGAGGTTATTTGGCCTTATTGATTATACATCCAGGTCTTATTTTATGCAGATTTATTTAATGCTATTTTGAAGTTATGCGATTCATGTTTCTTCTTAATATCTTTGTATGCGGTTTTCTTTTATGCGATAAAAATTATTAAATCAGAAGTCGAGCTCCCACAATGTGCTATTACTTTAAATATTATACATTTTGCACACTCACATGTCATATTTAAAGTAATATCGGAGTTTGACTTCCATCTAATAATTTCAATATTTTCAGCACTTTATAATAGTACTATAATAGATTTTATGCAATAAAAAAATAATTCACTTAAAATCAGGATTTCCCCATTTTATATACACACATTAAATTTTACAAGATTATAATGTAAATCTGTTCAAACGTTATACATGTCTATACTATGCATGTTGTTGTTTTTGCATTTTAAATCACATTTTATTTTTGCTTTTTAAAAAAAGAGTATGTAATCATTTAATCATTTAGTGTCTGCAAGTTTATTTTTAAAAGGTGAGTAATAGTGGTGGGCATAATTAAAAGTCAAAATCTGATTTTTAATTGTAATTAACAATTTAAAAATTACGTAAAGTGATCTGAAATTAATGTGATGTGAAACGATGAAATTTGATTTTTAAATGGAATTGAAAATTAAAGCCAAAAATAAGAATTTAATTTTTAATTGTTAGTTTTAATTAAATGTTGTCCAACAGTGGTGAGTAGGTGTCTTTTTATTATCATAAGATTAAGTTTTTATTTTTATTTCAAAGTTTTAGTTTACCCTAATGGAGAGGAAAAAATACCCAAGAAAATGAATTTCTTTGGAAACAAAAACTTCAATTTTAGATCACTTGTGGGAAGGATCAACAGCGATTGAAAAAACGTTTTAGTTTGGGTGAATCCACTATAAGAGCAATTTAAAAAAATGAAGTTGGCACTAGTTATATTCCCTCTTGTGACGAATCTGATGTCTTACTAATTTACAAACAAACTTACATATTGTCAAATAGTGATAATGATTAAAATACTGTACATGTATGAAAATATGAAAAATACTGTAAATTACACATAAAAATATATTGTTTTGAATAAAATTAAATACTTTATTTAGTTAATAAAAAAGGTAAAAAAAAGTTTGTCTTGTGTCAATTTTTTTTAAATTTGAAATTTTTTATTAGTCATATTTTATTTTCTTATTATTTTTTTATACGAATTTTAAAATAATTTTACTTGTTGCTTTACTTTTATGCAATTTTTGGAAAATTACAATATGTATCCCCCATTTTTCAAGGTAAGTTAAGTCTATTTTTGTGCAATTTCTTTTGTGCGCATTTTCTGAGGAATCTATCTACCACATAAAATGAGACCCAGGTGTATATTGAAAAGGCAATATAAAAATTAAATCATAGTTAAAGAATTAGATAACGTGTTGTTGATCAAAAATTGTTAAAATACTTTCTAAAATAATATAACCAGAAATGTAGGAGTCTACAAAAAAAGAAGATAATTAGTGTAGATTATAGTGCAATAAAAATAATGAGATATGTATAGTTTTACAGTCAAGTTGGTAGACCAGGACATTTCACTGTATAATATTGCAAAGTCAAAATCTAATAAGAAGTCAAGGATCACACGGAATAAAAAGCATAATTTACCAATGACCGTTAAGTTGTTAATAAAATCAAATGTTGAATCAATTTCAAGTGCTTTTTATAGAGTTATCTTAACATCAGTTTGTCATTTTGTATACCGTTTCCGGAAATAAAGCTTCATAAATTTGACACATAAAAGCTATATTGAGATTTCAAAAACATTCCTGAAGTAATTCTATGTCTCCTGAAATGGTTTATAGAACTTTGTTTAGTAATAACTGACTCGTAATATCATCAAATTAATTATGCTTGACCTTTGTTACATTTACATATTTTAACTGAAAGAAATAAAAAAGATTTTATAGATAAATCAAAATCTGAAATTATGGAAGTGTATAAGATTTTAATTTTATATCTTAATTTTATATATTAATTTTTTATTTTATTTTATTAAAGCTTTGCTAAATTATGCATGTTGCTGAATATGTTTATTTTAAAATGAGATTATTTTGAAAATTAATAGTTATAAGCATAAAATAATTTGTATATATATAAGTATCATTATCATTGGTAACAAGTCATTTAAGACATTTAGACTTTTAAAACAAAGTTAATCTTAATTTTTTTTAAGCTAGTATTTAGAACATAAGCACGCAATTATGGCAACGTTCTGATAACAATTGTTGATTTTGTTTTATTTTTATTTAATGTATAAATATTTGTTTTATCATTACTGTTTTTGTTAATTGTTGGCACTCGTGGTTCATTGCTTTATAATCATAATTATTCATTTTATTATCGTGATCTCATACTTCTTAATTTAGTTTACATTTGAATTTAGTAAAAGGAAAACATATGTAGGGATAAACAATCTGAGGTTTTCATACAGAAACTTGATAATGTGATTTATATAAATAAGATTGATGAAAATATATCTACTGCATATTAATCTCTTCCATAATTATTAATTATATCACCAGATTTTGATAAACATAAAAATTTTGTTGCATAATTAATGACCTAACTTATAGTATATATTAGATAGTTGTTAGGCATACATACTACATTACTTATATAATTGGAAATTCATAATGTAGTCATACAAGTTTTGTTAATGACACACACATTTTTTATTACACAATTATACTTCATATTTTTTAGTTTGTACATATATATGTGTGGGCATATGAGGTCTTTAAAAAAATTATATGTGATGCTACATCTTTATTGTAAAAGATAAACTCTTTGACTGCATCATCCGTAGAATTATGATACCTATTTCTACAGTAATGAAATATGCCTCATACTTTGATTAGTTCTTATGTTATTAAACTATATACACTTAACCAGCTTAACATTAAGTCTTCATTTTTAACTAACAATGTTTAGATACTTATTTCTTGACCAAAATCTGAATGACAACAGGTAAAGGCCAGACATTTGAAGAAAAAAAATTGTTTATGACGTGAAAAGTTTTCCCAAGATTTGCCTGACATAACAAAAACTCCAATTCATGGTACGGAGATATATACACTTACCACTCGGTATTTTAAGAGTTTTTGATAAACAAATAAAAAAGATTTTAATCAACGTTTTGGATAATTGCGTATAGTTGTTGTATTCAGTTTTTGTTCAATTGAGCGTATTATATTGATTGCAAGTGAAAGAAGGTGTAAAATTTTAAACAGGGAAAGAGAGAAACGTAGTTTTAATCACATTTTAATTTTTTTATTAAGACTTGTATCTAATATTTATATATAAGCATACATGTGATGAGTTATATAATATATACGTATGTAATCCAGAATAATAAACTATCAGTGAATTGTTTAAAAGAAAAGATTTCGTAATTAGTTTATTGCTCTTTAAATGCCGATTTAGCATTCAGACCAATAAGTGTGATTTTATTACAGGATTGTTATAACTTTTCAAGTAGGTCTTTCTCAAGTCTTACACTAAAAGTTCAATTCAGACAAGCAGAAAGCTAATAAACACTCGATTCATATTCAAAGATGTGTTTAGTGATTAAAAAGGTAATTTTTTTCAATAAAGTTTTCGTTGAAAATTAAAAATTGTCAGAGACTAATTAAAATACTTTATATATGTATAGTTCATTATTTAAGATGAAATATAATTATAGAAAGAAAAGCGTTATGGTAAATAGTAGCATATCTGCTTGCCAGGTCTATAAGCTAAGTTTAAATCCGGACTTAATAAACTTAAAACCGTGTTTAACAGGCTTTCATGTACTTAGCTCTATAGATAAACCAGATAATCATTCAGTATTGATCAATAAATGGATATTCGACTATTTTTAATTAGAGGATAATTCTCACTACCCGGTAATCGGCTGACCTAGTCAGTACTCTGTTCTCACTTTTATCCTGAAATGGATTTGTAAAAGACTGATTCGCCTTTCACTGCTCAATGCCAAAGCACACAATACTTTTTTTTGAAAAAAAAAAAACAACAACAGATCATCATTTCTCTTTATCTCATTTTCTTTTATAGAAGTTTATTTGACGCACTATGGAACGAAAGCGTGAATATATTAAAGTCAGTTATATTTTTTTAAAAGTTATATTTTAAGTTGATTTATATTATTTTAATTGACGTTTGTGAAATTTTTTCAATTTACACATTGTCAATACCAATTCATATAGTGAAGTTTGTAAATATACCCAGTGATTAATATTTTGTAATATGTTGAGATTAATATTCAAAAGGACCAAATCTGGTTGATTTTATAATCAAATTTAACTTGTCCTCTTTGCCCACCAGTCACTTTTTGGTAATGCAAAGAGGATTTCGTCAAATAAGCCCCATGTGTAAACTTTGTAATATGCATGAAGAAACACTGGAGCACATCTTCTATGCTTGCTCATACTTGAGTTACACTAGAAACAAAATTATCGCAAGCATTTCCTCTGGCTGTGGCAATGTCCTGTCAATTGATGGAGCAATTAAAAAAAGGAAACTATACAACTATCAGGCTAGTGGCATGCCTACTACATGCTTTATTGATCACCAGGTGCCAATATATCTTAAGACAAGGACATAGTGATACTTGGAGAACTTTTAAAAAAATACTAATAAACATGAAGAACAGAGATCGCCTCATTGTGCCAGCGCTTCTCTTTGTAGACATATGGCCACAGATTACCAAATCTGACGATGAGATGATATCTCAGACTACTGCACTAAATATTATGATGACAACGCCATACTGATTGGTTGCAAAGCTTTGAACTTCTATATGAAACTATTGTAATTAGCAAATGTAGCTACCTGACAATGTAATTTTTTTCTTAATAAAAAAAAAACTACTAGTTTATTAATTCACTTTCAATGCAAAACAGCACACAAAAAAACGTTTTTTAGAGAAAAGAATTGAATGTCTTTTTATCTCCATTTTCTTTCATAGAGGCTTATCAGAAGAACTTTGGAAAGAAAGCACAAATATTTTTAAATCAATCATATTTATTTTAAAGCTGTATTTTAAGTTGATTTATATTATATATATATGAAAATATATTCCAATGTATATCACTAGTTGAAAATTCAAATACAAATTGTTCAGATTTCATATTCAATCACAGAGGGCGTTGCAGAAAAAACGTTTAGGAGGGTAATTTATATATATATATATAAGAATCAATCTCTATAGTGATAAAAGCATTGGATTATTAAGGTATAATTTTAGGATATTGTCATATTCAAACTATTTATTAAAATGTAGGAGCAGTTATTAGATTACATAATGGTAGTAAAAAGATGAAGTTAATAAGGGTGTAGAACAAGGTGATTCATTATTTCCAAAACATTTTTGCAGCATAGGAAACTAAGGGAGTAAAAGTAAATAATGATTATATGAATAGTAAAAATTTTGCAAATGATGTTGTTTTTGCAAATGTTTTACAACTTAAGAAAATGTTACAAAATTAGCAGATGAAGTAAAGAAGTGAGATTAAAGATAGCTACTAAAGTAATATCCAATAAATTTCTTGAAGTAGAAATCAAAAAGTGGAAGAATTAATAATAGGAATTAATCTTGAATGAAATACTTTTGGTATAAATAACTTAATATTGAAATGAAATGTGGCTGTAAGTTTGAAAATAAAGATTTTTAATGAATATGTTTTTGGACCTAAGATTTGAACATTTAAAATACAAGCAATATAGAGACTTCAGACTTCTCATTAAAGTATAGAGAGATGTGTGCTTGGAGTAACAAGAAAGGATTGAGAGCAAAATACTTTGGTGAGAGAACTGAAAGTTATAATTCATATCATTGAAAGAATTGAGAAACTGAAATGGTTGGACATATTGGTAGAAAAGATGATATTAATAGATGGATTATTGAAGTCTAAAACTAGATCTCAAGAAATCATAAAAGATAGAAAGAAACTGCATGCATAAATGGATGAATAAATTGAGTAAGTTTAGTGTGGTGGAAGTAGAGGCCATAGATAAGAGAAACAGAATTAAAATTGTAGAGACTGTCATCTTATAGTAGATTAATGATTGTTGAAAATTATGATGATGAATCTAAATGTATTGTGATGGGCCAGGGCTTATGACAAGAGAAGGGGGTGCATTTCACTATGGTTAGACCTAGAGTCTTCTTGTAGAATGCTACGAATGATGCGATGAAGTACATAACCTATGAATGTATTTACCTCCAATGGGCTAGCTCTATATTTACACATTAAATTTAGATACAATTTGGACTAGTTCATCCATACCTCACCCCTCCTTTGGGCTTCATTATGCCTCAGTATTCAACCTCAGGGAGAAATCTACCTTTGACTCTCTTCAAGTATGAACTTATATGGGGTAGCAATTGCTGCACCTCTGTATAGCTTACAATTGATTTAATCTTTCATCCAAGTACATTTCTACATTATTATATAAGGATAATATATGTGTATGTATATCCCCAGTTATCAGTTGATAAGTGAATGCTTGATAAACTAGAGACCAGTTTAATGTAAACAAATTTCATAACATTTATTAAATATCAAAACAACGTAAAAAAAAAAAGTAAACTCTTTAACAAGATAAAGCAGTGTAATTGTGTGTGTCAAGAATGAATTTCTACCATATCAACAATTAAATATATCTTACCCAATAGTAGAAATACATGTCATTGCACTAATTATTTACAAAGCAAATAAAAATGAAAAACAAAAATTTTATTATTAAATTGACCATGAAACTAATTATCTAATTTACAATATTATCCAGTATGTCTATAGTAGCCTCATCCAATTCAAATTAGCAAGGTTCCATCTTCTTTAGGGACTCCTCTTTCTATATATGGTTCCCTAAGTTGACAGAAAGAACATCCATACAGGAAGATTAGTTATTTATACTGAAAAAATAAACATAAATGATTATTAGTTAATAACAAACAAATAATATGAACATTATTCTGTAATAAGTGTAATTAATATGAAATAGTATTAAAGATCTTACCTCATCTCATGTCATGATGATCAATGTCAAGTCACTATGGAGGGAAAGCTGATCTAAACATTATTTAATAAAAAAAATTTTTTTATCTAACTTAATGATTCTCCTCCCCCCCCCCACTTATTTTACTGCTTTGACTTATAATGAACTCTTCCAAGTTATAGACACTTAAGTTTCCAAGTAAGGAAAGAAAATAAAAAAGAATTTTACAAATATATAAATAACAAAAATACATAACAAAATCAGAGTTTTCATTAAATTATTTTGTTAATGTTCATGAGATTGGCAATAATGTGCTTCATGGATATAGTCTATCTCTTTTTTGGATCACTGTCCTTGGTTCACATCCATTACTTGGAATTCCTATGCAACACACTTGAAATAGTATTACATCCTTTCTCTGCAGTTGTTCTTCTTTTCGATCCATGTATACATTTAGTGTATAACAATTGGGATTCATTCAGGCATTACCAGAGTAAGTAAGTTAATTCATTGTGCTTCCAGGGTCAGGATAGTAATGTTCAGTTCTATGGCACTGTCAATTTGGCCAGAATACATTGCACATTGGTTTATAACAGATTAAAATTTTTCTTTATTTGCAATTTGGCATTTAATGGCTTACAATAAAAAAATTTACTTCATCATTTTGTTTAAGTGCTGGCAACATTCTATTCCTTCTTTGTTCATGTTCAAATAATAGCACAGTTTTTCCAATATCAATTTAAAAACAGTTCACCAATTTTATTAAATGGCACAAACTTATCAAATTTCTCTAAATTCAAACATCAGTTTTAATTACTTATGATTTAGCACTAAGAAACTTATATGGATAATTCAGAGTATTCAAATGAGTCATCCATTTTCCTTTGCATTCAAACATTCAATCTCAGGTTGTTGGCTTTATTTAGTTAATGCAGTATTTAAAAAAATAATAAAAGTTGACAGAAGTGAATTGGGTTTACTTTTATATCAAGCTTAGCTTCCAGTGTTTTATATACTAGCTTTTCTATTTCTTTTGATATTGCCATAACAGCCTATTGTTGTGCAAGTTATCTAGGTTGTAGTTAATAAAATTACATAATAGAATTCAAATTTCATTTATCACCCTTGGATCATCACTTTGATTACTCAGTCTTTGTCTTAATTTGTGATGTACAACACATTTATTATTAGTCTATTGTTAGTGTATATATATATATAATTATTCAAAACAATTGGAATACAGACATTGATTAATAATTTATATATATATATATATATATATATGAATGATTTCTTCAAATGGGCTTTTATTTTTCACTATGTAGAAAAAATTATTTCATTGTGAAATTTATCTAACTTGATATTTAACAAAGCAAAGAACCATTGTGTAAATGTATATGTATGCTCAAAAGAAAGGATAACGTATATCTGACCACCTATTCGTTAAGGTTATGTTTTGAATGGGTTTGGTTTGAAGGTGTGGACGAATATAGGCTGATTTTGATAGAATTGTCAACTACCCTTACAATATTTATAAGTATATATTTCTCAATCATTAGTTTAAATAACTTTATCTTTTTAAGATATCTAAATTAACAGTATCATTCTCTTCAGACAGTAGCCACTGCAAGCCTTAATAATCAATGAATGCAGGGAAGATTTGTGCTAAAACTACCCATCTAGTGCTTGCTCATTCAATATTCCCAGACTAGCTTCTAGCTTGTGACTTTCATCAGTGCGGGGCTTTGGATTTGAGAGTACTGAATCTAGATCTAAGGATCTAATGCTACCCTTCAGCAGCCATCTTTTGCATATTTAGTTAACCATAAAGCTAGAAGCTCAATATGAAAACACATTTTCAATCCAAGCTCTTTCAACTCTATAGTCATATAGATCTGAACCCAATTATGCATCTATAATTTTGGGTCCTTGGTTTATCAAAAATCATAATCATTATCATCCCATAGGTGGGAATGGCAAAAAACACCAACAAAACATCACATAATCACCAATTTCTTGGCTTACACTAACTATTATTAGCCATAGCAATCTCTCCAGACAGTAGTGCCAACCAACATAAACCTTAGTAATCAATGGATACAGGAAGGTTTGTGCATAAAACTTCCATCTAGTGCCTACATATACAATATCTCCAGACAAGTTCCTAGCTTCTCACTGATGAAAGTCACAAGCTAGAATCTAGTCTGGAAATATTTGATGAATAGACATTAGATTGGGATTTTATGCACAAACCTTCCTGCATCCATTGATTACTAAGGTTTGTACTACTTGACACTACTGTCTGGAGAGATTGCTACTGCTATTAGAAACTTGTGTAAGCATAGGAAAGAATGACCCTGTGATGTTTTGTTGGTGATATGTAAATTAATGAAGTAGTTTTAATTCACAGAGAAGTGAAAAAGCCATTTTGATTTAAATATATATTTTGTAATGTTATTTAAATATAAATAAGTATACAAATGTGGAATGTATATAAATTTTATCAATATATGAATTAGAAAATATATTTTTAGAGCTCTTTTCTTATTTAAACATAGATTATATTTCAGAGTAAATATACATTTATTAAAATTTAACCTTTATCCAAAGCTTTTGCTTGGCAGATAATTCTGCTAACATCATAATCCAACTGATGACATGTTAAAAGAATTTTTAACGATTTTATTTCATTGATTCTTTTTTGTTTCAAATGAAAACAGTTTCTATAGTTTCTGTTTGGTTTAAGACTATATATAAGTTTTTGTAGATCATTGTATTCAGTATTGTGGTAATTATAAATCCACTAGAACTTTGCAATAATAATTTATCTATAGATTTTTTTGTGTGAGATGAGATTTTGATGGTAATGTTTAGTCTAATATTGAGATAAACAAGCAAATAATAATAGATGTTATTTTTATAGTTGGTAAATGATTGTTTTTTATTTATGGTTTCTAAGTAATGCTTTGTTTTAGCTCTAAACTTCTCTGCTTCTCTCAAATTTCAACTATTATGACTCAAATGTCAATTAAAGGATTTTCAAGCTTGTGTGAAAATTTGTAACACTTTATATATTATTTGACAGCCTAAGCAAGTACAACAGCCTCTTTGCCTTGAATTGATGTTTTAAGCATTACAATGGTTCTGTGATTGCTATATTTTCTACATTGTATTAAACCTTTCTATAACCTTGTAATACATTTTGCAGTCATTTGCAGATTCCTTTCTTCTCACAGTTCTACATGATTTAAACTGCTCTATTAACATAATGTAGACATGAAGGAGATTACCTAAAAGTTCTGATTAATTGAGTGTTTTATCCCAATAATAAATAAGTGAAATTAGAGATTTGTAAAGAAAAAATGTAATTTTCAGTAATTGGTTTACACATTAAAGGTTATGATTCAATATTTTTGTAAAAGAATTATTTTTAATCCAAATCTATGTTACTATTGTGACATTGTCCTTGAAATCAATTTATTTTTAAAAAGACAACTTTAAAAAGTTTGTTATAGTAAGCAGAAGCATTTTCTACTGGGTAAAAAAATTGTTTTTGTCAATGATAGGAAAATATATATATTTTCAAATTTTAATAACATTAAGTAACTTTTATAATTTTTTTTCTTTTTTTTTTTTGGTGATAACTAACCATAAATATAGCCTTTTAATAACATAAAATCCAAATATCTAATATTTCATTCTTCTAACTTTTTGTTCAGGTAAATTACATCCAATGAGGTCAAGTACCATTGTTATTAGTAAGAACTTCATTTTAGATATTTACTTTCATAATTTTAAAATGACAAATATTAATTTTTGAAATGTGTATCCCATGAAAGCTTACAATTGTAATAGATGGTGTTAAAATTTCCTATATAGTATATATAAATAGCATTTATTTTTATATAGCGCTATGCCTACAATTGTATTACATTCAAATATCAGCCTTTCAAGCTAATTGTGCAAGTGCTTTTTGTGAGTGTTAATAATAAATGAATACTTTCCCTCCAATACAAGATATAGTATTTATGCAGGAATCAAATGAATCCACTTATTCCTACAACTCAAATACTTATATATGAGCAAATCTGAAGTACTGGCAAGGAAAGTGTGAGGATAGACTACTCACTTTAAATAGTAATTTAAAGTGAGTGGTCTATCCTCACGCTTTCCTTGCCAGTACTTCAGATTTGCTTATATATAAGTATTTGAGTTGTAGGAATAAGTGGATTCATTTTATTCCTGCATAAATACTATATCTTGTATTGGAGGGAAAGTATTCATTTATTATTAACACTCACAAAAAGCGCTTGCACAATTAGCTTGACAGGCTGATATTTGAGTGTAATATATAGTATATAGAAAAAAGGTTAAATTGTAAAAGGAAAAATAGTCAAATATGGAGGAATAGGTCCCATTTAAAATAGACAGGAGGAATTTTCAGCTAAATAGATTTAAAAATGACATATTAATAAAAATAAAAATAAACATAATCTGATATAAAAAACAAGTTTGTGTCAAGTCATAATCCAATTAACTCAAGATTATGATAAAATTATAATCCACCTTAATTAGAATAATCTTCAATTGAGTGTCAAAGTGTATTCAAATTTCTTTTTACATAAAAAATAATAGCAACTAAACAGGAAGTTCTGACATGTTTTTTATTAAATTTTTCAAAATCTCTCATAATATATTTTAACTCTGGTGTTTCTTTCACAATTCATCATTTTCTTTGTTCTCACATTCAACATAGAATTTAAGATTAAATCTTTATTACTTATCAGAAAATAATAGATTTGACTTCACCTGATAGATATTTTTGTTTACTACTGAAATAAATTTTAAATGACTGCATTTTTTTTCTATAAATATTTAAAAAAATGAGATCGTAATCAAAACAAAAAAAATTATATGTCATCATTTCTAGAAAGATTTTAATTTCACAAAATCAACAAAATCTTCATTATTTGTCATTTTTTAAAAAAATCTGAATGAGTATTTATTTATTTCTCTTGTATTTAATAAAATATGCTTTAAAAGTTTAAAATTTTTCAATATTTATTGCAAGATTATGATAATTTTATGCTCATTATTACAATTAGATTTCTTACAAAGAAAGTGAAGCTTCTAAAAAGCTTTAGGGCAGATTTGCATTGTTTGCTAATATAACATTCTATTTTTGAAATTAAAATATTTCCATTCAAAATAAATTATTAATAATTTATATTTTGATTTCTAATAAATATTATATAAATTATTACATAAAAAATATCTAAAATTGAAATAAATTTGCTAATAAACACATTTTTGGTTACTCAAACCATTTTTTTTAAACAATGTTGTAAAAATCATGATGTCAAAAACCTGTCATAATACAATAAAGGTACTTGTCAGGGTGGAGTTAAATTCAATTGTTTTGAGGAATTTTTTGTTTTTTTTTCCATCTATGGAATTTTTTTGAACTAAAATTTCATATTATAACATATATAGAAAAATATACTATTATCATATAAAGCTTCAAAAATTTTTCACTAGGGGGTGAATTAATGAAAAAACAATGTAATTTGTATGTAAATTAAACAGGAAATATAAACTTAATTTTTTTTTCCACAAGCAGAAAAAAATATATAATTATAGATGTATGTAAATATTTACAGAAGTATTCTAGTGCCTTGTTTATGCTTTTTACTATATATAAGCCAATCCAAAATTCTATATTTAAAAAATTTTCATTAATTCTTCAATATATTATACAGTGAGATCACATATAGAGCATTAACAAATGCTGATCCAATTATTTCTGATCCAAAAAAAAAAAAACTAAACAAAATTAATGTTTTAGTTGATGTTCTTGGGCTTAGCATTTTTGTTTTATTATACATGTTTTATCAATATATTAATTTCAAAAAGTGTGTATAAGTATTTTGTAATATTAATTGAAATGAGGGTGTTAAAACTAAGGCACTGCTCTGATCCTCTGACTAGTTAAATAGTGATTATAGATCATGTATGCTTTACATACAGTAAATTAATTTTTACAGATTTCTCCCTCTAATTTATAACACCAATAAACTAAGCTTAAAATGAATAAAGTTAAAAAAAGATTGCATTGATTTATTCTTTTCATAGTTTATTAGTGTTTGACTATCCATTTATAAACAGTTCTTTGAAAGATTCAATCACTTCTATTTTACCAAAATCACACTTTTCTTTATTTTTGCCATAATATCCTATAAATACAATTTATCCAAATCGCTTCAAACACTTTTTAGAAAAACTCTTTATTTGTACATATACCTATGTTTCAACTGACCTGCATACTTCTTCAGAGCTATGATATAATGAACAAAATAAAATAAAACACATAACTATATAATAACACCATAAAAAATTTAAACAATAAAAAACTAAAAACAGCATAAAATATATGTATTAAAAAAACTGAAATAAATAATCAACCCCAAATAAAACAATATAAAATAAAATGTACAACATAAATAGAAAATAAATATAAAGATTACAATGTTTATAGGTTTTAAATATTCAGAAATAATAATAAATATAAAATATTATTTTTAAATGAAGAATGAGTAAGGAAATAATAAATATTATATGATTTAAAATTAAAAGAATTTTAGTTACTAACCATAAAGTTTAAGTTTATGAAGAATAGAGATAATTAGTAGATTGTTAATAATAATAAAATAGATAATATATTTAGATTAATAGTTGTCCTTGAATGTATAATTTATATTTATTTTCTATTTATGTTGTACATTTTATTTTATATTAATTATTTTATTTGTGTTTGATTATTTATTTCAGTTTTTTTAATTTTATGGTGTTATTATATAGTTATGTTTTTTTATTTTATTTTGTTCATTATATCATAACTCTAAAGAAGACTGCAGGTCAGTCGAAATGTAGGTGTATGTGTATGTACAAATAACGAGCTTTACTAAAAAGTGAAGCGGTTTGGATAAATTGCACTTCTATTTTAATTTAAAATACTAAAAGATAGGTTTTTTTAATATTCACATTATTAAAAATTTCTCATTAACATTTCTTTTTATTCCTTTTCAAAAAATAAATACATGTAACAGGTATACTAAGAAATGCTTATTTAATATTTTAAAATAAAAATGTTAGATATATCAACATAGAATGCTGAGCATGCTTTCGGCTAACTGGTGGTCATACTCATAACTATAATTATCCAAGAGGATTGCAAGATTTATAGAAGAATCACAAAAGTGATGATTTACATAAAATTTGATTATAAAATGTAAATGAATTTATTTAAATGAGTTCACTTTTTTGATATGGGGGTGCAGAATTCTTTCTTGTTGGTTGCATGTATACTGGTGGCAATTTGCCAGGTTTCTTTAACTTTGCATTTAGCATTGTTTCTTTCAGAGCAAACAATAGTGACAGGTGTGAGTTCAAATCTGTGTCCATGTTTAGTTTTGTGTTTGAGGGAAATAGATTTAATATCCGTATTAGTCTTAGCTTGATTGTATTGATATTTGTATTGCACAATTCTTGTAGAGATATTGGCATGAGATTCTCCAAAATAAACTGCAATGCAGTTTGGGTTGGTGCATATAATTTTATAGGCAACTTGGGAAACCTGCTTTGGGGATTTTTTTTTATAAATTGAATGCTTCCTGTAATTTTTAAGCTCTTAATGAAATAGTTTATATTTAAATTTTATTTTTTCTTAAAGCTAAAGTAGGAAGAAATGATCCACGCTAAATTAAAATGAAACACACACACAAAAATTGTTTCACCACTTTTATTTATTTTTTTAATAGTATCTTATTGTATACAGTAGCATAGGGATTTTAGTTGTTTTTTTAATCAATTTGTAAATATTTAATTTAGTCATTAATATATAGAAGATATATAAAATATTACAAAATATTCATATAAAGGAATTGTTTTGAATCTAAATATAAAAGCATTTTATATTTTAGTAATTTATTGATTCTCTTGCATTATAACACTTAATATTCTTCCATTTGGTGATGGTTTTTAGAAATGCTTAACTTTTTTGTTTTAATAAACATTTTTTTTATATTAAAACTAGATTTTTTTTTAAACTTAATTTTATAAGTGAATAATATTCTAAATAATCACATTTGACCATTTTAAATATTTTAAGATCTGACTTGTAAATACGACAATGTGCCCTAAACTTCTTCACAGGTATTTATATAAACACTAAAATTAAAAATAAATAAATTCATTTTTATTTTTTTTAAAATATGAATTAACAAAGTTAGATCTATAATAACTTATCAAATTTTGCTTTAAAATCTGATATTTTTTTGCAAAAATTACAATTTTAAAGATTTTAACACCAAGTCAATTTTGACAGATAATGATGTAATAGACGCTGTCATTTTTTTTTTCTTTAGATTATAGTCAAGTTTATTAACTTCTATTTCTAAAAATAAAACATGAATGTATAAATTAAAAGTTTACTTGTGCATTTTTTTATAATAATCAATCAACTAGAGTGTAAAAAATGATCAAAAATATTTTATCAACAAACAATAAAATATTTTAAATTATACTTCAAAATCTTCACATAAAATTTAGATTAGAAAGATGCAAACACTCTCAGGGAATTTTCTTTTATCAACCAAAGAAATGAGAGATCTTTTGATGTTGTGATGTGATGTGATGTACTGTAACTTCTTCTTATATGGAGTCACGAATCTCTCAGTCACTATGCCCAGAGAAACCTGTTAGCCACTTTCCTTTACCTTTCCATTCTTCACCCTATGTTTTTTCATATTCTTCTCTATCCTGTTCCATCCCACTTTGATGACATAATCTCTGTCAACTCCATGACCTTTATATGTAAATCCCCTTTATTTTTTTCCAAACCCAGCATAAAAATCAAGAATCCACTTTCTGCATAACTACTTTGTTTATATTTATTCTTCCACAACTTTATTATATGTACCCTTTCTGATTTCAGGCATTTACATTCAATTAACAGATGCCTAATATTTTCTATGCTTTTCTTAAACAGCTTGCAGATTAACTCACTCACTTTTTTCCATTTATGTGTACATTCTCTTATTGCTAAAGATCCTGTTCAAACTTTAAACAGTAAACTACTTTCCTTACTATTATGTTAGCCATGTACCATAAGATGCTGACCTCTTCAGAATTTTTTTAAACTTCAACATCAGTAAAAACATTATGTTAAAATCTATTTTCAAAGCAAACCATGAGTCATAATCACTCAAAATAATGTTAATACTATGATCTAAAGTTACAGGACAATAGCACTTTTTCTGAGAAAACTTTTAATAATTTTCAATGAAAGTGAGAATTTACAAGTTGTAAATTAATTTTTTAATTATAAATAACATATTATAAATGTATGAATATATATATATATATAATAAGTAAAAAACTCTGCAATAAATTCTACAATATTCAAAATACTAATATATAAAAATAAATAATAGCTATAATCAGTTTAGTGCTTGAATTCTTTCTGAATAACTATAGTTTTAAGCTGGCTATAGCTATTATTTATTTTTATATATTGGTGTTTTTAATATTGTAGAGTTTATTTCAGAGTTTTTTGTTCTTTATATATATATGTGTGTATGCACGTGTGTGTTTGTTCACACATGTTTAGATATTTATAATTACATATGTCTTAAAAGTACAATTATTTTGTGTGTTTTAAATGTTTATATTTATGTAAGACTTTGTTGGTTCTATTATATAAGATTGTAAGCAAGCAAAAAATGAGTATTATATGCTAATTCATGCCATCTACTAATTAAGGATTTTGAATAAAATAGTCAATGGGAGAAATCCAATATATTATATAATTGTAAGCTCTATTTATAACGACTGAAACATTTATTGTTGTAAAATAATTGAACAATCATTCTGAATACAAATATTTCAGGGAAAAACTTTTCCAGTTTCTTCAATCGTCCTCACAAATATAGCAATCTTTTTTTGTATATTAATAACATTAAATCAACCATCTCATTATTTAATTTAGTACAGCTAAACTCTAAACAATAGGGTATCATTTTATTAATTAAATCTTGAATAATAAATCAAACATTTATATATGCAATTAAATAAATAATTACCCATACTTGGGGATCATAGATCTTATTCACATGTATATTTTTATGATTACATTCCTTCACACGGTGTTAAAGGCGGACAGAAATTGGTCCCTACCTTGTGCGAGAGTGGCGTAGTGAAAATTACACTACAGAAATATTATTCATTATTGGATAATCTCCAGTCTAATGAAATGACTAATAAGAATTATTAATGGATGTAAAATATAATCACAATGTTTGAAATACTTATTGCTTGAGTGCTGTACTACATAAAAACCACCAATCAATCTGGATATAATTATTTCAGGCAGATCATCTCTCTACAGAGTGATTAGAATATCGATAACCATTAATCAAAATATAGCAATATTTTTGTATATTAATATTGTTAAATTGACCAATTTGATATTCAATTGTCACTAATCAATAAAATGATTTTCTCTAAATCACTCATTGAATAGAATCATGTCAAAATCATTTTGTTAATGTTTGACTAGTAAATAAAACATCTAAATATGTAATGAAAGAAATAACAACATATAAATGTATAAAATGAAATGGAAGCAAAATAAACTCTTGAAACTATGAATAAATAACTTTTTTACATTGACAAATGATAAGAATACAACAGACCCTATCTACTATTAAGCCTATGATGTTAAATAAGTTTTGGTTTGCTAATATTGTTGGAAAGTCAGAATAAAATTAATATTTTAGCTAAATATGGCATTAAATTTAAAAAAGATGGAAATTGAATCTCACTTTTAAAAACCTTGGTGACATAATCAAATAAAAAACAAAGTTTATTTAACATTGTAGATTTTAAAATAGAATGGTATATCCTATTCATATCATTTACTACTATAAAGAATGTTATTTATTAGTAACCCACAAAAATAAAACTCTCCATACAGTAGTGCTACCCAGTGCAAGCCAAAGTAATCAATTGTTGCAAAAAGGTTTGTATATAAAATTCATATCTACTGCCTAATCATTCAATATATCCAGACTAGTTTCTGGCTTGTGGCCTTCATTAGTGAGGTACCTTGGATATAAGAGCACTGCAGCTAGTTCTTAAGATCTAATGCAACTCTACAGCAGTCACCTTTTACATTTTTAATTAACTGTACAGCCATGAGCCCAAAACAAAAATACAATAATGTTTTCAAACTAAAATTATTTGCTTGTATAGTCATATAAATCTGAACCCAGTTTAGAATTTGTACATTTTGGTGTCTTTGGTTCTTTGACAACCATAGTTACCATCATCCTATTTGGCAAGATTGGTATTAAACTATGAAACACCATATGATCACCAATCATTCTGCTTACACATGTTGTTATAACAGAAGCAAAACTCTTCATACACTACTATGATCAAACATTTTTTAATTACATTATACATAGCAGTGCATAGTGCTGGAGGGTGCAGGGAGGGAGAGTGATGGTTTTAGTGATCCAACAGATCGTCCAAAACATGTGCTACTCTGATTAAAATATATATATATATATATATATATATATATATATATATATATATATATATATATATATATATATATATATTAGAAACATTCTGCGATGACATTTTGAAAACTATTTTTAAAAAATTTACCATCTGATCAAACCAAGCTTATGCTTTTAAAAACAATGATAAACTACAACCATTTTAGTAGTCTCAACATTATTTAATAAAATGTAAGAATTCCATTTAAAATTACCATCTGATCAAACTAAACATCTTTAAAAAATGTATACGGAAGCATAGCAATGGGCTTACAATTATTACTATCTAAAATTACATCAGGTTATGTGAAAAATCATTATTTCAAATGCACATAAAAAGAGTTATGGCCACTTGAATTCTATACACCCTCACATCATACCATAGCAATCTGTGAAATGTGTGCTATTTGGATAGTACCACAAAGCACAGAAGCAGGCCATAATATTTGTGTGCAACACCATCTAGACCTGCTTAATGGCTAATATGAACAGAACTGTTCTATAGGCTGCATAAATGACATATTTCTGTGCTTTTGCATGGAATCAGTGACAGCAAGCAGCATGTGGTGGCTAATCAATGAGTACCTAATTTCCAATTTAATAAAGATGATTAATAATTATTTGTAGATTTGTCGAAAAGGCTTGCTAAAAATACAGAACTTATTAAGGTAATATATTGGAGTTGTAAAGTCATATAAGTGGTTTTATTCATGCTCCATATAGGCTGTCAAATGTAAAGGTCAACCATCAGTCTTAAGAAGAGCATGCAAATGGAAATCAATATTCCTTAAAATTATGTAACACATTAAATGTTAAATATAATAATAACATAAATAAAGCAGGTACAATGCTTATCCAACATTTAGGCTAGCTAAATATAAATTACACATACATAAAATAAAGACTATGTCTTAGATTACTGTAGACTTGATTATATGAAATTAGACTCATTAAATTACTAAAATATAGTTTAAATTGTAAAGAGAATTTTATTGAACTTAAACTATATCTTTTAAATCTGATAAGTCTTTAAAACCTCTCTACATCATTAAAATTATTTACTCCACAAATGCATTAATAATTTATCATGTTATTCAACTTCTCAGTGATTTACTTAAAGAATTTATTATCAGTTACAATATATTTAGATGTGAATGAATGATAACTAAATGAGTGAGATAATTTAATTTCAAATGATTGTGGAAAACCAGTATAATTAACTAAAAATGAAAATTTATTAATAAAATTAACTAGAGGAATTTGAACTTAGGATTTTTCAATTAACATTCATCCTTCACTCTATCTCAAAATACTGACACAGAGGACTACATATATGAAAAAAGATATATAATCCCCAATATACATATTTTGTGCAACACCAACACTCATCAGTTGGACCAGATCATAATCTCCCACACATATATACCATCAGTGCTTAGCTTATAATAAAATAGCAACTCATTAAACTTTAATGGACTGGCTATGATTACAATATCAAATCCACCAAAGGCTTTAAACATTTCATCATTGGGTTTTTCAATAAAATGGATGGTTGAATAGTTGGAAGAGTGAGGAGATTAAAGTCTGTCCATTAAAGTTTAATCGCTATCTTAATATAAGTCAAGCACTGATTGTATATGTGAGTGGGAGTATTATAATTTAGACTACTGATGAGTGCTGTTTCTGGATGAAATACATATATTGGGGATCATATATCTTCTTCACATGTGTAGGGACAAATATAGACTGAAAAATCCTAAGTTCAAAATCCTCTAGTTACTTATATAAGAAACATTTAGTACCTTGAATGAATAGGCTAGTAATAGAAATAATATATATAAATACTAAGTAAGCAATAAAATATTCATTGTCGAACAGCTTACTTTTATTTGGCTTCTATGTTTATTATGTTCATAAAGTCACTTTATGGACTTCATGATTTTATGCTGCAGACAATACATTAAGATGCCAAAGCAGATTATAAAATAGCATAATAATGCTAAAGTAAATATATAAATTTATAATTTGCAAACTTTAATTAGTATATTCAATTTGTTTCTTATTTTGAACATCAAATAAACTTTGATTTATTAAATTGTATTTCGTAGAGATATCTTACATTATCCAGGGAACATTAAATATTTATTCTATAAGGTATTTACATTACAATTATTAAACTATTTATATTTATTGAATATATTCACTATATTTAAATATATTTTATATTTCTATTTTAATAATTAAATGTAGGAACCTTCAATTGTTATTATTCATTATTCATAACTATTTACATATTAAAATTTAGTTTTGCACCTGTAATATATGATAAAACAAAGCGAACATACTTTGTTTTGATAAAATAATAATATCTTGTAATAAATTTAATTTACAATTTAATTCAACCATTTAAGGTAATAAAAAATATCTATGCACATCTGTATATATAAACAAATTATCCGGCAAACTTTTCTTTTTATTCATAAGGAATGCTAACTAAATCTTGTTATCAGAAACATAATATTAATTATTTACAAAAAAAAAAAAGAATTATAATCCATACATATATATTTTAAATATATATAATTTAATGTTCAAAATCTTTCTAATGTGCCACTAAAAAATTTTCATGATGTTTTTAATAGAAGAGCAATACAGAGACTTCAGACCACTCAAAGAAGTATGGAGAGATGCATGTTGGGAATAACAAGAAGAGATTGAAAATGCAATATATGGGTAAGAGAACAAACAGGTGTTACTGACCTCATTGAAAAAATTAAAAGATTGAAGTGGAGTTGGGCTGGACATATTGCTAGAAGAGATGATAATATATGGACAATTGAAATTTTAAACTGGATTCCAAGAGATTGTAAAAGACCCAGAAAGAGACCACATGTGAGATGGATGGATGAAATAAAAAAATGTGCAGGGGTGTTGTGGAGAAGAGAAGCTAAAGATCGGAGAAGATGGATTAAACTTGGAGAGACCTTCATCCTGCAGTGGATTGATAATGGTTGATGATGATCATGATTGATGTTATTTGTAAGCTATTATTATTCAGAGTTTCCAGAATTCCAGTAAAATTATTCACTTTAAGATTTACTTTTAATATTCAGCCTTTTACAACATTTAATCCTGGTTTTATTTATATATCAGTAATTGTAGTTGTTAATTTTTTCAAAAATATTTTTATGAAGTTATATTACAATATTTAACTTTGATCTAACATTATTGATCATAATGAGATGATATTATCCTAAGTTCATATTTAGATTCTCAGAAGGCTGTAATGTCTTCTGAGCAGATATTTTGTGACTTTATCCCATTATATTTTTCATGACTTTCAAATAAAATTATTTTATATGCACACTTACTTTTGTGCTATTTTATCTATTGAGACAAAATGAGAGAGTAAATCTAATCTAAAATCAAGGGCTTAAATAATTTTTTCCAATGATGCCATACTTATGTCATTACTGGTAGATATTGTTTCTATGGTATTTTATCCAGTAATCTCTAATTTCACTCATCTCCATGATTTTCTTATTAAGAGTCAAATCTATCCATCTTTCCACTCTATGAAAGTTCTTTTTAATACACTAGTATTCTATGATGTTAAAATACCTTTTAAAAACTTTAGAAAACAAATATATATGTTTTAAAATAATAAAATATAACTCTACAAAGTATAGTTAAAATTATATATTAAAATAAAATAGTATTATTTTCTATTTATTTATTTTTTACCATAATTAATAAGTTAAATACCAATTTTAAGTGAATTTAAAAATGTTTTAAATAATATATTGATTATGTACAATTTAATGCTTTTAATATAGATCAAAACATATAAACATATAGACATTCGCACACATAGGTTTAGCAATAATTTAATAGTCTATTTCTTTATTTTTAAAGATTATTGTTGACATGTATGCAGTAAATAAAATATAAGCAATTGGATCCATTGATATGTACTGTGTCTTATTACCACCATTCACATAGAGCTATTTATATACTTTTATTATTATTCCAGATATCATATATATGTTATTGGTTCTATAATATCGTCTCTCACTCTTAATAGCCAACATTGAATTTTAAAATTTACTGCAAAATTATATTGCTTGTTAATATATATATACACAGTCATTTTACATTATGACTTGCTTTAAAATCAGCATTTCGTAACAAAGTATATCATTTTAATTAATTTTAAATTAATTTAATTAATTCTAAAGTTCAAATTAAGTTACTAAAATTTTGCATAAACCACCTCATTAAGTTTAAATTGAAATCCAACCATTACATTATATATATATATATATATATATATATATATATATATATATATATATAGTAGATTTAGTACATATTGCTAGCTGAAAATTCAAATATAAAATGTCAGTCACCCTTCCAAATGCTTTGTTTTTTCAGCTATGACACCTTGAGAAAAAATATATTTTGTATTTCAAACAGCATAATCATATGATATTATCCTGATCATTTGTTGCAATGATTGACGTGCACTGGATATAATTCTTATATATTTATATTAGGAGATTGCAAAATATAAAATAACTAATATTTTAGTCTTTTTCTGTCTATGTATACTAACATGCTTATTTTGAGCATTATAAAATTATTGCTAATTTAAACTTCATGCTCATTGCTTGAGTAGATCCCTATTTCAATATATTTAACAACATAGCAGCAAATAATTTCTTTTCTTCACATTACTCTGACAAACATTATTATTTCTCCCATTTATTTCATGTATGATTTTTTTCTAGCTCTTTTGATATTTCTTGGGTTACAGTTTAAAGCTTCAACTGCCCATCTATTTTTATCTCTTCCAACAATGTCTTGTTCAGCTTTTAATTTTTTAATGTTGCTGGTAATTTCTGTTTGTTCTCTCATATATCTCACTTTTGATCTCTTCTTGTAAACTCACCACAAGTGTACATCTGCTTTACTTTTTGACAAAAGTTTATCCTACATATTCAGTTATTAAAAATACATTATTTTGTCAAGCGTTGGTGGCCTAGCAGTTAGTGCAACTGCTTTCCAAGTAGCTGGCCCGGGTTTGCTTTGACATATAAAAAAAAATACAGTAGTTAAAATTTATTGAAATTAATTGCACTGAGAATATCGAAAGGGAAATATTCTATTTTACATGTCACTTTGTATAATATTACCTTATTTGTTTTAAAACAATATAATTTACCTGTAACTCTTTAAAATTATTTTTTCTGAATATTTATATAAAAAACTGTTGTGTGAATGGAAATTAAGATGGCAGTGATGAATCACTGTTTTAATTGAGAAATACATTTTTTTTCTTGAAAATACTTGGATTGCTTTTTATTAAGTAGTTTCTTGTAACCTTAATTAAATTATAAATTATTATATATTTGTTAAATATGAAATTGCAAAATTATATTATAAATATGTATACATTAATGGGTGTCTATGATAAATTATATATATATATATATATATATATATATATTAAAATAAATATATCACTATGCTAAATTAAATATAACAAGTATTACAATTACTTAACATTTAAATTTTCCAGCAAGACTACCTGGGTCACAAAGTTCTAAATCAAGCAGATGAAAAATAAAGATAAAATATCATATGCCTTTAAGATTTTAAATAGATGATGATTCAGAATACTGTAAAATTACAGAAGTGAAACTAAACAATCCAAAATATTTTGGCAGCTTTTATTGATATACTTTCTATTTTACATTTACAAGATAAATCAGATAGAACTTCTGAAAATTTTTAATCTTAGTTAATAGTGACATTTGATATGTGATTATATGCTTTTTTTAATAGTCTCACAAAGCCATGACTGTCTCTAGCTTTGAATCCAGATTGAGTAAAATTTAAATATTTTTTTTATGTTTTAAATTTTTTTTCTTAGGGCAGACAGCCTTTAGCCAACCTAGCTGATGATCTAATGTAGGTCAATAAATTAATATTTGCCTATCATTAGCTAAAGACTAAAAAAAGAATAGCCAACAGCTCAAATCTTTACCTCTACTAAGTGGACATTCATTTACTTTTATTAAAAAAAAATAAAACTAGAATAGAAAATAGTGTTCACACCTTCATCACTCAGTGATTGTCAAGCCTGGTAAAATATTGCATTTTAATTTATTCTTTACAAGACACTGTTGGAAAGGCAGTGCATTTTATAAAGGTTGCTTTATTTTCTATTTTATACATTATTACTTTACATTTTAAGAATTAAGTTTAAAAATGCAAATTATTACTGGCAATAGTGACACGATTTTTATTGATCATTAATAGAAGACTTTTTGGAGTTAGCAAACCTTTTTCCAATAAATATTTTAAATTTTAATAGTGCAAGAGCTCATTACAATTTATGATGTGCTCCGAAATTTAGATTTTAAAATAAATTGTATCAACCAAATTATTTTCAGCTATGGGATATTATGGAATATTTATGATTGTATTGCTATTATTTTTCACTTGCTTGCTGATATCTATTCACTGTTTTGCTGTTTATATATTCATTTGATGGTAAAACTGGAATTAATATCAAAATTGATTTATTAGTTTAAAAACCATCTGACGATGTCAACATTCTACAAAGAAAGTATTATAAATAAGCTAATAAGGTCACTTATGGTAGATTATTTGATCTTGCGCATTAAGAGATTATGTGACTACTTGTAAATTATTCTTTTATTGATTATTTTTTAAAAAACTTTTGTGTAATAATTATTAAAATATATATATATTCATGATTATCCTTGAATTTTATTTAAATATGTTTTATTTTTAAAAATACAAGTTAAAAAAGTTGTAGTTATGAAAAATGAAACTACAATTAGTAACCTCTACCAAACACCATAGTACAGAAATTTTACATTTTAATAATTTAGAACAAAATTTTATAACTTTAGGATGATTCAGGTTTTAGGAATAAAGTTAAATTAAACAAGATTTCATTAATTTATTAATGTTTGCAGTAATTATTCAATAAAAAAACACCATTGTTCTGATTAAATGTTTACCATTTTATTACTTTTTTCTATATTTGCAAAGTTTAAGTATGATTTTTTTAGGATATTTTTATTATAATGTTATATTTCTAATAAATCCAGTACAATTTATTGATATATAAAATAAAGGTTTTAATAGCAAAATAATATGTTAAACTATAACTCAATCAGTCTCTAAAAATGGTGGAAAGAACATTGAGACATGGGAGGATTAAGAGATTGGCAAGCAATGATAAACTATTACTAATGATGATCAAATATTACAATGCTGTTTAGCTTTGTTGTACTATGATGGTTTCCAAAATGAAAAGTTCCTGAATCAGGGTTAAATTTTTCACTTCTGCATCTATGTATTTCTTAAGCAAATTGCCATTCAAATTTTTTTATTACTTCCTATTGCAGAATTTCACAACCTGTCTTTGGGGAAAGAATTTAATCTTAATATATATGTAACATAGGGGTTTGAACACATACTTTCAAGCTCCTTTCAGCTAATTTCTCTATCTCATAAAACCAATACACATGACCACACCCATGTGAAAAAGATAAATGATCTCTGATATACATATTTCATTCTGAAGCAATACTCATCAGTTGGTCGAGACCATGGAATTCCCACATATATATATATAATAGGTCCTCAATTTATATTACGATAGAAAATCTTCAAACTTTAATTGACAGGCTTGATATATATATATTAGTTTGTTTCAACGTTTCAAACATTGGATAAATAAAGCTTTATTCGGTTTAGTTTGTTAATTGTAACTGAGCGCCCTTTCAGTCGGTCTTCACAAGTCGAACGAGCACTTAGCTACCGTTAACAAACTAACCTGAATAAACCTTTACTTACCCGATGATTGAAATGTTGAAACAAACTAATTAAAGCAGAATAAGGAAAATGAATATAATTCCGTGTGTATATATTATCACGTGGTGTTAATCCAAATCTTATTTCACATTCACTGAATTTGATAGCACATTCTAATTCTTATGAATATGTACCGATAAATTGAGTATTTGTATAAAAAATTACAATTTCCAATATATATATATTTACTATAAAAAAAAAAAAAAATCAATCAAATAAAATTTAACAACATAGATAGAGAAGTGGTAAATAGATGGTCGTATAGGTAATGTGTGATTGATGGATAGATAGGTGAGTACATAATTAGATGGATGAGTAGATGGGTGAATAAATAAATAGATAGATATATAGACATGATGGATATGTGATTAGATAGTTAGATAGATGTATAATATGAAGATAGTAAATAGATAGATCACTAATTGATATATAAACGGATAAGTAATAGATATATGGATGAATAAGTGGATGATGAATAAATGGATGGATACATAGAAAGATAAACATATAGATCGGTAGGTAGTCAATTGATCGATAGATAGAGATTATGGACCAATTAATACTTCTGTGACAATTTAATGCCAAATTTTTACTTTCTAGCAGTAAATGAGATAGTGCCAATGTAGCTTTTATGGATTTAAACTCTATTAAATTTAAGAAGTAAGTACTGTATTGGAATCTTTTTTTAAGAAAAAAAAAAATTAAAAAAAAAAAAAAGAAAAGAGCTTTGCATTAGATTTCGTATGGGCAAAACTAGAGGAAAATCATGCCTTCTTCGAGTAGATAATCTGTGATTGATCGACCTACGGTCATTTTGGAGCTCTTTTTGGCGAAATTTAATCTTCCATCATTGGGTATTTGGAAATGCTTTGTGACAGTTTGAAAGGGTTGAAAATTTGCCTATTCTCTGGAAATCGTTCCTAATTACCTGATATTTTTAAAGTCATTTCACACTTCTAATTCTCTGCTATTTTGAAGGTTAAATAATTGAAGCATATTAGTGTGATTGAAAACTTTTTTTTTTTTTTTTTTGAGTAAAAAAGGAGGAAAGAAGAGGTTTTAAGCGAACCAAGCTTACACTCAGGAAAAATAAAAAGAAATTTAGATATGTTTTTTACATAATAACTAGTACTATAATGTGTTTGATTATAAATCGCATCAATGTATCCTCTAAAAAATTAGGAGTTCTTTAGAAGAGGTCTGCCTAATATTTTTCCTTCGTTAGCTCAACTTGTTACAAGTTTTTAATCCCGTTAGGAGAGCAAGACTTTAATACAAATAATTAGCAGCGATCACTACTTTAGCAGCCCCGACCATTAAAACCTCGTCAATTTTTCAACATTCCCCTTCAGGCCTAACACGGTTGATGAAAGCGCGGCCAAGTCATTGCAAAGGTCGATGATAGGATGAGTCCGCAGCCAGCCCTTTGCCTACAGACATTTCTACTTAATGCTTTCATAAACTTGAAGAACTTAGGCAAATGTCTGTATTAAAAATACATTAATATCTATAACAGTTTGCTAAAATCAACTGTTGAGCCTTCAGGCATTACAATACAATTTAGATCTAATATATTGCAAGTTTAGCAACAAAATCATTGATCATTCAATTGATTTTTAAATGTACGGCCACATGTTTAAAGATAATGTTAAACTTAGATCTTAGAAAACATTTAGCAATTTTAGAATTGACATAAATGTTTTCAGTGAATAAATATAAATGTGCATCTTTTAAAATTATAAATTTACAAATAATGAACTTATGAATAATAAATAGAAGGCAAGACTTTCATCAATTTTAAATTAACAATATTTTTAAAAGTAACATTTTTGTATCTTATAGAAAATAGTTACAGAATGAATAACCCTTTATTGAATAGTTTTTATTATTATTATTATTATTATTATTAGTAGTAGTAGTAGTAGTAGTAGTAGTAGTAGTAGTAGTAGTAGTAGTAGTAGTAGTAGTAGTAGTAGTAGCAGTAGCAGCAGCAGCAGCAGCAATAATAGTAATAATAGTAGTACAAAAAAGACATATGACTTTATTTCTCAGGAGATCATAAGAAGTTTGAGTGGCAGACCTGTGAGCACCAGAATCAATCCTGGGACATCCTGATTCCAAGCATAACACTCTATCAATGATACCAAATTATGCAAAATATCATCATCATCATTATTATTATTAATGTTGTTGTTAATGGATTTTATTAAATACAATGCACTAGTATAATATGTAATCAAAGATGAAAAGCAATTTCAAACTAAAAGATCATGTAGCATTCATTATCAAAAAATGGTGACAATGGCTTCATACAATAATCATATTTTTGATTTTATAGTCATTGCACCTGTTAGTCATCTGATCAAGCCAGATTAACCTGCTAACTTTGTATCCAGCTAATAATAGCTAGATATGATTGGTGGCTTGTAAGAATTTGTAGATGTGGCATTATAGTAATAAAGTTAAAAAAACATCAATGCTGCTTGAAAAAATTATATTACTAATAAAATTAAAATATATACTATAATATAATTTACCAATTACCAGTTATAATTCCATCATTACGTGGAGCCTTTCCTTTCTTCATAAATTTAATTTTATATATTAAAAGAAGTAGGTGAAGAAATAAAAAAAAATTAAGCAAAGTTATATACCAAATGTGTCTAAATGATAAAGATGTACCAAACGATTGAAAGAATGCAGTATTAATATTAATATTTGAAAAAGTAATAAAGAAGATATTAGAAATTCTAGACCTATCAGCCTTTTATCAGTTTTATACAAAATTTTTACTAAGATAATTACAACTTGTCTATAGAGAACATTGGATTTCCACCAACCAAGAGAACAAGCTGGATTTAAAAGTGATTTTAGTATGAATAGATCATATCCAAATATGAAAAGGCATTTGATTCTATAAACATTTCTTCAGTGATTAAAGCATTGGATCATCAAGGTATAGATCCAGGATATTGTCATATTTTAAAGAATATTTATAAAAATGCAACAGCAACAATTAGATTACATAATGATACTAGAAAAGTAAACATTGAGAAGGGTGTAAGACAGGGTGACTCTATATCTCCAAAACTTTTTACAACAGTGCTGCAAAAAGTATTTTGTGGATTAAAATGGGAAGCTAAACGAGTGAAAGTAAATGAAGATTATTTAAGTCATTTAGATTTTGCAGATGATGTAGTTGTTTTTGCAAGTAATGCTTTAGAGCTATGCAGGAGTTATCAGATGAAAGTAGAAAAGTAGGACTAAAGATAAATGTTAAAAAGATTAAAGTAATGTTTAATGGATCTTCTCAAAATATGAAAATAAAGATTGATTATAATGAGTTAGAAAAAGTTAACAGCTACAAATATTTTGGTCAGATTATTAATACAGATGGAAACATAATGGCTGAAATTAACCATAGAATTAAACTTGTTTGGAGTGCTTTTGGTAGAAATAACTTGCTACTAAAAGGAAATATGCTTATGTGTTTGAAAAAAGTTTTTAATAAATGTGTTTTACCAGTTCTTACTAATGGATCTGAAACTTGGACATTTAATAGAAGAGAAATACAGAGACTTCAGACCATTCAAAGAATTATGGAGATATGCATATTGGGAGTAACAAGAAGAGATCGAAAACACAATATATGGGTAAGAGAACAAACAGGTGTTACTGACCTCATTGAAAAAAATTAAAAGATTAAAATGGAGTTGGACTGAACATATTGCTAGAAGAAATGATAATAGATGGACAATTGAAATCCTAAACTGGATTCCAAGAGATTTAAAAGACCCAGAAAGAGACCACATGTGAAATGGATGGATGAAATAAGAAAGTAGGCATGGGTGATGTGGAGAAGAGAAGCTAAAGATCAGAAAAGATTAATTGAACTTGGAGAAACCTTCATCCTGCAATGGATTGATAATGTTGGACGATGGTGATGGTGATATGTAATTTACTAACTAATTGGCAAGTTCTAAGCATAATTACATTTAAATGTAAAAAAGAAAAACGTTAATAAATAATTATCTATCTATATGACTAATTCCATTCTTCAATTCTTTATTATTTACAAATTTATTTATAATCTTATCATTAAAATGTGTCGTATTTGTAAAACAGTAAGTCGATTTTGTGTCAGTCATTTTTTTAAAAAGTTTTAAGAACTGAATAACACATTATTGATAAAAGTTCGTTTTAGACAGAACTTTTTTCGAAGAAATTTATATCTTCAGATATTTCAGTTTAAAGAAACATATAAATACAGATATTTCAGTTTAAAAGAGAAAAAAAGTTTTTACAAATCTATTCAAAGAATACTACAATGAGTATTTTCAATAGCATTCCTAAAAATAGGAAACAGAAAATATATCACACTAGAGGTTAGAGCACCGATGGACAAGTGACTAAGTAGTTGTGAAAATGTCCGGATGAGGTGACTTTCTTTAATCTCTTTGTTTTATTGACTCTAATTTATTTTTAAAAGTATTAAGATTTCTTTCATTACTATTGTAAAAATAAGTGTACCCTGTACACCATAACACATATAGTATAAATGTTATGTTTTTTTATTTATGCAAAGGAAGTTTGGAAAAGACTCTATAATTGAACTTACAGTAGCATTCTTTTTCTGATACATTTTTGTAATATATGATAGATTGTATTATAGGCTACTACACTCAAAGAATATACGTCTTTAGTTCTCTTCTGATCTGTGTCACAACTTGCATATTGGGTAACTGTTAACTCTGTTTTTTTCATATCTCATGAAATATAAACTTGATAATGATTACATGTTCAATTTGAGTAGAAAAGCAAAAAATTTGGGCTCAACTGGCAAATCTGAGTTATAATTTGAGTTTGTGTATAGAAGTACATATGTATTCCAGTAGCACCATTTGTCTTGTGGAAAAGTTATGTTATGGTTATATATTGGTTTATTAGGTTCTAAGATTGTATGCCTTGATAAGGGTTTTTTAAATTCTGTTCATTCATTTAAATTCTGTTTGTTCATATTTATAATTCTATATTTAGTTGCTCTTTATCTAAAGTTTGATACACATTCATAGCTTCCTGTGATTCAGTAATTGGGAATTGATTTTTGTATTATTTTAAAAAAATATATAAAGCAATTTTGTTGCAGATAAGTTTTTGGAAAATTAAAAAATTAAAATATCTAGAATATTTGCTTTCGAAAGACATTTATTCAAACAACCTGTTAAATTTTGTGCTACTAAATATAATGAAATGCTTAGTGAATTGCTTTTTTTGTAAAGAAAGGTATGAAAAACTATAATAAAAAAAAAGAGTATAATAGAAAAAAAAAGTTGAAAATAAACGGCAATTAAAAATGTCTGCCTGAAAGTTTGTGGTGGCAGCATTTTATATGTAGTTATATGTTGTACTATTTGTATCATCTAGAGTTATTAAATGACAGAACAGCTAAATTGGTTATAGAATGTCACCTTAAATTCAGTATTCATGAATCTACAGGTTTACACAGAGGAAAAACTTTCATACAGCAGCACCACTCAGTACAAGCCAGAGTAATCAATGGATGCAAGAAGGTTTGTGCATAAAATCCCTATCTAATGCCTACTGAGTGGCGCTACTGTGTGGAAAGTTTTGCCTTGGTGTAAACAGTTTCTGTAAGCATAAAGAATGGTGTTCATGTGATGTTTAGTGTTTGAATCTACAGATTCCAAATTTGATTAGTATGCTGATGCAACATCTAAAGAAAAGAAGAGAAGAATATTATTTAAGACATTGTGTTACATACTAACTTGGGTGTTATTGCTACTACTTTAATATGTTTGAGAAGTTTAAATAAAATTTGAATTTTCTTAAAGACTCTTTCTAGATGTTGAAAACAGACTGTCCCATTATTACATGTACTTAATCTATTTAGAATAAATTGGATTTGAAAGATTTTGCCAATGATTTTGTCATAAAATTTAATAGACCAATTGATTCCAATAAACAAATATCTTCCACATACTCATTTTCTTTATACATCTTGTTTTGCTGTAGGAACCCAACTTTTCTTTATCTTTTTTCATTACCATCTTTTATTTTTCCATTCTAATTCTTAGAGTTGCAAACCAGATTATTTCACATTATCCAAGTTAATGCAAAATACATTTTAACAAATCAATGAATATTTTTTTTAATTTTCATATAATAAAACAAGATCTATAAAGAGAATGAGTACTTGTGGGATTTACATTGAAATGATATATTCCATAGGAATATATTTCATTGATGTATAAATTAAAAAAATGTATGGAAAAGAAATTTTATTTAATAATTTTAAAATGTGACATCATTGAATATGTTTAAAATATTATTATTATTATTATTATTATTATTTATTATTATTATTATTATTATTATTATTATTATTATTATTATTATTATTATTATTATTATTATTATTATTATTATTATTATTATTATTATTATTATTATTATTATTATTATTATTATTAAAATGTGACATCATTGAATATGTTTAAAATATTATTATTATTATTATTATTATTATTTAAAAACGTTATGCACTCTTTATTTATAAAAGTTAATTTTATCAAACTAAAATTTTTAAAAAAGTGATGTTTTTATAATCTTACAAAATATTATTTTGTTGAAATTAATTCTGTTGTATTTAAAAGATTGAAATGTAAATAATTGATATTTACTAATTAAACTGCAAAATCATTTATTGTTCAGCTGGTTCTTTGTCAAGAATAATTTATTACAATACTGATTGATCATGTGATCAGACTGGATCACAGTTCTTTAAAATAATAATAAGTAGTTGGCAGACCTATATGAATGGTAAGCAACTTAAAAGATATCTTATCTTAAACTCATTAACCATTATTAAAGTTTGAAATAACTAAAGTAAAATTTATGATACTAATCAATTTAAAACAAAACTAATCAATATATATATATATATATGATTTTTTTTTTTCATATGTCAAATGCGTTGACCGGGAAGCGAACCTGAGCCAGCTGCTTGGAAGGCAGCCATGCTAACCATTAGGCCACCAACACATTGACATATATATATATATGATTTTTTTCTTTTGAAATTAACTTATTGTTTAAATCATCATTTTAAAATTAATAACTTGAACAACTGATAAGAAAGGAAAATTGCGACCAGTCAATCATGTGATTCAGTGATTAGCACTAATATTAATGATTAGATTATCCTAAGTTCAAAAACCATCACAACTTCTGCAGAAATTATTAATAGTTAACAAAAATCAGCAAGCAAGTGCAAATAGCAAAATAATTTTTCAGCTCCTTCTGAAACAAGATTTAAAAGGATAAATGGAGATGATATTAAAAAATTAAATGTCACTACAACTCAAAAAAATCAGACATCCTCCCCCTGCTGGACCAGTAAAAAGCTTGAAGTTACTAATGAACAGTTTAATAATTTGATACCTGGGGGCTTATTCACATTGTTTAAAAGGTTTTACTCTCAGGTCTATTGTGATATCTGCTACAGAATATATCTTTGTATTGCTTCCCACATAAATTGTTATATGAAGCAATTAACAAGCACAGGCTCTGGGGTTCCATACAAATTATTGCAGACCACCCAAGGTCCTAGATAATTGGTAGTTCAATTTTTTGAAAGCTCACAAAAACATAGATTTCAACTACAGGTCAAAACATTGGGTGAATTTGCACTTATAACAATTGATAAAAATCAACAAAGTTACACGTGCTTTAGCTACTCAATTAATGACTTCCAAAAAATGATGCAGCCATTTGGAAAAATTAACCTATTTAAACAAATCTACCTAAAGGATATGCTGATACCAATAGCAACCAACAGTTTTGAATTCAGGATGCAACTTCAGCCAAACAAACATTGATTCTAACAATATTCTTACACCAACTCTAAATCAAGGAGCAACACTGTGTTTATATACTCAAGGCTTGAAACCACAATGTTATGTCTGTGGTAATTGAGGACATCTTGCCAGCCAATGCTTACAAACAAAAAATTTAACAACAAAGACATCTGATAAACAATTAAATGCACAAAATAAAACAATTAAAGGCTGGTCTTAACAGCAGTACCAACAATCAAAATCAACTACCTCGTACAACAACTTCTAATCAAGAGGGCCTTCCTAATAATTCAAACAATGATTCTTCAAAACAAGCTTATCTAGATGACTGTGATTCAAATAACCTCCCATTCATAAGACAACCAACTACTCAAATCTATTGAGCTAACTAAGATTGTGTGAGACAAGTCTCTGCCTTCTCAATCAATTAATCCTCAAATGGAAAGTAAAAAAAAATTTCCAAACATTGTTAACAAAACCTCATTACAAATAATGGAAACATCATCATTGCCAGTTCTTCCATCAATGAGCAACCCCTCCCTCCATTAATCCCACTGAGAACAAAAGAAAAATAGATCAATCTAAGAATAAAGAAATCAAAAACCAAGGACAATTGATACTCAAGATATTGACATCAACAATCAATTAGATTATATTGATCAAATATCCATGGAAACAATTGCTTTTCAGAAAACTTAGAAAATCACTTACAGCAATACACAATTCAAGAGGACACAATATCCAATGCATTAACCAAAACTTAACAACAATTCTAATTAGAAAGCACATAAAACTAGCATCCCTTATTAATCATTCACTAATTAGCAGAGTATAACACTAAATTGCATAAATGTATTTAATAAATAAACCACTCCCTATTAATCTAAATGAAGATTAAAATCACTTCACTAAATATTAGGGGAATCAACTCCATTGCAAAGTTATACCAGTTAAATCAGTGGATAAACATTATTCAGTCATGTTCGTGAACTGCTACAAACTAAAATCTACAGTAACTCTTCACAATATCTAAATAAACAAGGCTTCTGTATATGCTCCAAAGACACTCCGTTGCCATCAGCTGAAATTGGACTTGTTATAGCCACAGCATGCCTCTTCACAACATTTAAACATGTTTTATCTTGATTCTCATTTATTAATTATAACATTTTAGCATTGTGTCATAGCAGGTAATGTCATATTTGTATATATTTTTCCCCATCCAAGAAACAGAGCCAGCATTATACTTAACCATTAATTCAATGATTGGATCTTCTACTCTCCCATTGTATTAATGGGTGGCTTTAACTATCAATACTCTGAAATTTTACATCAAAATGGCTTCACCAGCTTGCTACACCCCTCCTAAGTCCATATGGTTTTCAATTCAATAAGGCAGTTACCTTTCATAACAAACAGTTAGCCACTCTCATTGACTTGTGCTTCTATTCACCAATGTTGCACAATCTAATTGACCTTAAGATTAATTCTACTCTGCTCTCTGATCACTCTGCACAAACCATAACAACTATCTACACATCACCAATATACAATTTGAAAAGACTACATGAATTCTTCTTCCATCAATCACCACTGAATCTTTGTTTTGTATATATATAATGTTATGTAAATTGAAAGGATTAACCATTGACCCAATTCAAAAATATTTTGCATTTATAAACATAATTTCTTTTAACATTCATCATACACAGCTCTCTTTTTCTTGCAATGACTGATGAGATTCACAAGTGAATAGCTATAGCAAATACTACTCATCATACTTATCAGCAGATATACAAGCTTATATATACATACATATATACAATAAAACATGTCAACAACTTCAAGAATATCTTGCAATCAAAAAAGCAAAAATCTGCCTCAGTCAACAACACACTTGGACTCAGGGATATATTAGATGGGCACTAGGCCACTCCTCCAAGATGAGAGTCCCAATGGCACTGCAAATCAAAGAGGACCATCACCTATGCTGGTCACAACATGATCCATCCTATTTGCCAACATTTCCAGAAAAAGCTATAAACATATCCTTCTTTTAAACCAACTCCAGAATATTTTGGACTTCCAGAAACATGTGAACCATTCTGTATTGATTAGTTCAATGATAAGTTGGCAACTGTTCACAAGACATGTCATTTAGGAACTCATGGAATACCCAATTTTATATTTTCTCAATTCACTAATAGATATCTTTGTATTTTTGCTAACTTTCTCTCACAGAAAATATATCCAATTAAAGGTCTATACTCCATAACTTTGGTTCCATTCATCAAAAAGATGACGTCAATATCTGTACTTTCTTACTTTTGGACTATCTTCATGGGTCCACTAACTATAAAAATCTTGGAAAAATTATAAAAGACCAATTAAAGATGCATTTTATTCTCCTGATTTTACCAATGGAGTTTGCTAACAAGGATTCATCAACCACACAAGCTGCACTTATGTTTAAAACAAATCAAAATGCTATGCAAGAAAGGAAAAAATATGCACCCATGGTTATACAGGTTGACATTGAAGCAGCCTTTGATTCAGTTCACATTAAAACACTAATAGATATGCTTGCTGAAACTACAACACCAACTACATTATGATATCTAATTATTAACCTAATACTAAGCCATGAGATATATATTACTCTTAATAGAAGAAATTCAAATTTGTTCACTCCTACTCAATCCATTTTCCAAGGATCACCACATGCACAAACCATCAAACATCCATGATCACCTTCTATTCACTTATTACATCAATCCTCTTCTAATACAAATTCATTAGAAAATAACTGGTATTCATATTCTCCCCAGAGAACAGTTCGTCTCATGTATTGCATACATGGATGACATATCTGTCTTTCTCCCTTCATACAAACAACTGTCAATGCTTCAAACAATACTTCAAAACTACACATTCACTTACAAACTAGAGTGCAATCTTAACAAAAACTTCTGCATTGTCACTGTATACCAATAAAGCCCTTACAAAAACCTTTAAAGGAATACCCACAATATTTTTTGGCTTCACATTTTATTTGGAGGCACAATGAGTGAGGCAAAACATACAAAACAGTCTTAAGAATCACACACCAAAAATTACTACTTCATTATCCAAAATGCACCTTTCCATCTATTCAAAAGTCCAATTGTTCAATATATTTGTTCTAACAAAGATAAATTATTACCCAATTATAATTAAATTCACAAAAAGCATTTACATCAATCATTTTCTGTCTTTGCAACAAGCTTCAGTGGAAAAGGGAGGTAGTTTTCATATCTTGCAAACAGCTTAGTCAATCATCTACTCAAAATAGATTGGGACTTCATAACCTTGAAATTTTCAGTTCAGAGAACAGTTAATCCATTTGCTTCTACTCTTAGTCTCTTCAGTAAACTTCAATGTCTTATTATAACATCTACTGATAATCCCCCACTAACATCTGCATATCTCACATCTCTTATTAAATCAGTACAATATATACACATCCAAATACCTCTACATCCTGTTGGTAAATACACCTTTTGGTGAATACATACTTTGTTATACCCCAATCTCTTTCTGTTCTAAATTCCTTGATGTTAGTGATCAACAATAAACAACTATTATGCAAATTCCAGAGCACTGAACCAAAATAATTTGATTTTTCTAATCTGGCTTAACCTGCATGTCGTATCTACCTTGTGCTTTATCAGATATTGATGGATGTACAAACACATTGATCCATTCTGTGGATTGTGCCATGCAGCCAAAGAAACACAGCAACACATTTTATACTGGTCTCAAGTCTTGAACAAAATTTGTGATCTCATCTTATATACATATAGGCAACCAAAACTCTCAATTCAACAAATAACAATCTCATATCAAAAATCTACCATATCCACAGCCCAGGCTAATACATTTATACTATTTGCATTTTGATGTACTCAATATACATTCTAGGAAACAAATACCAGATGACATCTATCAACATTTTTAAATAAACTTAAGCAACTTAAGGATTTCAAAAATTTATCTTCCAGATATACATGTGGCAACTTGATCCTTTCTCAAGCAACCAGTGAGTCTCTAATTTAAAATAGCACAAACAACTGCACAACAGTTAGTATTGTTAGTTTTTATACATTGAACTATGCTCTAGCAATCTGAAGATAGAATTTAAAGTTTTTTACAGATATATTAATAATTTAGAAACTTTGATACTTAAAATATAAATTACAAATGATTGATGTAACTTTAAAAATTATACAATTTAAATCCAAGGATAAAAATAAAGATTGCCACTGTAACCCTTGCAATTAAATCTATGTATTTTTTGTAAACAAAGTTTATAAAATTATTGTTGAAACATCATCATCATCATCATCATCATCATAATAATAATAATAATAATAATAATAATAACAACAACAACAACAACAATAATAATAATAATAATAACAACAATAATAATAATAATAATATTTACTAAGGCTATAAACCTCAAGAGTGTGCATGTGAAAATGCGAAGATAGGGACCTCTACAGGTATTAACCACAAGCTTACACTTTGGAAGAAAAGAGGGGAACCTTCTTTACTTCAACCTACTTTTTATATAAATAGGTGAAGCTGAAGTGGTTAGATCTGAGAGCGTGAAGCTATTCAATACTTCACTAATTAAGTCCACAATTCGTATTACACATTAATACTCACGAAATCTTTCGATTTACAACGAGTCAATGGAAAGATCTTATAGTTAGAAATCTATTGTGTTAATTTAAAGTTGTAATTATAAATTTTATTTAAACACACATTGATTACATAATTAATATTTACTATTGAGGTTTATAGCCTTAGTAAATATTACTTATGTAATCAATGTGCGTTTAAATAAAATTTATAATTACAACTTTAAATTATTGTAATAGATTTCTAACTATAAGATCTTTCCATTGACGGATTGTAAATTGAAAGATGTCACAAGTACTAATGTGTAATAGGAATTGTGGACTTAATCAGTAAAGTATTGAATAGCTTCACGCTCTCAGATCTAACCGCTTCAGCTTCACCTATTTATATAAAAAGTAGGTTGAAGTAAAGGTTTACTTCTTTTCTCCCAAAGTGTAAGCTTGTGGTTAAAACCTGTAGAGGTCCCTACCTTCGCATTTTCATGTGCACACTCTTGAGGTTTATAGCCTTAGTAAATATTATTTACTTAATCAATATGCATTTAAATAAAATATTTAATAATAATAATAATAAATTTAAGATCAAAAAATGAATTTCTAAGTAGCCAGTTTTTCTCAAAAAGGTGGACACAACTCAATAATTTATTTCTGATCTCTTCAATTAACATGAATAAAAATACATTTCAAACCATTAATTATTGCAAAAATTATTTTTTTCAACTTCAGACAGACTTGTCTTCTGTTTGTGTGTCTAAAAATGGAGGCCATAATGGATAAAATCATCTGCTTCTGTTTATTTCTTTTATCAGTTTCTTCAAACAATTTTCAAAAAAAAAAAAACAGAACTTTTCTGGTAAATAAATCACAGTAAATGAAAGCATTTTATAAATCTTTTATGAAATATATATATATTTTTTTAAATAAGCTTTCTGATATTTTTCCTTATACAACTATTAATTACTCAACTTATTATCTGTTCTAAACATTGGTTAAATTTATAATTTATCAGAAGATATGTGTTTAAATTAATATTTTCAAATATTCTATTGAAATAGTCAAAATATGGCAGAAATGTGAGAAATAATAATTTATTATTTATGAAAGTGTGCTGTTGTCATATTTTGGTGCAAATTACAAAATATATAATTTTAATTATTTAGAGGTAAGTACTTATAATTTTAAGTTTATAATGATGTTTAATTGCTAATGAGTATCTATTTTGTATATGAGAATTGGCCAGTGTTGCATGTATTGGCAGTTTACATATTGTGCAATTGAATTTGATTAATTTGATATTGTTGGTACCAGGTGTAAATTTCCTATGGCTTTGTTTATATAGATTTAGTTTTAATAAATACGTTTATGAGAGTATGGATAGCGTCATTATATATTAATAAGTATGGCTATAATAATGAACTAGTATTGGTATTATTTAAATATTTTATATATGTGGTCTTAAGTATAGTTGTTCTTTTACAAGCCATTACTTTATTAGTTTAAGTATTAAGTTTATCTTATCTTTATAGGCATTTTAGCCATAGCTTTGCCTTATAAGCTCTCAGTGTATTGTGTTGGTCAGGTCTAGTTTGACAATATAGTAACTTGTCAATCATGTATGCATTGGTGGAGTTTAGAATGTGAATTTGAATATTAATGGCTGTTACAACAACTTTATTGTTTGTTTGTTTTTAAATAAATTATTTTGATAGTTAAACACAGATTTTGTTTATTTCATTATTGATTTTACTTGATTAATAATTTGAATAAAATGATAAAATGTTTATATGCTCAATCTGCAACCACCAGATGATTTAAAAGAAAAATAAGTATGTAATTAGTAACTTTGAGTGTAAGTATGACTTTGCTGTTAAACTTCTTTTTTTTTCATATCTCAAAGCATCGGCCGGGAAGCGAACCGACAAACCAGGGGCAACTGCTTGTAAGGCAGCTGTGCTGACTATTCGACCACCAACGCTTGACTAAACTTAACTTCTTTCTTTAGAATTTCTTCTCATTAGATATGCATGTTAGATAATAATTTTGTATAACACCTAGTGGTGCTTTCTGTCGAAGTTACTTATCAGACTACTTTTTCCTTTACAATATATATTCATTATATATAGAGAGAGAAAAAAAAACAGATTTGGTATAAAAAAAAGATTGAATGAATGGCTTAATAATAAAAAAAACAAATTTAAAAAATAGACAATTGTAATGGCTTATTTGATCAAGGTCCTCAAATTTCACTTCTGTCATTTCCAGTACCCCAACTTCTTATGAAGTCCTGAGAAACGAAACCATTGGACTGTTTATTTTTCAAAAAGTAAAAATACTTCAAAATAAGTACGAGCGAAAAATGAAGTTAAAACAAAATAATTATAAATATGAATAATTGAATGGTTTTAATTTCACAAGCTTATAACAAGTTTGAGTACTAGGAATGACCGGAAGTAAGAAAATTTGGATCTTAAATTCCAGAGTACTCTGCCCGTACTGGACTATGTAGGACAGCTGTTAATAATAATCGATAGATATTACAAAGTTAACTGTTTTAAATTTACTTTTATTTAAATGGATTAATTTGATAGGTTAAAATTTTGATGACGTCTGTTTCCAATCAATTTTGATTCATTTTGAATGGAAATAGATAGCTAAAAAATCTACCACTAAAATGATCAAATTGTTTTGTAGCTGGAAATAACAGGGCTTGAAAATCCATTCTTCTACTTCTGCACTAAACTATGTACTAAGCCCTGCTTTTAAATAGATTATTTATAAATCTTTAAAATATATATATATAAAATAAATGATTAAATAAATAATCTGAATGATTATCTCCAGAGATTGCGTACTACTTGATTACTAGGAAATAGCAAAGTTAAGTTTTGAATCAGAGTCCTTTAATTCTTGAGTCTGTCATTCAGCCATTACACTAAATTATGTGAAGCAGTGGCCAATTGACTACAAGGGTCCATGTGCAAAAACTTGATTTTTTTTCTCTTTGATTGCAACTTCTTATATAATATAACTTGGTAAAAAGATAAGCTTGTTCTCTTTCCAAACTACCTGAAGTTCATCTCGAAGTCAATGCATGTGTTATTGCAGTTAAGTAGTTTAGCTATCAATCATAAAAATTTTAAGGCATTAGCATGTTTCAATCATGTTATCCTGACATCTTCAGTGTTCTACCTTCCATTATAAAATATTGAAAAATACTTACAAACATTCATTCATCTCATGGATTCACTGCCATAAACAGTTTGAATCGCTTCAACAGTTCAGTAGTAATTTTCCTCATTTTAAAACAAAATGTAGTGCTAGCATATTGTCCCATTGTGGGTTAAAGTGTCTTATTTCATGTTTGTAAAATAATATAGGCACTATAGCACCTGACCGCAAAGCTACTTTTTACTTAGGAACAAAATAAAATTATATTAATCTGCAAGCGCTTTCAAGAGACGTGCTCTCATCTTCATAGCGTCTATATTATTTTACAACTATATTTTCGCACGCAAAGTTTTCGACTTAGATTTGAATTACAACCTTACTTCATGTTGTAATTTGTGATCAAGATATACTAATGCCATAAAACTTTTATGATAAATAGCTAAAGTATATCACTATATAATGTATGTCTTAACTTTGAAATAATCCTGCAAGCAACTTGGAAAAGGAACCAGCTAATTAATATTCGTCTTTTGACCAGGGTGCATGGTAAACTCTCTTGAATTGATATAACTGATTTTTTTATATTAATTGGAATAAATATTTTTTAAAAAAAAATCCAATTTCTATTGATATCAAAAACTCTGTAACAATATTTTAAGAGAGTTTATAGTGCATCCCAATGAAAAGACGACTGGTAATTTGTTCTGCCTCCAAACTGCAATAATTTAAAATAGATGAAATCAGATATTGTTCAATGAAAAAACTGATCAGAAATAAAACAAAATAATATATATATAATATTTTATTAAAAAATTCTTTTATTTATATTGATAAGGGTTTTTCCAAAAGCTGGGTCAGTACATTTAATTAGTTTATGTTTATTATACTTTTTCATTAGAAGTGATCAACGACTGCCTATGAATTACAAAATAAATGTAATAATTTACAATCATTGAATTTTCAAAGAACAGAGATATTTATTATTTGAGGATCTAAAGTTTACCTTTTTCTGTGTTCACATAAATCTAGCTTGGATATACTTTTTTAAAAAAATAAATAAATAAATATCTATATGTGTATATGCTATTTAGGTAAAGTGTTTTTTTTTACTAAGACATGTAATAAAGAAATAAGTAATAAGTACAGCCAAAGTGAGGTAAAATAAATTCCTTTATTAAACTGCTGAGTTAACTTTCAACACAAAGTGTCTATTTCAAAGCATATCTGGCAAATGATTAGCAGAGTGTGAAAATGATTTTAACTATAAAAGATTAAACATGGAAGTGTGTAAAGTATTTGCATAATTGCATGTATAATTGGTAATTGTGAAGTGCCACTTTACATTATCAGTTTAAACAAGGAATGTCTATTGAGGGGAACACTATTGGCTCATATATTTATTGTATATATAGAATTACTTATGTGCCAAGACTCTTTGATTTTGCATTTTTTATGGTTACTCTTGAGGCAAACAATCCTGGCAGATGTGGGTTTAAAATATGGCTGGTAACTCTCTCATGCTCCAAAAACACTGATCTGTATGATGATTTCATTTTTGCTCTATTATATAAATAGGCATGTTGACAATTTTTTGATTTTAAGTTGGTGCAAGTCTGACCATAGTATTTGCTATTTCAGGATGGCATCACTGTAAATTATATCCTTTGAATTATTGATAAATGTGTTGAGGCATGGAGGACATCTGAAGCCAATATTGAAGTCTTTAGAAAGAGTGGACTTTAGTTTTGAGTGGTTGTTGATAATAAATGGCATATTGATTCAGGGTTTTGAATCTGGTGATCTGACTTATTTGGGTCTATTGTAGAATACCCTAATTTGGTTATCCAGCAAGGGGGCAGAGTAACATGCCTGAATCAGGTCACTCTTTGTAAGCTTCTAGGTTGTCCTTGGAATCTGCTATAAATTTGCATAGTTTAAAGTTTCTAAATAAGAAAGCTTTGAAGCCGGCTATCTTATATTAGAATGGGATCTTTGATTGTGGATATAAGTAATCTCTAACACTAAGGAGTTTAACCAACATTGAATAGCCAATGCAGTGAGATTGTCTGTTAATTTCACATCAAGATATCTAATCACTGTTGGTGATCTTAATCCTTATGTGTCTACTTAATTTTAAGGACCTGTTTGAAATTCTCAAACATTTCGAGAATCAAATGGGGAAAGGGGGAAATGCACACAAAAATGTGATCAATGCATCTAATGTAGATGATGTCTCCATGAGAAGTTAACAGAGATTGGATGGCACACTTTTCAACAAATGTCATGGCTAAACTGCATGTAATTTCCACTGACAGGTATCCTCATAGGCCAGTTTGTAGTCATGGAGAATATTCCATCCCTAAATATAGCATGTAGATCATCATTAATCTACCATAATGTGTCTGTGATGAAGTGAGCTCTTTTGTCATCAATTGTGCTCAGCTCTGAATAATGCTGATGGACCAGATTCTGTTAACAGAACTATACAGCTCAGTAACATCAAATGATGCCATTCTATAGTTGTTATAGATGTTAGTTTTTTTGATAATGTTTATAAAGTTGAATAATGATTTTATTGTTAGGGACCTGAAACTGAATTCAGATTGAATTCAGTGTGTGATTCCTCACCTTTGTTACAGTGCAGTAATATGTGCCGCCAAAGTCGATGATGAGCCTGAGTGGTTGGTTTTTCTTATGGAGCTTTATATTGGTGAATATCTTAGATGTAATGGTGGCAGAGATATGCCTATTTATGTAATAGAGCAAAAACAAACCCATTATATGCCTGTGTTTTGGAGGCATAAGGGAGTTGTCAGCATATTTTTAAACCTGCATCTGCTAAGTTTCTTTCCCTTAAGAGTAACCACAAAAAAATGCAAGGTCAAAGAGGCTTGACACATAATTAATTCGACACACACAACAAATAGACATTGGTTGTTTAATCTGATAATGTAGACAGTACTTTGCAATTATCTATTATACATGCAGTCATGCAAATCTTTCACACACTGCCAAGTTTAATCTTTTATAGTCAGAATCACTATCACACTCTGCTTAATCATCTACTAGTTATGCCTTGAAATAGACACTCTGTGTTGAAAGTTAACTCAGCAGATTAATAAATGAATTTATTTCACCTCACTTTGGCTGTACTTATTACTTATTTCTTTATTCCATATTGACTATGGCTTTTTGTTTTTACTAAGATATGAAAGAATGACAGCCTGTTAAGCTAAATTGCGCAGACGCTACTCTTATATAAATACTATATCATGTGGTTGTTCGAAGGTGTTCATTTATTAACAACATTCTTACAGCGTATCCTTTTACTCTTATATAAATACTATATCATGTGGTTGTTCGAAGGTGTTCATTTATTAACAACATTCTTACAGCGTCTGCGCAATTTAGCTACCACATGATATAGTATTTATATAAGAGTAAAAGGATTCCTTTTACTCTTATATAAATACTATATCATGTGGTTGTTCGAAGGTGTTCATTTATTAACAACATTCTTACAGCGTCTGCGCAATTTAGCTTAACAGGCTGTCATTCTATCGTAATTATAATCGCACGCAAGACGTTATAAAATAAATGCTTAAGATATGAAAGGAAAGAAATGGATTTTTTTTTTTTTGTTGTTTTTACAGATCTTGTTAATATAAAAAATTCAACGTTGCTTTATATCAAAGACTATTTTCTAGATTTTTAACTAAATTAATTTGAATCTTTAGCACTAATTCTCTAGATATTACAAGGCTGAAACTTAAACATATATACTTTGTTTGAATGAAAACGAGAAGCTAACAATTTAATATTTTTCAGTGTAAGCAAAGCTTTCCCATAAAGAGTTATATGTTAATTAGATTTTTATGAGCTTAACCAACATAAACATTAAAAGCATAACAGGAATTTATCTACATAAATAAACAACCAATTAAAACTAGTATTTTCAAACTAGATGGCATGATATCAATTTGCAATTATTAGTTTTCATTGGTTATTTGATTAATTATCATATATCTAGGTAAATATCTAGATAAATACACAGAAATTCCCATTATATTTTTAAAATATACATCTATAAAATCTATGAAAATCTACCAATTGATACATTTAACTATTTTTAGAGAGATTTATTTGTGAAAAATATTTAGAAAGTTGTGATCTTTCAGTTTTCATACATAACAAAGTTTATGTCTTTCTTTTGATTCATAATATATAGAATACTAAGCTTCAAATTAGTTACATTTTTAAATTTTAAAATAATTTAAACAAAAATAATATTCAGAAATCATCATTTATGTAAATACATAGCGGATAGGTGAAACAATATCGATAAATATATAAAGGAAATGGCCAACATAGGCTTTAAACCTAGTACTATCCATCAGAGAATAAAAAACATTTTTTTAAAAACTCAATAATAAATAGCCTAAAGACAATAAGAAATACTTAACAATTCCGTTTATACCGAATGTAACTTGAAAATTGCTTAAAAATTGACTAACGATTTTAAATTTAGCTTCAGAACACATCCCAACATTAACCGACTAATAAATAATTCCATGGATAAAATAGAAAAAGATCAAGCCCCTCATGTGGTCTATAAAATAGCATGCCCTCAATTAGGTTGCAAAGCATCTTACTATGGTGATACTCAGGCTAATATCAATACAAGATTTTACCAACACAGATGTGCATATACAAGCAGCTACAGGCTACTTATTTGAACCCAGTTCTGCCCAAATATTCTTTACAGAGAAGAGCAATGCCAAAAGAAAAGTCAAGAGGCTTATTACATGGCAAATGACCCCAGTGCCATTAATAGAAGAGGGGCATGCTTTGCTTTTTCCAAACAAGACTAATTAATTAAAAATTCAAGCTCATTTGCATACATGTACAACAATTCACAACAGAATCTTCATTCCTAAAGCTATGAGTATGGGATTTGAATATTAAAATCCGAAAGACTAGTATATTAAATCTTAAATAATAATAATTATAGCTTCACTAGGTATGCTAAAAAAATCGCACATTTATTGGTGAAGAGAAAAGACAATTTATTATATTACTAGTTGATATGATTTCAATTTACTCTTGCCAGTTTTAATTGACTGTTTGCCTAATTATATCATGCTAAAATTTATCTAAATAAACAGACAAAAATTTAAATATTTTTCAAGGTTTACATATACATGCATACATCCATACTTAATTGTATAATTGAATATTTATAAATACAGTAATCAGATATATTTTAAAAATTTTATCCACTTAGTAACGCTTTCGACTATTCTTGTAGTCTTTGTCAACTAACACTTTGAAAGGCTAACCTTCAGACAATTCCGTGATATTAACGTTTGCTGCCTGCCTGTATCTATCTATCTATACTTACATATAGATAGATAGATAGATAGATAGATAGATAGATAGATAGATAGATAGATAGATAGATAGATAGATAGATAGATAGATAGATAGATAGATAGATAGATAGATAGATAGATAGATAGATAGATAGATAGATAGATAGATAGATAGATAGATAGATAGATAGATAGATAGATAGATAGATAGATAGATAGATAGATAGATAGATAGATAGATAGATAGATAGATAGATAGATAGATAGATGGATAGATAGATGGATAGATAGATAGATAGATAGATAGATAGATAGATAGATAGATAGATAGATAGATAGATAGATAGATAGATAGGTAGGTAGGTAGGTAGGTAGGTAGGTAGGTAGGTAGGTAGGTAGGTAGGTAGGTAGGTAGGTAGGTAGGTAGGTAGATAGATAGATAGATAGATAGATAGATAGATAGATAGATAGATAGATAGATAGATAGATAGATAGATAGATAGATAGATAGATAGATAGATAGATAGATAGATAGATAAGCAAGTAGGTAGGTAGGTAGTTAGGTAGGTTGGTTGGTAGGTAGGTAGGTAGATAGAGATAGAGAGATGAAGAAAAGCCATAGAGCTTTTCTCTTCACACTTTGCAAACTAATATATATTTCCAATGTGATATAAAAAGATTTATCTTCAGGTATGGCAAAAGTTTCTGTACATAGTCATTATTCCCAGAGATTCATTGCATGGTTTAGCATAGTGATAAATTTTGGAGTTCAAAGTCCATGGACTATGGCCCAGCTATGTGATTTCTGCTGCTCTAACTTCTTATAAACTTCTTGAGCAATGACCCATTTGATTATGTTTTATTTCTAAAATAATATTACTGATGAGTCACAAAATTAAATTACAAAAAATTTTTTTTTACAATTTGTTATAAATAAATGGTTTCAATATTCGACAGTTCATAAGAAGTTCAAATGACAGAAATGTCAGCATTAAATCGATGATGACCCCATACTCCAGAGTTTGACATTTTATCACTACAGTAAACCATCCAGGACATTATTTGTTATAATAGGTTGCTCATCGTTTAACTGTTTTTCGAGCTGTATGCATTTAATATCTTAATTTAGCATAATAGTAGGGTATCCGATTCGAGAGTATAGGTTCCTGGATCGAGGTTCAATCTGTCCTTTCTGATTCTCAAATATCACATTCCTCCCGAGCATCTAATCAATCGATTATTTTTATTTGTAATAATCCCTATATATATAACCTGTAAAAAAAAAAAAATTAAAAAAAGTAACTAAATTTTCAAATTACTTACATGTTTTTTTCTGTAAATGTATTAACTAAATTTGAGCTAATATTCGTTTATCCATTAAAAGCATTTATTTATTACAACTTTCGTTTCCGTTCTATAGAAAAAAAATTCTTAAGTAAAATTTTATATTTTATTTTGTAAGACGGCTCAATTACGGTGCTATTCTCCTGTTACAATTTTAGTTACAGTTAAGATTTTATTTCAGATAAAAATCTTTGATCAAATAAAATATAGCTCTTAAACTTATATTAAAAGTCACCCATGTCTGACATATATTAATAAGTTTTAACTCGATAAAAACATTAATCGAAGCAATCTAAAGAAAAGGCTATAGATTTTTTTTCCCGTAGTAACTTTTTTCATATCAAATAAATTGTAAGAATTTTATCAAAATGGCAGGTCAAGCCCCAAAAATGATTGGTCAATACTTATGCAATGCTTTAAAAAGCTTTGCTTCTACCGCTGACCAATTTATTATTGGTCCATTAATCTGCCGTGTAACTCCAGCAGCGGAAATGATTGCGGTTTTACTGGGGGCTTTTGAAGCGTAAGCATTTTACATACAGTTTTAGAGACGAACAGAAAAAAAAGTTAGCAAAAAAATAAAATAAAACTAATAACTTTTAAGATATACATATATTATTTATGCCAAGAAATTATAAATAAAAAATAAAGGTGGCGCTTAAATCTTGAAGTTAATGAATTTATACATCGCCTGATCAGATTTATAAATCAGTTTAAAAGAATGTTAATGATTTTACTTTTTAAATAAAATATTGTATATTTATTACTTTACGAATATTTGATTAAAAAGGGACTAAACAAACAAACCTCTGCAAGTATATGAATATACCTGCAATTCTTAAACTTTGTTTAAAATATCATCCACGTAGAAACAGTTAAGCTTATACTTTCTCAGTTACTTAGCGGCACATAGGAATAAAGATTATCATCGTCTCAAAATCCAAAAGACTATGACATTTCCCTTACTAGTAGGGAGACCTAATTATATTATAATTATATTTTTAAACATTACATTGGCACATATATAGTCATCTAATCAAATCAAATTAACTTGAAACTTGAATTCAGTCTAAGAATAACAAGATATAGATATGTATTTTTACTGAGTTCTATTGGATGTCTAGCTGTGTTGAGTATGAAGCGACTATCTAAAAAACCACAACATTAAGCTTAATTCAGACTCAAATTTTGTATTATGGGTATAGCAAGAATATATGCTAATGACGATTTCATTTTCTACGGAATCTTTTGTGTGTAGCGGATTTTAAAAAACATATAAGGCATTTGTTTAAATTATAAGATGAATTGATCTGTGATTTTTGTTAAGTCCTTTAATTTTGACAATGTATGTATAAATTGAACATGCACAGACAACTATAGGTTCATGATTTTCTCAACAACATATGGATGGTTGAAGACTTGTAGGATGGAGAGCATTGAAGCCTATCCATTAAACTTTGAAGATTTGCTATTCTAATATATTCTGATTATATACGTGTGTGAGAGATGATAATCTGGACCAACTGATGTGCTGTTTCAGCACGAAATACTGTATTTTGGAGACTATTTATATTTCTCATGTATGTGGTCATATGTATTAATTGTATAAGATGGAGTGGATAGATGTAGCGAGCTTGAAAGTCTGAGTTCAAATCCCTTCTAATTACATTAATTTCAGTATAGACAATTTAATTACATTTAAATATTACATATTCAGCTTGTATTCTGTTCATCCCTCTGCTCTGTATTTAAATGGACATATTAAAGTTCTAACATGATGGGTTAGAGTGACTTAGAGTTAACTTGGGTATGATAATTATTATTGATATCAACAAGGGCTTTGAGCATTCCATCATCAGATTTTCAATGATATGGATGGCTGAAGAGTTGGAGGAAAGGTGAAAATTGAAGCCTGTCCATTAAAGCTTGAAGATTTGTTAACCTAATATAAACCGAGCACTAATTATATATATATATATATATATATATGTGTGTGTGTGTGTGTGTGTGTAGGAAATGATGATTTGGACCAATTGATGAGTGCTGAGTCAGCATGAAATATATATATATATCCATATTGGAGATCATTTATCTTTTTCATATGTATGGGGTCATGTGTATCAGTTGTATAAGGTGGAGTGGATAGATGCAGAGAGCTTGAAAGTCTGAATTCAAATTCTTTTAATTAAATTAATTTCAGTATAGTCAATATATTTGTATTTAAATATTATATATATAAGACAGACTATTGATAATCTTTTTCTAAAGCAGGTACCTTATAAAATCAGCTCTAATTGGAATTTTCCGAACTCAAAAGAAATCAGTTTTGGTAACTCAATTTTTATCTAAATATTTTTTTGTTGTTGTTTTCTCCTTTAGCATCGAAAAGAATATTTTGACTTGAGTCATATGATAGATGATGAAACTATATCAAAAGTTATCTTAAAATCTAATCTATTTAATAGGTTTTTAACGAATTATTTATTTATATAGCGCTATGATTTTTTTAAATTTTTAACTATCATTAGGGAATCATTCTTCTATATATGTGCTGTATAGATTTAAACACTTGAGGAATACTCTCCTTGCTAAATACAAAATAAAACTTTTGAAAAGATAAGATTAATCCAGCTTACTTTTTCAATCTAAGCGTATTTATATAGGCAAATCTTAAGCATTTAGAAATGAAAATGTGTAGATAACGTTCTTTGAAAAGATATGAATCCACTTTACCTTTGTAATCTATGCTTATAGGTATAGGTAAATTTTAGGATTTAGAAATCAGTGTGTGAAGATATATTTCAAAATGCTTAAGATTTGTCTATATATATATGTAATGATATTATTATTCGATGTCTATTTCTTCAAAGTTATATATATAATCTTCTAATTATATATATATATATAGATTAAAAAGATATGGTGGATTCATCTTATCTTTTCATATCTTCACACTCTCATTTCTAAATGCTTAAGATCTGCCTATACATATCCACTTAGCTTAAAATGGTAAAGTGGATTCATCTTATCTTTTCAAAGGACTATTTTGTGTTTAGAAAGAAGTGTATTTCTGAAGTGTTTAAATCTATATAGTGCATATGTGGAGGAGTAATTCCCTAATGATTGTTAATAGATTTTTATATATTTCCTGTGAAATGTCTTGTTTCCTGATATCTAGTAATAACTGTGTAAAAGATTGATAGCTACTGCAGTAACAGTTCTATTGATAAATTTCTTTATAGTGACAATGAGAGAGAAGGCAAAGTTGTGGAATTTTCAAAATGAATTTTCATTAAAAAAAAAGGCTAGCCGACATAGACATGGAAGCAAGCATTATTCAGCTGAAAATGTGACAGAATTGTGTTATATTTTGCTTAGTAAAATTTATGAATTACAAAATTCTAATATGCTTAAGAGATTCAACACTTAAAATGATCATAGATTAATAAGGTCTATAGTGACTGTAATGCAAAACTAAAGAAAGAAATTATTAAGAGTTGATATCTCTAACCTTCAAAAACATTCCAATAAATTTAGTCTAAAAGTGAAAAATCACTTTGAAATATTTATGGAGTTGGAATATAGTTCAGATTTAACGAGTTCAATAAGTTTACTACTACATAAATAAATGGTTTAAAACAATTATTTTTCAATAAATATTTGAAACATGGCAATATATGAAGAATATATATAAATTAAAATGATTGTTTTCTTGTGCAAAAGATGTATGTTTCATATATCACGTTTTGATTTCAACATGATAAAGCTTGCCCTCAACAGGGTAAAGTAGTAATCACATGGTGGTATTAATTATTTCATGTGGTTGTTGAATATTTGGGTTTAACTTTGGGTGTTTTGTGTGTGTGTGTGTGTGTGTGTGTTTGTGTAAGGAAACCCTTTCATATGGGTTTTGGTTTTATCAGGTTTGTTCATACAATTTGTGTTTTAAATTTCTATAGCTTTGTTAAATACTCTTTAATAATGATTATTGCATGTGATTACGATTTCAGTATTTGAAAAATCTATGTAATGGGTGATATCTAAACATGGAGAGCAAGTTCTGAGGATATTAAAAGTTTTTTTGTTGCATTGATGTATTAATCTTTGTCACCTGTTACATAAGATCTCATAGACTCCTTAAGCTTCTGGAGGGATTAAATATTTAGATTTGATTAAAATACTATTAATATTTTGTTCAGTGAAGAATGCTGTGTTTATGTCACAGCATTTCAGTCCATTTCCAATTTTAACTGATTCCTTTTATATAAGTTATATATACTCTACTAAAAACATTTGCTTCTTTTCATTTTTATAGTTTTTGATTTGCAACTTTACTCTATTTAGAGTGATAATACTAAATTTATTCAGTGATAAACAGCATTTATGTGTTTGATCTCTTTTTCTTAATATGGATTTACTTGGGAGTAAAAATGCCCATGTGAAAAGTGATTCAGCTACAAAGAAGATTTGAACTGGATGATGATGCCTTTAGATATTTATCAATATAAGTTTTCTGTACATACAATATGTTAAGAATATTCTAATGAATTTAAATTAGAACGTGCAAATCGTTTACATATATTAATATATTTTGAACAGGATTCAGATTTGAACTAAATCAATAGGAAGATACTGATACACTTTTAAAAACTATAACAAATATAGCTGGTACAGGAAAATTTTTACTAAGACAATTCATGAAGAAAAGAAGGAATATAAAAAAAATATAAAAATTATGCATTAAGAAGAATTGAATATCTCAAATTTTGTAAAATGGTGCAAAAAAAAGTTGATAATGATATAAGAAAGTATAATTGTGAATTAGCAAGGAAAGCACACTTGATATTAGTAGGAACCTTATTCCTGCAAGAGGTGATAGCATGAAATTACCAAGATTTGCTGCAGGACTATTATTATGTTCTTTAAGTTTTATCACTGATACTTTTTAAAAAAAAAAATTTCTCTAATAAATTTAAAAGTGTCTAAAAAAAATAATTTCAATTGTTCAAGTTTTCTTATTTATCTTATAGATGTGATTTTTATCTTGAAGAATGGAGAGCAGTTTTTTGGGGTTCAAATTCGGAAAAAATTTACTTGATCATGTAGTTATGTAACAACCATTTTGGCTGATTGAAACGATTTGAAAAAGTCAATTTTTGATGAAAAAGCTTTGGTGGATTTAAATATGTTACAGAAAATATTCTTAGGTTTGTTAATTATTGTTATTTACTTAGGTATATTTTAAATTTACCTGAAAAATGCCAGATTTTAGATGTTTTGGGTTTTTTTTTAGGTTTAAACTTGAAAAAAAATTCTTGTCAACTAGGATTAGCAAGATTTGCTGTAGAGCTATTATTATTGCTGTTATTGCTGCTGTTGTTGTTGTTGTTGTTATTATTATTATTATTATTATTATTATTATTATTATTATTATTATTATTATTATTATTATTATTATTATTATTATTATTATTATTATTATTGTTGTTGTTGTTGTTGTTGTTGTTATTGTTGTTATTGTTATTATTATTGTTATTGTTAAACCACTAAACATCACATGATCTGGCATCCATTGATTATTCTGGTTGGCACAGGGTGGCACTACTGTATGGAGAGTTTTGCCTGTTTAATTGTTGTTGTTGTTGTTATTATTGTTGTTGTTATTATTATTAAATGCTGCCAAATTACTATTAGAAATAGTGATCACATAAATGGCTTTCTGCCCATATATAAAATGTTTGACATAGTATGCATTATAGTTTATAGTTGTGTTTATCACATGACATTGACACAAACATTAGTATCATATTTTGCATATTTTAGAAATGAGACTTCAAGAGGAAAAAAGGAATTATAATGAGAAAGACAGATAAATGAAAGATCAATAATAATATTAAGAAAACAAGACACATACATTACTTACAGAGAATTATTTGAGAGGCAAAATTTAATCTATATTAATAAAACATGAAATTAAAAAATGTAAAATATTTACCTTTAGATATGACACCTTGAGTTTTCAAAATTCATAATTATTATTATTATTATTTAATACTCGCCATATCACAAATATAGTTAATGAAATTTTTTAAATAAATTTCAATATTTAAATTCAAATAAATATAATCTAAGTATATCTGTCATAAGATATAAAATAATTAATAATTAAAAATTGACTTTTAATGTTGTTTTTTTTTTTTTACAATTTAAAATAAAAATTATTAATCCTTGACTAATCATTTAAGATTATTTTTAATTATAAAGTATACCAACATCTCTGATAATGATTCTAATATAAAATCCATTCAGCTCAAATGTTTATATTACTTAACAGAGTTATTTCCGCTATGAAATGGCGTTGCTTTCTGAAATTATATAAATTAACAGTTAACTTATTATAAAAGTTATCTTTTATGATTTTATCTTTCTTACTTCTTACTTATATAATAAGTTACTAGTTTTGTTTTTTCAATTAAAATCAATAATTTATTGATTTCCATAATCATCAACATTAAATGTAAACACCCACATACGTAAAATGTTTTTTTTTATTATTTTATATATAAGAAATCCAGAACAAATGATTTATTATACGTATGATGTGTTCATGGAGTGTCGGTCGTTTCTAGAACACCTAACGAGAAAAGAGTATTGGAATACACGTTGTGCCCAAAAAAATGGCTGCTTTTTATTAATAAATAGTATTTAGAAAATTTAAAAATTCTCTATAGAGAGCATAAAAATTTAATATTTCAAGCAATTAAAAACTTCAGCATCACTACATTATTTATTTATGTGTTACATTTTTTTTATAATAATTATGATGTAAAAGCTATAATTAATTTTGAATTGCCTTACATAGTTGGCACAGGTAGAGTGTCCAACTTGAAATCAGGATGTCCCAAGATTGATTCTGGTGCTTACAGATCTAGCATTATAACTTCTTATGAAGTTCTGAACAGTAAAGGCATAAGCCTCTTTTTCATTTATGAATTAAGCATATAGAGTTTTTAGACAACTTAGCTATTAACTATTTACAAAATATTATAAAGGAACCCATAGAGTTTCCAATCAAATGATAGATTCACTAATGTCCTTATAAGTCATTCATCTCCTCCACTTTAACCACAGACATGACAGTCATTAATTAAGTAGCTTACAGTTTGTGTTTGTCTGTATCTATTATAGATCTATAGTTGTTAAATTCAATTTATGAAACAAATAAGCACTAAGATAATGACATTTCTAAATTTGTTGATGAAATTGCAGTTGCATCTATGGACATAGAATCCAGCTTATTTTTCTATTCTAAAAGAAATAATGTCCCAAATCTCACAAAAATTTCATGCATCTTAATTCTTTAATTATAGATTCTTGGTTGAACATTTAAAAAGGAGACCCTGTTTTGAAATGAGTCTTAGGTAGTAAAACTGTAGATTGGTTTATTTACAAATCTAATCGAATTAACAATTTTATATACATTTCTGTGGTCAACTTCTCTTCTGATATTTGTCAGAGTCATACTGAAAGAACAGGAAGTCACTGCAAAGGAATGAGTGTTTAATAAAATTTCTCATAGTAATATTTAGTTGAGTACTTAGAAGTTTAATATGGGAACATTTTCCCAAACAAGAGTGCAGATTCTGTCAACGGAATAGACTAGTATTAAGAAAGCTATCTGTAAAGTATTTGCACCATGACCCCAATTAGTTCCAACCCATATTCCAATAAGTTAGGCTATGACTCAAGATTAATATTAAATAGCATATAATAAGATTGTGTTTCAGACTTTATTACAAAATGTTATATTTGTATTGCAAATTGGCTTCCTGTTATTTAGAGGCAAAACTATAGGATATTTTACATTATACTATTTTTTTGTATTAAAATAATAAAAATGCTAGGTCATCTTTATCAAGTAAGCAGATAAGATACATTCTAAGTTTTGAAAGTGCAATTATGTTATGATTCCCTTAATGGTGATATATTACGTATTTAAATAATTATAACTTTAAATAATTCCAATTTGTTTTTAAATATACTTAAGAGCACTTCAAAGCTTCATATAATCAAACATAATGTAATGTCACTCAAATAATCTTGATCTCAATTGCAAATAATTGATAAATTTCCCCTTTTCTTCAGCAACTATGATAACAAAATAACTCTAATGAGTTAGTTGGTTATTTGCTTGATAAAACATCACCCCAATGTGATAATATTCCAACTTACATCTAGGTCATAATTCTGAATAGGATTCCAATGTTACATTCTAGTAGTTAACAATTCTCTAAGCCAAATATGTTAAAATCAATCTTATTTTCCTAATTATATTTTTTTTTAATTAAAGTGAGAATCCTATGATAAAATGCTTTCACTGAACATCTCAAAGTGTACATGAACTATTTTTTGAAGATGTTTTTCACTGATTAGTAATGAGAAAGTTCTTTAAACATTAATTGTGATATCCTTTACTGTACTCATTCAACATCTGCTCTACCATCTATTGTAAGCTTGAGAATCAACAAATTCTAGATGTTAGAGTCTTTTATGTCCATATCTAACAGCACTCTATTTATATCCTCAGATTATGGCCTTTATCAATGATAACATGAACCTGCATTTAGAGCAACAACAGTAGATTTAATGTTTGATTGGAATTGATTTAAACCCAAAAAAATCACATGACCATGGCTTATTCCATAGCTGTTATGCCATGTGAATTTGTGATTAATAGATACTGACAATGATTCTAAACCAGATTCGGTTTGAATATATTGAAAAAATAAAAAGAGTTGTGTGATTTTATAAGCACTGCTTCATCACATCTATTGATTACTTAAGATTACAGTATACAATAATATGTGATGTGATGTGATGTATTATTGCTTCTCCTTAAACGAAGTCAAGAATATCTCAGCAATTATGCCCAGATAAACCTGTTAGCCACTTTCTTTTACATTCCCCACTCTAAATTTACCCATAATCTGCTCTATCCCATTTCCACAACATAATTTTTGTCAACTCTATAACCTTTATATCTAAATCCCCCTTATCTTTTCCCAAACCCAGCATAAAAACCAATAATTCACTTTCTGTATAATCACTCTTTTCATATTTATTTTTTCACAACTTCATTATATGTACCCTTTCTGTTTTCAAACATTTACATTCAATTAACAAATGCCTAATATTTTCAATTCCTTCCTTACATAATTTACAAAATAAATCACCCATATTTTTCCATTTACATGTATATTCTTTTGTAGCTAAAGATCCCGTTCGAGCCTTAAACAATAAACTACTTTCCTTACTATTATCATATATTAACTCACACCTAATATTCTGTTTATTTCTATATATATTTAAACTCTTTTTACTCTCCATACTATTTCTCCATCTCTCTAACTCCCTAGTCTTTATTAATAAATTTATTCTTTTATCCCATTCCTTACTACTATAACACTCAATAATCCTCTTAACACAATCATTCCATCTTTTGTACAAATATACTGATATAAATTCTTTATCCAAATCTTTTGCATACCGCATTATCTTTCTCACCCATCTTGTTACCTGCCCTTTACTCATAACCCAATTAAATACTATTTTAGCTATTCTTTTATTATCCATAATCTGCAATCTACATTTTCATTTTACTTTTTGCATCTCTCATATGAAAACTTGTCCATCCCATTTCTCCTTGAATTGCCTCCCTTGCTGTCCATACTTCTGCATCCAATGCATGTCTTCCTACTTCCCTTTGAACTTTTTCCAAATAATTTAATACCTCTTTACTAACATATAATGCATCATTACCATATGTTGACCCTGCTACTGCAACTCCTTTTCATATAATTCTAGCTACATCATATTTATTATATGAAAATACTGTTAATTTCTTTATCAATCCCTTTCTTTTCTTTGCTTCATTTATCAATTTTTTCTCCCATTCATCCAAATAATTTTTCTGATTACTTAAAATAATTCCCAAATAACTATATCTATTCACCACACTTAACTTAATATCTCCCAATAAAAATTCTACATCTTCTCTTTCCTCATTATTAACCATCATTATATTTGATTTTTCTTCACTAAATTTAATCCCAATCTCTTTACCCACCCTTGCACATGTCCTCAACATAACTTCCATATCTTCTCTTTTTTCTGCACACAAAAATATATCATCTGCAAAAAAAAGACCTGACAAAATATATACTCCCTTACTACCTATTAATGGTATCTCTATCCCTCTTCCTAATCTTTCTATTGCTCTTTCCATTTCACTCAAATACAACACAAACAAAATAGGTGACATAGGGCATCCTTGCCTTAGTCCCACACCATTTTTAACTTTAATTGATTCTATATTCTCTAATTGATATATATAATAATTATTTTCATATAATTTCTTAATAATATCTATTAAAGCTTCATCCATTCCCAAATTTTCTAAACTTATCCATAATCTATTTCTATTTACTCTATCATATGCCTTCTCTATATCTATAAAACTCATATATAACTGTTTATCTGCATTCCTACTCATATCCATAAATTGTGTAACTACAAATAAACTATCTCCTATATGCCTATCTAATCTAAAAACTCCTTGCATTTCACCCACTACATTATTCCCTTCCATCCCTTTTACAACTTTACTAGCCACCATATACGAGAAAACTTTATATAAAACTGATGTTACCGCTATCGGTCTATAATTATTCAACTTTCTATGATCCTTACCCTTTCCTTTAAATAATAACCTTACTCTTGTATTACTCCAACTACTTGGGAAAACTCTATTTTGTGCCATTTTATTAAAACAGGATAATAACTTTACTTTTGCCCTATATCCTAAATTCATTACCATCTCTGCTGCCCATCCATCTAAACCTCTTGCCTTCCCACTTTTTAATTTCTTCTCTACCTCATTTAGTTCATTTTCTGAAAAACTAATATTCCCATTACTATATTCTTTTATATTTTCTAATATTCTATCATTCACATCTAACATCTTTTCTATATTCATTACATAACTATTTTAGATTCTCTCTAAATCTTCTCTAGAACTACACTCAGTTCCCTCATCATCTAGTAATACTAACTCTCTCTCTCCCCTACATTTCTCCTTTTAATATAATTCCAAAATTTTTTACTTCCATCTCTTCCACTTTTATTAATATCCTCCAACAATTTACTATTCAATTTCATTCTCTCTCTATAAATATCTATTTTAGCCAACTTCTTCTTTTCTAAGTACTTTTCCCATTTAGCATTAATATCTTTTTCACTTTCCTTATTCTTAATAGCACACTTATATTCTCTACATGCTTCTTTCCTTTCTTTTACACTTTTACTAATTTTAATTTTTTTATTACTTTTATTCTTTTTAATATTCTCATCTTAAAACCCTATTTGCAACTTTTTCTACTTCCTTACACCAATCCTTATACTCATCACCAACCCACTCTTCCATTATTTCTTCAACTTGTATTTTATACTCTTCCAACTTATTCTTATCATTTACTCTCCATCCACATCTTTCACTATTATTTCTACTTTTATTTCTATTCTCCATCACATTACTAACCATTTCAATTACAATGAAATTATGATCACTAGTGCATACTTTTTCTTCATTATCAAATACCTTAATTTTCCGTATTTTATTTATTCACTCTTTCTCTACCAATACATAATCTATTGTGTGAAATATATTATTTCTGGACCATGTGTATTGTCCCTCATAAATATTTAATAAATTTCCAATACTCAAATTCACTTTCTGACAAAAATTCTTCAAAAGCTGTCCATTTTTATTATCTACATCATCAATTTCTTCAATATGTCCATTCATATCCCTATAACCATTATTCTCTTCCCCTTTTCTTTAAAACTTTGTATATCCTTAACTAAACATTCGTATATGTTACTATTCCACTCCAATATAATTTGACTATCTCCAGTAGCTGTATAAACTATAGCCACCATCCATTCTTGTCTACCCAACCTTATTTCAAACCACAAGTGTTCTTGACATTTAACAATATTTAAATAATTTTTTGATATAACACCTATACCACCACCCCTTTTTTCAAACTTTCCATACTGAAGTGCCACCTAGTGTAAATATTAGTATTAATGAATGCAAGAAAGTTACCAATAGGTCAGTTATTTCAAGTTCCTTGTGATTAATTTTACAAAGTACTTAGAATCCCTGATGAATGACTGTATGCCAAATGGCTAAGGATTTCACAAAGAAATCTTGACAATTTATGACAAGGTGAATTTTTAGAACTAACAAGTTTTAATGGAGCATTGTTATTATGAATTTTAGGTAGTTCATAGAGATGATGAATTTTGTTGAAATTCAATGTTAATTTCTTTTTTTTTCAAAACACTGAAATACCTGCAATGCTTCTGGTGCAATGATTGTAATTTTACTTCTGTACTTGGAATTAGATTTTTGCCGTTGTATTTTAAAGATCTATGTAAGTTTGATTCCAATGCTAGCACTGTCACTAGCTAGGCCAGAAATATCTAAAGAAGAGAATAATATGACTCAAAACATTGTCTAATCGACTAACCTGTGTTATCTCCTAACTTGTGTTTGACTAGAAATAGTTGATGTATTTGGGAAAGTCTGGATATTCAACATTTAATGACAGATGATGGAAATAGTCAGGTAAGCAGATAGATAGATTGAAAGATAATTAGATGAATAGGTAAAACGATAGATAGGAAGAAAATAGATAGATAGGTAAGCAGATAGATAGATAGATAGATAGATAGATAGATAGATAGATAGATAGATAGATAGATAGATAGATAGATAGATAGATAGATAGATAGATAGATAGATAGATAGATAGATAGATAGATAGATAGATAGATAGACAGATAAAAAACAGATAGACAGATAGATAGATAGATAGATAGATAGATAGATAGATAGATAGATAGATAGATAGATAGATAGATAGATAGGTAGGTAGGTAGGTAGGTAGGTAGGTAGGTAGGTAGGTAGGTAGGTAGGTAGGTAGATAGATAGATAGATAGATAGATAGATAGATAGATAGATAGATAGATAGATAGATAGATAGATAGATAGATAGATAGATAGATAGATAGATAGATAGATAGATAGATAGATAGACAGACAGACAGATAGACAGACAGATAAACAGATAGATAGATAGATAGATAGATAGATAGATAGATAGATAGATAGATAGATAGATAGATAGATAGATAGATAGATAGATAGATAGATAGATAGATAGATAGATAGATAGATAGATAGATAGATAGATAGATAGATAGATAGATAGATAGATAGATAGATAGATAGATAGATAGATAGATAGATAGATGCTTAGCAAAATATTTATATTTCACAAGAATCTCATGATAAACTTCAAAAAAGATTTCAGATTGATGGATACATAGATAGAGATATAAATAGATAAGTAGATAGATAGTTAGTTAGATAAATAAGTAGATAAGTTGATAAATGAATAGGTAAGTGGATAGGTGAATGGGTGGTCTGTGGATGGATAGATAGATGGACAAATAAATAAAGAAAGAATGGATAAAGAGATAAATAGATAAATAAGACATATAGATATGCAGATAGATAAAAACTATTTAAAATTTTCACTACCAAACACTCATTACTTCCTTACAATCTTTACTAATTATATTATCTGCTGATCGATTTCACTATTTTTCCAGTCATGTTTATCCTCTAGGTAAGAAATTCCAGATGTCTATCTCCTGACTAATATTAAATGACTAGCTAAGTTAGGTAAGATTCAGTTTACTAAAAAAAAAAAATTGCAAGGTATGTTTAAAACCAGAAAATTCTTTTTAAGTTTAACCCAGACTGGATCAAACCTAGGTCATGAATAAAACAAATAAGTGTGATATTACTACACAACAGGTATTATATATAGAGTTTAAGTGAGATTTCTACCACACCAAATAAATTTTATAAAATCTTAAATGAATGCGAATTAATATCATTATAGTGCGACAGAATTGTATCTGCCCATCAATCGGATCTCTAAGCATTTAACCTGCTTGCATAGTCTATCATTATGGTAATGCAGGTATAGAAGTACTAGCTTAAAAAAGCTGTACAGTTATTATAAATATATAGCCTTTGAATTATTTTGCTTATGAATGTGTAGACTTGTGTTTCTTTCTTTGTTTGTTTGTTTTAATGAAAGGCTAAAAAAACAGTCTTGAAAAGATTGAAATAAGATTTACTGTATTTTAATTAAATTTGTATGTCAAATAGAACATTATTTGAATTTGTTCTACTTTCATGTTACTATATTAGATTAATTAATTCAGAGAAAAGCCTGCGTGGATTTTTTTACTGCGAACAAATCTCAGAAACGAATCATTTCAAACCAAACTAATTTTATTTTCGATTTACTTATTTAATTATGAGATAAAAATATCAGTTGTTCATTAATTATTATGTCTGTTCAATTTAATATTTTAACTTAAAAATTAGACTCATTTTCTTAATTGCATGGTAACATTTATTCTTAAGTAGTTTTGTAGATTTACTTTGAGATTTTATTTAACAATGTAGTTTTTAAAATTTATTATCAAGTTAAATAAGTTTGGACAAATTTTTCGATCATAATAAGAACAAAGTATTAAATTAATTAATTAAAAAATCGTTACCGCGCACTGATTATATATATGTATGAGATATGATAGTCTGGACCAACTGATAAGTGCTGGTTTAGCGCGAAATACGTTTATTGGTGATGATTTATCTTTTTTGCATGTGTGTGGTCATGTGTATCAGTAATATGAGATAGTGTGAATAGTGAAGGCGCTTGAAAGTCTGATTTCAAATCCTCGCCCTATATTTTCTTTAATTTTAATTTTGTTTTATAAATAATTTCCCAATTATTTTTTCGCTATCCGAACAAACCACACGACATTGGTGAGTAAATAGATATCTAGCTAGCTTTCTCAATCCTTGCTTTACCAATTAAAATGTAGAATAAGAATGAAGACTAATAAAATACTACTTGGCAAACATGCTTAGTTATGCTTTCTCTTCATTGCTGTTTTATAAGAGATTGTTGAAGAAGTTTTAGCTGTACAATAGCTAATTTATTTAAAATATCGTTTATCTTCTATTTTACCAGTTCATTATATTTATCAATCCTTAGTCTCTTCTCTCTACATCATATCAGTAAACTCTCTTATTTCATCCATTCACCTCACATGTGGGCTTTTTCTATGTTTTATATTTACAGATCCAATTTAAAACTTCAACTGTTCATCAACTATCTATTTTACCATTATGTCTAACTCAATACCATTTCAGTCTTTTAATTTTTTTCAATGATGTCATTGGCCCATGTTTGTTCCCTTGCACTTTTACTTTGGTTTCCATTTTTTCTTGTTACTCCTAACACACATATTTCCATATTTCATTGAGTGATCTAAAATCTCTGAATTTCTCTTTTGGTAACTGTCCATGTCTCAAATCCATAAACAAGAATTGGTAAATTACATTTAGTAAAGATGTTTTGTTTTGTTTTTTCAAGCATACAGGTACATTTCCTTTTAATATTAAATCATTTCTAGGAAAAACATTCCATTCAAGATTTAATTCTATGATTAATTTTATCCATTATGTTTTCATATATATTAATAATCTGACCAAGCTATTTAATATTTCAATTTTTTTTAAGTTTATAATTATCATTCTTCATTTTCTCCATTTGAGAAAATCATTAAACATCATTTTAGTGTTTTTAGTATTTTTCTTCAGTCCTACTTTCTTAGTTTCATCTGATAATGTTTGCAATATTTTCTGAAACTCTGAAGCATTATTTTCAAAAATAATTGCATTTTCAGAATCTAGATGACTTAAATAATTTCCATTTACTTTCACCCTTCCCAGTGATGGGTGTATTGTTTTTTTTTTTGGTTGTTTTTTTTGCTTTTACTCTAGTTATATAGATGACTCAAGAATTGAGTGAAGAAAAGTGAGTTATGACCTTCAATGTTATTATAAATGTTTAATTCTCTTTTCATCCAGTTGTGTAAATTTTATAAACTCAATATAATTGAGTTTTATAAAAAGATAATAGTTAACTCCAAAAGTTTTAAATGCAGTAATTAAACTTTTGTCAGATTACTGCCAGAACCATAATACTATTTAAAGTTTAGCATTTGTAAATGCCATATTTACATATATATGTTAAAGCAAAGATTTGCATGGGTTAAATATATAAAATACATATTTTGCGGGTTCATCCATGTTAAAAACTTTTAATATTAATATACTGACATTTCAACTTGGTCACACAAACCATCCACAGAGTTATAAAAGGTAGAAAGATGGTTGTAGAGGTGCTACAATCACTGATTTGAATAAAACGTTAAAATTCCACCAATAGCAAAAATGTTAAATTTAGGAATGTTTTTTAAAAAAATCTTTCCAAATAGGAGGAAGTTTGCATGTATCATCTCGCTTATTGATACAATCTGGCCTTTTAAGTATCTCAATGGCTTTTCTGATTTTGCACTGGTAGAGATTATCACATCTGGATATGATCCTGGTACTAGAAAAATCAATTTTATGACCTGAATCTATGGTATGGAGTGCTGATGATGATGAGTGTCTCCTAACACTGATGCGACGATTACTCATACCTATGTAAGAAGCTTTACATTTTTTACATGAGATTTGATAGACACCATGAGATTCAAGAGGGATTGAATCCTTAGGCTTGGTTATTATTCAAATCAGTGATTGTAGCGCCTCTACAACCATCATTCTACCTTTTATAACTTTGTGGATGGCTTGTGTGACCAAGTCGAAACATCAGTATATTAATATTAAAAGTTTTTAACACGGATGAACCCGCAAAATATGTATTTTATACACACACACATATATATATATTGTGGGCTGCAGAAAGGAGTTTGCTATTAACTGAGAGGAGACCCTTTGATTCCTCTTGGCGGCCTTAAAGGAACCGAGCAGTGCAAATTCCTAATGTCCACTCCATATGTTCTTGTCGTTGCAGCTGTTATTACTATGTGATTATTTATATAGTATACGAACATGGATGGGCTGCTCACCAACACGCATTAGCCAGTGTGGTGAGTTTATTGGCTTTTTACCTCTGAGTTTAAGATCAAGAAACACCATGGTCTTTCTTCTCAGTTCCTGATAAGGCAGAATGAATGTTTGTGTAAATGATAAATATTTTTCCAATACATATATACAATTATGACAGACAAAAATAAAGCATGGCCCTTATTCCCAGGAAGCTGCAAAGTCACCAACCAAGGCAGCGGTTGGTGGCCGAAGGTGGAGGGTGCTAAGAATCCCCTGATTGTGGACCCAGGCTGCCATTTGATGACGACTTTTTATTTAGGTACTTACAACTGCAGATCACTTTCAAGTGAAGGAATATTGCAAGAATTAGAAGAAGAACTGTCTTATATTAAATGGGACATTATTGGACTTTGTGAAGTTAGAAGAAAAGGTGAAGAAACAATTGATTTAAAAAGTGGACATATACTCTATTATAAAGGCAAACATATTGGAAATACAAGTGGAGTAGGATTCATTATAAATAAAAAAGTGGAAGAACAATATTGTAGAGATTGATGGTGTATTGGACAGAGTGGCAAGATTAGTTATACAACTTAATAGCAGATACCAAATGCAGATAATTCAGGTTTATGCCCCAACAAGTTCTCATAGTGATGAAGTAGTAGAAGATTTTTATATGGATGTACAAAAGGCTTTTGATCAGAGTAAACAATATTTTAAAATTGTTATGGGAGACTTTAATGCTAGAATTGGTAGACAAATGAAAGATGAAATTGCTGTAGGTAATTTTGGTTATGGTAATAGAAATGAGAGAGGACATAAACTTGTGGAGTTTGCAGAAAAAGAGAAACTTTATATTATGAATTCTTTTTTTGAGAAAAATATTAAAAGGAAATGGACATGGAAGCATCCAAATGAAGGTACAGCAGAATTGGATTATATTTTGACTAACAGGAAATACATATTTCAAGATTGTAATGTTCTTAATAAATTTAACACAGGAAGTGATCATCGATTAGTAAGGTGTAAGTTACGTGTTAATGTAAAACTAGAGAGACAAAAATTATTAAGAAAAACAATATTTACAGTTGATATTCCTAATCTTCAGAAATATTCTAATGAATTTAAAACTTACCAATAGGTTTCAAGTGTTAGGAGATTTTGAACATGATTCAGATTTGAATGAAATTAATATGAAAATAACTGATACACTTTTAAAAACTGCAACAAAGATAGCTGGTAGAAAAAAGCAGCAATTGACTAATAAAATTTCTACTGAGACTAGAGAATTTATGAAGAAAAGAAGGAATATGAAGATATATAAAAATGATGTATTAAAAAGAATTAAATATCTCGAATTTTGTAAAATGTTACAGAAAAGAGTTGAAAATGATATAAGAAAGTATAACTGTGGAATAGCAAGGAAAGCTGTAGAAGAAAATAAAAGTCTCAAAAATGTTAAACAACATTTTGGTATTGGTAGGAAATTTATATCTGCAATTAGAAAAAAAGATGGAATTATTACTAAAAAAAGAGATGACATCATGAAATTGGTAGAAGATTTTTATCAAGAATTATATAGTAATAAAGAACAAGTACCTCCTATATCTATTACATCTTGCGAATTGCCCAGAATTTTAAATGAAGAAGTGGGACATGAAAATAAATGTATGAAGAAAGGAAAGGCTCCAGGAAATGATGGAATTATAATTGATCTATTAAAAGAAGCAGGTGAAGAAATAGAAACAATTTTAGCAAAGTTATATACCAAATGTCTAAATGATAAAGATGTACCGGAAGATTGGAAGAATGCAGTAATAATATTAATATTTAAAAAAGGTGATAAAGAAGATATTAGAAATTACAGACCTATCAGCCTTTTATCAGTTTTATATAAAATTTTTACCAAGATAATTACAACTCGTCTACAGAGAACTTTGGATTTTCACCAACCAAGAGAACAAGCTGGATTTAAAAGTGGTTTTAGTACAATAGATCATATCCAGGTATTGAGAGAAGTCATAGAAAGGACAAATGAATATGAGTTGTCATTATGTTTTGGATTTGTAGATTATGAAAAAGCATTTGATTCTATACACATTTCTTCAGTGATTAAAGCATTGGATCATCAAGGTATAGATCCAGGATATTGTCATATTTTAAAGAATATTTATAAAAATGCAACAGCAACAATTAGATTACATAATGATACTGGAAAAATCAACATTGAGAAAGGTGTAAGACAAGGTGACTCCATATCTCCAAAACTTTTTACAGCAGTGCTGCAAGAAGTATTTTATGGATTAAAATGGGAAACTAAAGGAGTGATAGTAAATGGAGAGTATTTAAGTCATTTAGATTTCACAGATGATGTAGTTGTTTTTGCAAATAATGTTTCAGAGCTGCAGGAAATGTTGCAGGAGTTAGCAGATGAAAGTAGAAAAGTAGGACTAAAGATAAATGTTAAAAAGACTAAAGTAATGTTTAATCGATTTGCTCAAAATATGAAAATAAAGATTGATTATGAAGAATTAGAAGAAGTTAACAGTTACAAATACCTTGGTCAGATTATTAATACAGATGGAAACATACTGGAGGAAATTAATCATAGAATTAAACTTGGTTGGAGTGCTTTTGGTAGAAATAACTTGATACTAAAAGGAAATATGCCTATGTGTTTGAAAAGGATGTTTTTTAACAAATGTGTTTTACCAGTTCTTACATATGGATCTGAGACTTGGACACTTAATAGAAGAGCAATACAGAGACTTCAAACCACTCAAAGGAGTATGGAGAGATGTATGTTGGGAGTAACAAGAAGAGGTCAAAAACGCAATGTATGGGCAAGACAACAAACAGGTGTTTTGAAAAAATTAAAAGATTGAAATGGAGTTGGGCTGGACATATTGCTAGAAGAGATGATAATAGATGGACAATTGAAATTTTAAACTGGATTCCAAGAGATTGTAAAAGACCCAGAAAGAGACCACATGTGAGATGGATGGTTGAAATAAGAAAATGTGCAGGGGTGTTGTGGAGAAGAGAAGCTAAAGATTGGAGAAGATGGATTAAACTTGGAGAGACCTTCATCCTTCAGTGGATTGATAATGGTTGATAATGATGATGATATATTGTGACCATCTGGATGGGCACAAGGAATTGACATACTTTGTATCTGCATTGAATAGTTACATTATATTAAAAAAAATGAAATAGCCTTAGAATTTTAAATTTTTTTTGCTGGAGATTGTTTGAAGCTTAGATATGGATTGCTTATGCAGTTGATTGACCACTTTATAAGTATTTGTTATTATTGTTGTGGTTAGTGAAGCATTTAATGCCAGAGAGAGTGGTTGTTATTATAGGAAATGGTATATTTGGGCAGGAAAATGCAAGGTTGTTTTATATTAGTGTAGTATTGGTTGAATGGTTTCAAAATCCTTATTCTTTAATACTTATCCTTTTGTCAACAATTAATAGCCATTTCAATTATATTTAGTTAAGATACTTTAATATTTATAGTATAGTGTATGTGCATGCATGTATGACTCTGCATTGTTTTCATTTCATTTTCATCTTTTAACAACATTAAGCAATAGTACATGTACAATAAAAACATTTAAATTACAGTAATTGTCTTAAATAATTTAACAAATGGATATTTATTTCCAATGATTAACAGATAGTGAACCAATGGATTATTTCACAAATTAAATAAATTATTAATCATTTTTGTTTAATAGTTAATTAATATTCATTTTTCTTTCAAGTTTATACAAGCTATTTATTTTATTATTTTTTGTCTTGATTTAATTAAAATGTTTACTTTTTTTTTTCTGAAAAGATTTTTTTTTTGTTTTGAATATGTAATTAGCCTTGATAGAAAGGAAGTATGGGAGTAACCTTGTGAAAAAAAAAAAGATCTTTTTGCTAAAGAGAGCTTTTTAACAAAGATCTCCAGTAGAAAATTTACATATTATGTAAGGTAATAGTAGCCAGAAAACAGTGGCTCATTTTTTTTATTGTGAAAATTTAAAAAACCAGTTGCTGAAGTCAAATTGATTTTAAAAGGACTTTGGAGTAAAATTTCGAAAGAATCCCCAAGAAATTTATTATGGGACAAGTTAATTTCAGAATGCAGTTCTAAATTTTAAAAGGTACTCAGTTACTTTACTCTCCTCAATTTAAACGTTTTTTAAATAACCCTTTCATAACTATTGCTCTTTTAAAAATGTATGTTGATAATGTCCAGTCTACACTACTCCATTTAATTGTCATATTAAACAGGAATAAATTGTATGAATATTATTGTTGTATCACTAACCAACATGTGTATTTTAATATATCTGGGAAACGCATGCAGAACTATTTTACAGAATGTATTTTAATTCTTCACTATTTTCTGTGTTGTGTTTTTGTGAGGATGAAACATAGAATTAAGAATACGCATATGTGGATAAACCATGCCATGTTCAAATTCACCATAAAGAGATAACACTATTTATTTATCTGGTATTTCTGGAAATAATACATATTTTAAATGAAGGAAATAAAATGTGAGTTCCTTCAAATTAAGTATTTGCTGAGATCGAATAGAAGAATAGAAATGCAGGTAATTTCTGTTCTCTTCGATAAAGATGGAAAATAAAACAAAATATTATTAGTTGAAGAATTACTAGGGAAACACGGTATCTTAATGGACAATATTTAAGAATAAACCAGGAATATAATAAATTATAAGTGTTAAATGCTATTCAAGAACCTACTAAAATAATTATGTATTTAATTTGGAACTACAACGGAATAAGTGAGATAATTCCTGTCCAACAGTAGTTAAGAATTTATTATGTTCTCGTCATAATAGAAGACAAATTGATTGCTTATGTATGATACAGTAACTTGAATAACTTTATTATGAACACTGAAGATGCTGAGTCCTATTAAGCATGATTATATTTGTTTGGTTACCCTGCAGCAGTTTATTTTACTTTGAATTCGGTTTGGAATGTGTCTCACATTGTTTCATAAGCCCGGAGCAGAGCTTTGCAAGTGAACTTTCATTTTAAGTTACAAAACAAATAACTTTTGTTTCTTTATTTCTTTTTTTACTGCTTGTCATTATTAATGTATATTATTGATAATAGGCTTATTTATTATTATGTTTATTGATAATTTGGGTTATTTTGATCACCAAGACTGTCTCCGAAGCATATCCAAATGAGGAATACGCTGGTAAAAACTGATTGTGTTCAAATAGGTCTTATTGTTCTTTTACGAAGGTAAAAGAAAGAAATATTTTTTTAAATATATTATTAGAGAGGTTTATATTTATTTTGTATACTTTATTATCTCAAAGTGAGAATTTTGTTCCTTTTTCAATCAACGAATGTATAACAGAAATAGTTTACTAGATATGAAAGAAAGTTCGTTTGTAATAAGTATAACCATTAAATTTTAAAAAGGTAACCTAAAGTTTATTCTGAATTAAAAGTTATACCTTGATGCAATATTTAATTACCATGTTGCCTGCATAGTGTGTAATTTAGAGTTAATTTTATATATACTTTTATTCGCGGGTGTGTGTCTGTTTTGCACAATTATGACATTTGTTTGATAAAGTTCAGTTTATGAATATTTTTATGTATAAATTTTGGATGTTGTTGTATTCTACTGAGTTGAACAGATTAGTATGTTATCTGTATGTATTTATCTGCCAGCATGTATTTATAATGTTCGATATTTAGAAGAGCTTTGAGAATGGAAAGAAATCTGATTGCGTTACAATGTTTGTAGGGATAAAAGACTTTGCTTATTTAGTATATGTTTTTCCATGAGTGGAGACTAGTTTATATTATATGCGTATGATTAAATGATATTTTTTGAAGTTAAGTGATGTTTTCTTAGAGCCCTGGTGATGAGGAAAAAGGTTCCCCACCAATAGTGTATTTAGAAGTAGATGAATTATTGTTGAAGTATGATTAAATGATGTTTAGGAAGTTATGTGATGTTTTTCTTATATTCTTGGTATGAGGAAAGAGGTTCCCCACCAACGGTGTATTTAGAAGTAGGTAAATTATTGTAGAAGTGTTCGGTAAGAGTTATCTGCTCCTCATGTAGATGTCCCTTATAACGTATAGTCTGTATAATCATGAAAATATAGCTCTGTGTTAATTAATATGTGGTCAGATAAATTGTTAATTTATTCTTGATATAATATTAGTGTTTTATTTTATTGATGAATTACGACATTGTCTGAAATAAAGAAAACAAAAGATATTTCCTTAATGAGTGGAGAATTTGTAGAAAAAATTATTTTCTATCATTGTTGCTTGACACATGCACACACACGCATAATATAAATAATATCATGTATATAAAGTATAGAGTTATTGAAATTAAAATGAGAAATAAATCTTTGAAATACAATACATTACATTCATTTAAATAGAAGTATAAAGTTATTGAGATAAAACGGGAAATAAATATTTTAAACTACAGTGTATTTATTTAAATAAAGGTTATAAATCATCAAATCATCAGAATGAACATGATTTTGTTGCTATGCATGAAAAATATTCATAATTGAAAGTGATTATTTAGTCAATTAGAGAAAGTTGCTTGATTGAGAGCCAAATATAATTAATTTGATTTATTTTATTAATCAATGGTAATATCCTCTCAAAAGCATTTTTTTTGTGTGTGTTAATAATATAACATGTTGTTTATTTAGTGTCATGTAGATGAAACATGTAGGCAAAGCATGGCATGTGTTTGAAGTCAGAATATTTAAGTTTGTTGTTAATTTGCTTTGATAATAGGGATAATCCCAAACTGATGCTTAAAGTTTGTTTGATAATTTAAAAATCTGTAGGACAAGTAGTCCAATTGTAAATATGTTAAACCAAATTTATTTTATTGTAATAAATGATTTATTTTATTTGTTTAAAATCTTAAAATTGTGTCTGGAGTTATTATTGTATACATTCGTGTTTTCCATTTCCACATCTCCACATTTCATAAACCTACCATAAAATAGATATATTATTTTAGAGTTATAATATTAAATCTGCTGGTGTTTGACAATATTGTTTTTACTTAATCCAAACATTATAAGGAACATTTGCCACTGGATAAACGTATTAGAAAGGTTGCCAAGTTAGTATATTTGTTAGATGATGATATGAAATTAAAATACCCTATTTCTGTCATTATCTTATTATTGAAACACAGTAGAATATTTTAGTCAATTTGTTTCATTACATTTTATCATACTTTAGGATTATAATTTATGGGCCAATGTATTTATTTAATTCAACTGTGTTTGTTAAATTCCCTGAGATCTTATTGTTTATTTTTTTGATTGGCATTAAAGTAGATGTTTAGATTGTGATATGCCAAGTCATAGAATTGTTTAGTATTATAATTATAGCAAGCTGATATATGTTATATTTGGATGAAGGAAGAAATTAAGTTTAAAGTATATTTTAATAGACTGTACCGATAAACATGATTCTTTATCATACAATTAATTAATAAAAGGGATTTACATTATATTTGGTGTTTATAATATTTCTTCTTTCATTTATTTATCATTATATATCTTATGAACTGCCTATAGCCTCCCACCGACTGAGATGAACATAAACTTAAATGTAGAATCTCAATAATAGTTTTTGTACTATATATCTTGTTATATTGTTCTATTCATTAATAGAACTGGTGCCTGGGCATTTCGCTCATGTCATGTATATGAGCAGTGTTGGGAGTGTAGGTTATAATATATATATATATATAGGCAGAAGTGTTGGGAGTGTAGGTTATAATATATATATATATATAGGCAGATTTCTAACTGCTAAACTTTAAACAACTGTGATTGTGGCAGTAACCCAACAAAAGCTTGCTCAGTACATTTAAAACGTTTTATTACATTTTCATAATAACTCAATTATAATGTGTTTATAAGATTTACCTTCAATGTTAATTAATACTTTAACATTTGAATACCATCTGTGTAGTATTTAGGGAACTCAGACATGTTTAAATAAAATATTTAAAAAAATAGGTAGATATACTTTGGGTAATGAATTATAGACAATAGATAAGAATTTTAGGAAATGGGTTGGACTTCTTTTTCAGTGAGAAAAAATAAAAACAAATTTTAAATGTTTGGAAATTTACAATATAGGAATGAAAATATATTAGTAAAATTAATGTTTATTGTTTGTTATAAAGAGATGACAAATTTGTTGAGCAAAAAAAATAGATTTTTTTTTCAATGAATTTATATAAGAATTATATAATAACAATAAAAATAATAAATGTAATGGTAATTAACTATTATATAGTCTTTTAATCCATCAAAGTACTTTTGGTTAATTCCTTAATCTTTCTCAACTGCCATTAAATTCAAAAGCCAAAATGGAAGCAAATGCCATCAATTCAAATCCCATGAATTCTGAATTTTAACATTAACAGTTTGTCTATTAATTATATTCATTTTATTTCTATTTATTAAAATTGCCTCCTTAATTTTTTTTTCATTGTAGTTTCTCTCTTCCTGAAGAAACTCAACACTTTCAATATCAAACTTAAATTTATATTTACATGTCCTTTCATGATCCAAGAAAACTGAAGCAGTCATTAAATCATTATTACTTTTACTTTTCACATACTTGTATAACAATTTGTGCTCCTTTAATTTATTTCAGATAAGTAATTATGTGAATATATTTAAAATCTTTATTCAATCACAGATTTTTGAAAAAATAAAAATAAAGACATTTGAAAAAGGCTAATGGTCCCCAAAGTATGTAAATGGTCCCCAAGGTCTGCATTTTATGGTTAACCAGCACAAATGATGAAGGTATATGTGTAGGAATTGAGACTTACCCCATTAGATGAATCACTAGTATCAGCATAAAATGTATCTTTTAGAAGTTATTTGTCTTTTTAGATGTCTTTATTCATATGCTTTCATAAATATGTGGTGAAATAAAGGAATTAAATGATTCTTAAAAGATATTAAATATAGAAAAAGAGAGATGAGGCCAATATTTTTCATTGCTTATATATAATTAAAAAAACAGATGTATTAATCTTTAACTAAGGTTTAAATTTATATCTGGGCCAGGGATAATCTCTAGTTTAATAAGTGATTATTGATAATCATTAATATATATATATATATATTATCTAAAATATTTGATTTAAAGTTGTGAATGCAGATAAGTTGGCAGTTGTAAATCAAATTATCATAATGTAGTAATGAGGAATGGGTGGGGGTTGATAAAATGGGTTAGAACAAAAAGAATAGAGTTATAAAATATGGATGTGAATAAAAAATTATTCAGTATTATGTAAAAGTAAAATACATAAAAATATAAAAAGATGTATAATAATGCCAGAGAGAGTTTGGTGCAAGAAAAGAGTGAAGTTATGGAAGAATAAATATGAACAAAGTGATAATACAGAAAGTGGGTTATTGGTTTTTATGCTGGGTTTGAGAAAAGATAAGAGGAATTTAGATGTAAAACCCATGGAGTTGATAAAGATTATATTATGGAAATGGGATGGAGCAGATTTATGGAAAAACTTAGGGTGGGGATGGAAAGGGAAGGTAAAGTGCCTAACAGGTTTCTCTGTGCATAGTTGCTGAGAGATTCCTGACTCCATATAAGGAGAAGTCAAAGTGCATCACATCACATCACATAAAAGCCAAATAAGAATTTCTTCTGTAGATGTAGGTTAGGTGTGAATGGTGGAATAATATTGATGTTTTATTTTTGGATTGTATGATGTTGAAATAGATTAGAATAAACTGTACAGAGAATAGAAAAAAAATAAAGGTAAAAGAATGAAAGAAGTAGAAATTTTATAATTGTTTAAATCTTTACAACTATAATAAGGGATGTGAGAATAGAGAAGTGTATAAAATGAATCAATGCTGATAAAATAATCTGGTATTAAGAAATAATTAGAAAGAATTTGAACAGACGTTCCGGCATTCATTGTAATATATAAAGGTTTCAAAGAGAGGGAATTTTTAAATTGGATAGCAGAGTTTCTAGACACATGACTATACAGGAAACGCCGAATTACTTCTAAAGATAGATCTTGTTACATTATTGTAAGATATTTTAAAATCTAAAAATATCTTTTATGAGACATCTGATATATCATACATGTTTAAAATATATATTTATATGTATTTAAATATAAATATATTTATACTTATATATTTATAATTTCTCTGATCTTTGCTATATTATCGCATTAAAAAATTCATTAAAGTTCATCTTATTCTTTAAATTATAATAAATATGTAATGATATTATTAATAATTCAAGTAATTATATTTAATCAAAGAATTTAATTTGTTAGTTTTATTTCTTAGCATAATTAAAGACGCATATTTTGAAATATTGACAGTTAAATTGAGTTTGTTTTTTTTTTTTGAAAAAATATCTAAAGAAAAAATCCTCATCAATATATTTATATCAGTAAACCATTAGAGATGAAAATCAATATTTATTTTCTTTCATGTAATAGGTATAATAGAACGTTGTAAAGCCAAATCATTTGAATATTATTAGATCTCTTTCTATTTACTTTAAATGATGATAGAAAATTAATTTTATTATTGTTTTTCCTCAATTTCTTAAAGCATTAAAAATAAATATTTTTAAAAGAAATCTATCATTTTAAATTTTTATTTCAAAATATTCTTTTCTATATTATTTTAAATATTGACATTATTCTTTCAATTTCTCGGTAAGATAAAGAGCCCAGACTCGCATTTAAATATCTTGATTTATTCAATATAATCCATTAAGATTTTTCAAAGCAATCACATCAATTCAGCATAATATGAAACTTATCAATTTTAAATCCAATATTAAAAACATTATTGTAAACAAGTAAATACAAAACTTTATATATACATATCAAAAAGAATTCACAAAAATGTTAAAATTATTATAAGATTCTTAAGTTTATTATATATTTTTTGACTTAAAAAAGATATTAATTCATTTTGCATTTTAATTATGTAAGACTTCATTATTTAATCAAAAATTTAAACAATAGAAATCGTTATAGTTTTGTAAGTCCAAATAGGTAAAATCCAAAATAAGCTTTAAATAGTTTATAGGGCAAATACTTTCCCAACTTTCTCTCCTAGATGAATAGTAAGAAAGAAACTTATTCTCTAAACTTTCTAATGGTTGAGAGAGGAATACTTTTTTTTTCATATGTCATAGTATCGGCCGGGACGCGAATCCATAACCGTCTGCAAACAACTACTTGCTTGCAAGGCGGTTGCGATGACCTCTCGGCTAACAACGCTTGACAACTTGAGTTGTTTTTTCACCCTTGTTAGCTGAAATATCCATTTACTGACCAATTAAAAGTTACTAGACACTCATGGGGATGATATTTTTATATATTTTAAAGACAGTGATTTTTTTTCTTTTTTTTATTTGATAATAAAAGGGGCACTGCTATTAAAATCTATAACTAATTTTAACGTAAATTGCACAACAACATTGTGACATAATTGCAGTTCAGATTATATTTATCAGATATAAATTTATTAAACGCACATTGATTACGTAACTAATATTTACTGAGGCTATAACCTCGACAATATGCGTATAACATGCGATAGTAGGGACCTCTACAGGTGTTTTAACCACAAGCTTACGCTATGGAAGAAAGAGGTTACGCTATGGAAGAAAGAGGTTCCCCTCTTTTCTTCCATAGCGTAAGCTTGTGGTTAAAACACCTGTAGAGGTCCCTATTATCGCATGTTATACCCCTCTTTTCTTCCATAGCGTAAGCTTGTGGTTAAAACACCTGTAGAGGTCCCTACTATCGCATGTTATACGCATATTGTCGAGGTTATAGCCTCAGTAAATATTATTTATCAGATATGTTGGATATATAATATATATATTCTCCATGTCACTGAACTATTTCCAACAGCTTTTGCACACAATGCTAATGAAAAAGCAAAACAAGAATTCTTTAAGAATAATCATAGTATCAAAGCTGAACCAACTTCACTCGGCCATCTTTTGGTACAAAGAAAAGAATGGTAGACCCCAGAATTTAATATCTATGAATTACATTCAGTCCTAATAATACCCTCAATGCATAAACATTTTATGAACTTCTAAATAATAAACCATTCAATTGTTTTATTTAGGTCCTAAAACTTAATTAACAATGCAATTAGTCTCTTCTAAACAAGAAAACTTGTATACTGTAATAATTCACTTAACTAGAGTTTCCTATAATTTATTTTTTTAAAAAAAACTTTATTAATAACTTGTTTATTCCACTTTTAATGTAAAAAAGTTATAAAAATACTAATTTATCTGTAAATATTTTACATAAAATCTACATTCAAAAAATATATGAAATATGTTGCTTCCAGTTTTGCATTATTGATTATCAAAATTCTAGGTTAATCTTGTAGAATCATCAAACAGTTATAAACATAGGTTTTGTATTCAGATCAAGGCAACAAAAGTGTCACAAGTAAATAGGTGGTTTTGATTTAATTAAGGCATTTGACTCTGTAAAATGACAATTTGTGCATTTTGTTTGAAATTCTCTGGTTGTTAATTAATGTATATTCATACTAGATGACTTCAAAATGGTGGTATGACAGGTAAACATTTGGTGATGAAAAATATGACATACTTGAAATTAAATCTGATATCAAAAATGTTGTATATTAGATTATTGAAAAGGATATAAGTGGTCTCATATTTGGGTGAGAATTTTTGTCTTTATTAACTTTTCACTTCTCTTTAATACTGAATTATGTTATTTTAGTATTCTTAAACTGATTGTAATAGATATATTAAGCACTTAGTAATGCAGTGTAAGAAAAGCTTAATAGTGGAGAATTTCATGCCAGACTAGCAACAAAACTTTTCCAACACTAATACCTGTAAAAAAAAAAGCGATCCAGTCCATAAATTTATATTTTTAGAGTTATAAAAACAAACTTGGCCATAAAACCTATATCAGTCAGCATTGTATATCTAGACAAAAATGATGCTAAAAGATAAAGAAAGCTTGGCACATTTCCAATAATCATAATGCTATAAACACAAAAATCCTGCTTTCCTCTCTCTAAAGAGTGTGTCATGTAAGCATATTTGCATACAATTTGAATACAATTTACATGATATTTATATCACACTCGTTGCCCACAATTTTCCTCATTCATTGCTATGATTATCATATCAATACAAAGATACTGAAAGCATATTATCATATCCCTGATAAGCTTTTTTTTCTTTGCATCAACAAGCACTTAATATATCTATTTTCTTTAATCGTGCATGTGAGCTTATATTTCTGAAAACTACAATCAGTTGTACATATATATGATTGCAATTATATAATGAACTATTTTTATGATCTAATTAAATTGATAAATGTTTTTAGAAAAATTCATACTTTATTTACAGTTTCTCAAATATATTCCCTATTGGTAACAATACACAAGTTAATATAGAATATAAATTTTTGAGTGTTGCTATTCTGCTTTCTTCTACAGATGTTGCTGACCTAATCAGTGACCATGTAGCATAGAAAGTGAGCTGGTAATTTTTAGATTTATGAATACTAAATTTAAGATAATGTTCTAACCAATTAGGTTATTCAGCCAAAGTTTACAATAAAAATTTAATTTTTTTTATCTATGAAAGCTTTCCAGACTTGTTCATCTTTTTTGTTAAGGGTAAAGTTAGGGATAGTTCTTAAACATTGTGGATTACTGTCACTGGCTTAGTCAGCAACAGTTTAAGAAATAGGAAAAACACTTAAAAGGAATTCTACCAACCATTAAAAATATTTGGAAATTATAAATTAAATTGTAAATTTTTTAAAACATTTAACAATTCAACTTAGTAGTGGAAAGTGTCCAATATATAACTACAATTTAAATATCGTCATTACAAATCTTCAGATAAACATATAAATATATATGTGTGTTTGCATATTTAATGCTGGAACATTATTTATTTACACTCTATAAGATTGCATTTAATTTTGAGATTGTATTTAACAGAGTTTGAGTAGCTATGTTTGTTGAGTCTTATACTGATGGCATCAGATTTGATTGATAGAAACATGTTTCACAAGAAGCTAGGTGACTTTTTATCTTTCATGGCACACATTATATACAATGTTTGGACTATATAAATCTTTTATGAATCTTGAATATTTATTAAGAATGGAAAGAAATGTATCAATACAATATAAAATAACCTGTTGAGCTTTTAAATTGCACTACTAATGACATCTAATGTCCAATTTTATAAATAACGTTTTCAAATTGTATTTTAGTTGAATTTATAATAAATAAATAATTTTTTTTTAAAAATTATTAAGGCCTATAAAGCTGTGATACTGTAGTGAATAAGAAAATATTAAAACATTTAATAACTAAACATATTTGGGTTTGAAATAGGAAAGAAATTATTTGAAACTAAGTATTGTATAACTGCACTGGGAAAGGCACTGAATCTTCTACTTTTTTCTTTGATCATAAGTTGCTGTCTGATCATAACTTTGATCTTTTCACAGCTGACATCATTTATTCAGAGTGCAATGATCAAAAGATAGATGTTAAGGAGACTTTGTCAATTTCCAAAAACATCTATGCCATCAAAATAAAATTCAGCACTTCTCTTTCTTAAAACATGGTGCATACAGCCCCTCACTTTTCATTAGTATGCAAATTCAACTTTAAATATTCATTTTGATCTCACTTCTCATTAGTATGCAAATTCAACTTTAAATATTCATTTTCATCTCAATCCAATTCATTATTCAATACTTGCATTATTATGGATGACAACTCTCTCTTTTATTATGCTATTATTATGATATTATATGGTATCAAAATACTTACTTTCAAATATTTTTTTTCATATTCAAATCCAAACCTGTTTAGTCATTAAGTGTTTTAACATTTGCTTAGTCAATAAATAACTATTCTCTATTAAATCTCTAAATTTGTTAAAAATATTAGTTTAAAAATTAAAAATAATCTTAAAAATAATATATTAACTTTGTAAGTAAGCAAAAAAAGTAATCCAATTATCATCATTTTCAACTAAGATTTATTCAAGTTTAATCCATTTTCTCCTATCTCTAACTTCTTTTCTTCTCAACTTAACAAGCAAGCTTCCTTATGATATCCATCCATATTACATGAGATTTCTGTTTAGATCCTTTTAAATATCTAGAAATCCAGTTTAACACAGTAGCAGACTCTCCCTATAGTAGTACCACCCAGTGCAATCCACAATAGCTAATAGATGAAAGAATCTGTGTGCATACTCAGGTAATATCCCCAGATTAGTTTCTAACTTGTAGCCTTCGTCAGTGAAGAGCTTTAGATATGAGAGCACTATGCCTAGATTTTAGGATCTAATGAAATCCTCCAGAAGTTAACATTTTTTCTTTTTATTTAAATATAAAGCTATGAGTCCAAACTAAAAACAGCAAAATATATAGATACTGAACTGGGTTCAGATCTGTATGATTATGCAAGTCAATAAGCCTGGATAAAACATTATTTTCATTTTGAACTTATAGCTTTAAAGTTAGTTAAAAAAGTAAAAGTGGCTTCTGGATAGTTGCATTAGATCCTAAGATCTAGATGCAGTGCTGTCAGATCCACAGCTTCTCACTGATAAAAGCCACAAGCTAGAAACAGTCTGAAGACCTTGAATAAGTAGGCACTAGGTAGAGATTGTAAGCACAAATTTTCTTGCATCCATTGATTATTCTGGTTTGCACTAGATGGCAATACTGTATAGAAAGTTCGCTACTATTTTAATAGCTCGTGTAAGCATAGAAAACAGTGATAATGTGATGTTTAGTGATTTTAATTCAGTTTAAGACTTTAACTGGCCATATATTGCCTTTCTTAAAACTATATCCAATCCTGCTTTGCTGCAGTTTCTTAATTCTTTCAATGATGGCAGTAACATTTGTTTGTTCTCTCATCCATATATTTCATTTTCTATTTTTTCATATTATTCCTAACTTACATTTTTCTATACTTTGATGACTTTGAAGTCTCAGAAATGATCTTTTGTTAAGTGTCAAATCTCAAATCCATAAGTAATTACTGGTTAAAAAAACAATATTTATTAAAAACTTTTTTCAAAGATACAATCATATTTTTTTTTAGTATTACATTATTTCTACCAAAGGGACTATATTCAAGTTTAATTCTTTTATTAATTTTATTCATTGTGTTTATATCTGAATTAATAGTCTGGCTAAGGTATCCATAGTTCTTAGATCTTTCTAATTCATGATTATCAATCTATTTTCTTCTTAAAAAATTCTTTAAACATTACTTTAATCTATTTTAGCATTTATTTTTATTCCTACTTTTTTATTATCATGTAACCTTTTATCTGTTATCTCTTGCAACCTTCCCTGAAGCTTTTGAAAGCAAAATCCAAATAATTTAAATAATCTCTATTTATTTTTATTTCATTAGCTTCCTATTTTAATCCACAAAGAAACTTTTGCAAAACTGCTGTAAAACATTTCGGAAATATGGAATCATTTTGTCATATGTATATCATTTTTAATGTTAATCTAAGTATCACAGTATAGTCAAGCATTGGTGGTCTAGTGGTTAGCATAGCTGCCTTCCAAGCAGCTGGACTGGGTTCGTTTCCCTGTCAATGCTTTGACATATAAAAAAAAAGTATCAAAGTATAATATAACTATTTTTGTTGCATTTTGATGAATATTCTTAGATCATGACAATATTCTGAATCTATATATTGATTATCCAATACTTTAATTGTATAAACGCTTATAAAGTTAAATATATTTGCCTAATCTACAAATCTAATGAATAACAGCAACTCGTATTCATTGGTTTTTTCTATAACTTGTCTCAGTACTTGGATTTGATTCATTACACTAAAACCACTTTTAAATCTTATTCTTTGGTTGAAATCCAGTTTGCTGTAGATGAGTTGTAATTATCTTGACAAAAATTTTATATGTAACTGATAAATGACTAACAAGTCTGTAATTCCTAATATTTCCTTTTTTATCTTTCTTAAATATCAATATTATAACTGCATTTTTTAATCATCTAGTTTATCTTTAGCACTTAAACATTTAGTATATAACTTTGCCAACATTTTATTTTTCTATTTCTTCATCAGTTTCTTATGAAATATCAATTGTAATTCCTTCATTAATTGGAATTTTCACTTTCTTCATAGATTTAATTGCATGTCTCACTTTTTCATTTAAAATGCTGGGCAATTCAGAAGATATAATAACTTAATATTAAAAAGAAATAATAATAACTTTAATAAGAGAAGCTTATTTATAAATTAGGTTTTTGCATTTTACAGAAAAACAATACAAACTCTGACAAAATATAGAATATAGGGAGATCTTTGATACAATTTATGACATAGAATTCATCACTCTACTATAGAATCTTCTACTGTAAGTTGAGTAATCAATGGGCACTAAATGATATAATGCTATATAATCCCCACCCTTGGACTTCTTCAGTGTGCACTAAGATTCAAGCTGACACTAATGTGATTATGCATATAATATCCATTTTTACTCTGTTATATTTACTACTCAGGCTAGTAGGCTGAAATTTAAAAGGACCCTAAGATTTGGAATCCAAGCTAACTTACTTGTGTAAATAAAGAACTCAGTTTTTATTCCATCTGCAGTCACTTTCTATTCTTTGATTAAAACATTTAATTTCAAAGTTTTAGCTTATAGTATAAAAGAGTAAATCCAGAAACTGGTTTGGGAATGAGGATATTTTATCACTATGCCATATGATCTTCTCTAATTACTCATTTTCACAATAGATAGGTCTAGATTTAGGAGAAGATAACTGCTCTTAGAAACATATTAGTAAATGAATAAACTTATGAAAAAATCATTTTCATGGAATTTACATGAAAAAATAGAAACCAAAGTAGAGATATAGATGACATAACAAATTAGTGCCATTGACATCAGTAAGAAAATTACAAAAATGAGATTGAATTAGACTCAACCGGTTTCCAAAAAGCTGTAAAATATATGAGCAAATATATAAATTTGTTGTAATAGGGAAAAAAACTAAATATAAAGCATCACAATATAATACTTAATGGATTTTCTTGATATATCCATGACTCAAAAAAAGAATCAATAAGAATTGAAAATGGGAATATATGCATATTTAATTTTAAATGCATATAATACATTACCCAACACCCAGCTTTAATAATATATGACAATAGCAATTCTCCATTTTATTATCATGCATGCCTGAGTAATCAGTGATTACTAGATACATATAAAATTCTTTATCCTTAATATTTGAACTCACATTTTTAAGCTTATGGTAGAATGCAGTAAATGGAGATCTGTTTTTGCCATCTTATTAGAAAGTAATCAAATGGTATTATCACTTTGGGAATGTGTAAGATGTCTGAGTTCTGGGAAAGTCAAAACTGAAATCAATTCAATATTCATACAATTCTGAGTTTGACACTCTACACTGCACAAACCATGCAAGTTTCTTACATTGTTTAAGCTGCACATTTGGTCATTTGTTATTATTAACATTGCTAGCCAAGAGAATAAAGTACTTGCATTTAATACAAAACTAGGGTACTAGAATATATATTTATAGAATTGTTTTCAAATCCATATGATTGTTCAAGTGGCTTGATTTGGGTTCAAAATCATAGACTAATTTTAATTTGCAATGTTTAGCTTAACGGGTAAAGTGGAGTTAAAAGTTATGGATGCATGTGTGTATTTTTTTCCGAATATGAACCTCAGACTTCATTGATAAAAGCAAATGGAAGAAATGATAAGAGAATTAGCATTCAAATATTAAAGATAGAGATCTATCTTATATGCATATGTTAATCACTGAATACTCTAACTGATAGTAGATCGCATTAAAGTGGAGAGATACTTTTGTTTCCAAATGAATATCACTGCAAAATTTGACTTTAATGACTATCACATGCATATTAATTATATGGGACATAGCCCCAAATGTTATAATGAATTGGGTTAAAGGGGGTGCCAGCTACTGTTGTCCTTTGATTATAGTACTTGTTCCAAACTTCTTTTGAGCAGAATATTAACACAAATACATGTTAATGAAGCTGACATAAGGAATTTACCGTCACTCACTTTTATGCCATGCATGGTGCGCAACAACCAACTAGTGGTAGACTTTGGAACTAATGGTTCATGGATCGCAGCCCAACTTTGTCACTTCCGGTGTTTGAACTTCTTATGAACTCCGGAACAACAAATCATTCGATTATTATTATTTAAATTTATGATAAATAAAAATAAAATTTGCATATGCATCATATTATAACCAAACTGATATATATATATATTGCAATGATGAAAATCTAATCCAAACACTTATTGATGTATACGTTTTGTTTGTCCATTTAAATAATTTTAATTTTTACACGCTTATTTTACTTTTTAAATAATATTACGAAATCACTTTTAATTAAAAGATAAATTTGGATTGAATTGATCTTAAAATACTTTGGTTCTCTAACCAATTTGCTATATAATAGTGTCAGCAAATCTCAAAGGAAATTCTTTAAGAGCCGACAGACAAACAGGAACTCATTTTAACAAGACTTTTATTACTTTTTCAAGATTAAAGTGTTTAGTAAAGCTGTTGAAAGTGAGCATGTCAATGCAGCATAGACTGTTTTAATATTACCTTCCTAACAGGATTTTTCATTTACATAAACTAACTTTTGAAGTTTTATACATCGTATGCTACACACACATCCTTACATAAGCACACCGTTATGTACATAACTCATATGTTGCCGTTTTTATTCTACTTTATATACGTTGTACGTATGGAAATACTTTAAAAATTAATTTATATGTTTTTCTATTTTTATATAAATAGTTACATATTCTATTATATATGTGTGAATATTTTTGTGAATATATAAACATCAATAAAAAGGGGAAACACCTTTAAAATAGCTCACTTAATTTGTATAGGCTTTTATGCTAACTTCTACAGACAACTGTAATGGAGAAGACCTTATTCTTCTTGTTGGATGATGATTTCTAATTGCCGATGACAAATTCTACCATACTTATTTAATCCTCTAGTAAAAAACATGTAGATATCTACTTACTAGAAAATAGTGAATGATAACGTGTGCTCATTATGAGTTAATTACCTGGAAGAAAAATTTGAAGTCTTACTGGAATCTGAAAATTGACAATTTTTTATTAGATTCGAACTTCAAGTCATAGCATATAGATCTATTCGCCAGTAGGTTTTGAAATATCCTAGCGCCTCACTGAAGAGAGCCAATAGCTCAAACCCGGTTTGGGAATGGAGATAATTTCTAGATATAGATATCAAATGGTTTCTCTTGCAGCATTTATTAATAAAGCTTGTTAGAAATATTAGCATGCTCATTATTTTATTTTATAATTACAAGATTATCAAGTTAAGTCACGTGATATATGATTTGATTTGATTTATTGTTATAATTTTGCTTTTAAGCCTTGAGTGATGTTATATTGTTAATGTTATTAATATATGGTGTGGCTGAAGAGTTTTTCAGATCCATATAGCTATTTAAGTTAGATAGCTGGATTTGAAGACATATATGTGTCTGAAAATTTCAGATTTTCTATTTAATAGTTAAGTATCAGATATGTACAGGGCTGGCCTTGATTTGATATTTTAGATCTAGTGTCTGAAATATCCTAGTGTCTCACTGAGGACAGCCAATAGCTTGAAACCGATTTGGAGGTGAGGGATAAAGCTTGCATTATGGATAATGCTTGTTAGAGCTATTAGCTCACTCATTATTTTATTATATACATCTTTGAAAGTATTTAACCAATTAAATTAATTCATAGCATTTCTAATGTGAGCTTCACAATCTGATTATCTACTGCCCATTGAAAAAAATAATTGAATAAGATCTTTGACTATATCTATATTTCTTATAGCAATTTCTCATCATCAGATGAGCCAAAGATTTAAACATCTAAATCTCTCCACCACAAAGGAATGAATATGTTCCAGTTTTAATATCAATAAGTTTACAATTATAGTATTTAAATAGAAAGTCAGAATATCATTTCTACTAGGGAGATGCAGATGTTTAAGTCCCTTGCCTCCATGATGATTGAAGGGTGCTCTGAGAACTACATGTATAGTTAGGAAGTTCACTCTGCTCACTCTTTCGTTATATCAGAAATACTACGAATTAATTTTATTGGTTATATAACACCCTAACCTAACATTTGATTATCACATATTAATATGTTTACATCTTACTAATAAAATGTATTTAATATTTTATGAAATAGTTTTAAAAATATAAGATTATAGTAAAGTTTCTAATATAATTTATCCAAGATTGAAATAAATCATCTGATAATCTCTAAAAAGATATTAACAATAATCAAGATATGAATTTTGTTACCTTTGGCATGATCGACTTTTAGATAATGTATATATAAAAATCTTATTTGAGCTATACCATATATTATTTTGCATTAATCTCCAATGTTTCAATAAAATAAGATTCAACCTTGTTAAGGTTAAGGTCTTAATGAAGACTAGTTATGTCTTAAGTAATAACAAGATTGAGCATAAAGTAAAGAACATAAACTGCAATTGTTTTAACTTAAATAAAAAAGAATCCAATGGTAGAATCATTTAAGCACCATATAATTACAACAACCAAAAAATAATAGCAACATTTTTGATGTAAGTAGTTCTTGTTTGATAGATGGCAGCTCTATGTGTTTCCTGTTGAGCATTATTAACTTTTTAGATATTTCAATGTATTCTTCATTGAAATTTATATAACTCATAGAAATTCAGTGGATAATTTTTTTTTAATTAAAAAAAATGTTGTTTTTTTTTCAATAGAAGAATATGAATCCTCATCACTGACTTTTTTATAATCATTATATATAGTAACCAATGGTTAATTAGAAAAAAATTTAATATAAATGTCTCATTGTAATTGTTATTATTAGGAGTTATGACAGTATTGAATTTAAAAAATGACTTAATTATTTAGCTCACACAATATATATATAAATCCATTTTAGCGCCATCTATAGTAAGCTTGAGTAATTAGTCATTGTAAGATAGAATCATATTTAAATTTCTCTGGATTGATCTCTGGTTCTGAGCTTTATCAGTAAGGCTTGGAAATCAAAACTGAAAATAATGTTATTTGCATCAAGAAAAACACTCTAAGGTTTTCAACCCAAACCAACATTCCAAACAGTTATATAGATATGACCTAGATCAGCATTTATACAGTTTCATACTGTCATTTAACTACAGGTGTGACTAGAGTAGAGAGAGAAAGTTGTTCATTTGATCCTATCTTGTGTAAGCCAAAAAATTAAGTGACTTATTATAATTAATATTTCTATTCAGAAAAAAAATGCTATGTACAATTAATAAAAAAAATTGAGAGTTTAGAATATATAACTATTTAGGCATGAAGGCTTAAGTTCAAAGTCTTTTGGTTTTTCAAATTTCATGATTTCATCTTGGAATAATAAAATGGAGTTAAATATAATTGCTAGATGCATAACTCCATTTGTTTCCTCTTTGAATCCTAAGTATCAATGACACTAGAGATGGGCCAGAGACTGATTTGGGATTTGGGTATTTAAGTACCCTGGCTTCTGATCATCATTAATTACTCAATCTTATTTTCATCATCATCATCATCATCAACCATTATCAATCCACTGCAGGATGAAGGTCTCTCCAAGTTTAATCCATCTTCTCTGATCTTTAGCTTCTCTTCTCCACATCATTCCTGCACACTTTCTTATTTCATCCATCCATCTCACATGTGGTCTCTTTCTGGGTCTTTTACAATCTCTTGGAATCCTGGTAAAAATTGCAATTGTCCATCTATTATCATCTCTTCTAGAAATACTTCAATCTTTTAATTTTTTCAATGAGGTCAGTAACACCTGCTTGTTCTCTTACCCATACATTGCATTTTCGATCTCTTCTTGTTACTCCCAACATAAATCTCTCATACTTCTTTGAGTGGTCTAAAGTCTCTGTATTGCTCTTCTATTAAGTGTCCAAGTCTCAGATCCATAAGTAAGAACTGGTAAAACACATTTTCTAAAAACCTTCCTTTTCAAACACATGGGCATATTTCCTTTTAGTATCAAGTTATTTCTACCAAAGGCATTCCAACCAAGTTTAATTCTATGATTAATTTTCTCCATTATGTTTCCATCTGTATTAATAATCTGACCAAGGTATTTGTAACAGTTAACTTCTAATTCATCGTGATCAAATCTTTATTTTCATATTTTGAGAAAATTGATTAAACATTACTTTAGTCTTTTTAACATTTATCTTTAGTCCTACTTTCATCTGATAACTCTTGCATCATTTCCTGCAGCTCTAAAGCATTATTTGCAAAAACAACCACATCATCTGTGAAATCTAAATGACTTAAATAATCTCAATTTACTTTCACTCCTTTAGTTTCCCATTTTAATCCACAAAATACTTCTTGCAGCACTGCTGTAAAAAGTTTTGGAGATATGAAGTCACCTTGTCTTACACCTTTCTCAATGTTGATTTTTCCAGTATCATTATGTAATCTAATTGTTGCTGTTGCATTTTTATAAATATTCTTTAAAATATGACAATATCCTGGATCTATACCTTGATGATCCAATGCTTTAATCACTGAAGAAATGTTTATAGAATCAAATGCCTTTTCATAATCTACAAATCCAAAACATAATGACAACTCATATTCATTTGTCCTTTCTATAACTTCTCTCAATACCTGGATATGATCTACTGTACTAAAACCAATTTTAAATCCAGCTTGTTCTCTTGGTTGGTGGAAATCCAATGTTCTCTGTAGACGAGTTGTAATTATCTTGGTAAAAATTTTATATAAAACTGATAAAAGGCTGATAGGTCTGTAATTTCTAATATCTTCTTTATATATTAATATTATTATTGCATTCTTCCAATCATCCGGTACATCTTTATCATTTAGACATTTGGTATATAACTTTGCTTAAAAAAAATTCTATTTCTTCACCGGCTTCTTTTAATATATCAATTATAATTCCATCATTACCTGGAGCCTTTTCTTTCTTCATACATTCAATTGCATGTTTCACTTCTTCATTTAAAATTCTGGGCAATTCAGAAGATGTAATAGATATAGGAGGTACTTGTTCTTTATTACTATATAATTCTTGATAAAAATCTTCTACCAATTTCATGATGTCATCTCTCTTTTTATTAATAAATCCATCTTTTTTTCTTATTTCAGATATAAATTTCCTACCAATACCAAAATGTTGTTTTACATTCTTGAGACTTTTATTTTCTTCTACAGCTTTCCTTGCTAGTTCACAGTTATACTTTCTTATATCATTTTCAACTCTTTTCCACACGATTTTACAAAATTCAAGATATTCAATTCTTTTTAATGCATTATTTTTGTATATCTTCATATTCCTCCTTTTTCTAGTCTCAGTAGAAATTTTATTGGTCAATTGCTGCTTTTTTCTACCAGCTATCTTTGTTGCAGTTTTTAAAAGTATATCAGTTATTTTCATATTAATTTCTTTCAAATCTGAATCATGTTCAAATTCTACTAATACTTGAAACCGATTAATAAGTTCTAATTTAAATTCATTAGAATGTTTCTGAAGATTAGGAATATCAACTGTAAATATTGTTTTTCTTAATAATTTTTGTCTCTCTAGTTTTACATTAACATGTATCTTACCTTACTAATCAATGATCACTTCCTGTGTTAAATTTATTAAGAACATTACATTCTTGAAATATGTATTTCCTGTTAGTCAAAATATAATCTAATTCTGCTGTACCTTCATTTGGATGCTTCCATGTCCATTTCCTTTTAACATTTTTCTCAAAATAAGAATTCATAATATAAAGTTTTTCTTTTTCTGCAAACTCCACAAGTCTATGTCCTCTCTCATTTCTATTACCATAACTAAAATTACCTACAGCACTTTCATCATTCATTTGTTTACCAATTCTAGCATCAAAGTCTTCCATAACAATTTTAAAATGTTGTTTACTCTGATCAAAAGCCTTTTGTACATCTATATAAAAATCTTCTACCACTTCATCACTATGAGAACTTGTTGGGGCATAAACCTGAATTATCTGCATTTGGTATCTGCTATTAAGTTGTATAACTAATCTTGCCACTCTGTCCAATACACCATCAATCTCCACTATATTGTTCTTCCACTTTTTATTTATAATGAATCCTACTCCACTTGTATTTTCAATATTTGTGCCTTTATAATAGAGTATAATCCACTTTTTAAATCAATCAACTCTTCACCTTTTCTTCCAACTTCACAAAGTCCAATAATGTCCCATTTAATATAAGACAGTTTTTCTTCTAATTCTTGCAATCTTCCTTCACTTGAAAGTGATCTGCAGTTGTAAGTACCTAAATAAAAAGTCATCATCAAATGGCATCCTGGGTCCGCAATCAGGGGATTATTATAGATGGCATTATAGTTGACAGCTACTTTCCTTTTATATTAATACTATTTATTTATTTAAAATATATATATTTAGTCTGCTTTTGTCTACAAATATATATATGTATATTAAAATAAATTTTAGATAGCTTTTACAGATTATGTATTTATGCAAAAAATAAGTGTTAACAATAATCAACATAGATTTATAAATTCTAAGTAATATGCATTAGAACATAAGACCTATAAAGTAGAAAAAATGAAAGTTTAGTTTACTCATTATAAGCAAACAAATATAAAATGTTATGGATACATAATGTAAACAAAGCAAAACTCTCCATACAGTAGTACCACCTTGTGCCAACCAGAGTAATCAATGAATGCCAGAAGGCTTGTGCATAAAATCCCTATCTAATGCCTACTCATTGATTACTCTGGTTGGTACAGGGTGGCACTACTGTATGGAGAGTTTTGCTTTGTTTATAAATAATTATGTGCTAGTATAAGAGATAGTGATCATGTGATACATAATGTAAGCAGACAAATTTACAAGGGAATTATGATACAAAATATAATAAACAAAAACAAGTAATTTATTTTCATATGCAATATTTAACAATTTTGAATATTACATGAATGCAAAATTGCATAATTAAAATATGTTGAATAGTATAAAAATTTTTCACTAGGTATGTATGAATACAAGGAAAAATACTTTGAAATAAAGGTTTTATAGTGAATATTATATCTCTTTATTAGACTGAAAAAGAAATCAGTATTTTAATTCTTTCTTTTTCAATACAGATCATAATAAAGTTTCTGGTTATAATCATATAAACCTATTTTTTTAAAAGATTTTTTTTTATATGCCAAGGCATTGGCTGGGAAGCTAACCTCGGCACAACTGCTTATAAAGCAGCTATGCTAACCACTAGGCCACCAACGCCTGACACAAAAGATAATAATTTCTTATTATTGTTTATAGATTTTGATATAATTAGAGGGCATTTGAATACAAACTTTCAAGCTCCCTTCAGCTATCCACTCCATCTTATATAACTGCCACATGTGACCACATACACGCGATGAGAATAAATGATCTCCAATATACATATTTCATATGTAAAAAAAAAAATGAAACTGAAAAGAATGCGAATTTTCCTTAAAATAATGAATATCTAAAAACTTATAATTAGTTTCCTTTACAAAGTTATTTGCTAATATAATCTAAAAAAATTCACAGTCAGCTATCATGGAATTTAAATCAGAAACATCACAGTACCTTAGAAAATACCTAGAACCAATAAAGAGTCGCCCATGTATCAGTTTTCTGTATGGAGAAAGAATAGCCTTCATATTTTTTGAGGAAGTCGAGTATCACTGATGAAGCCAATGAAATGCGTTACATTAGCATTAGTCGAAAAGTTTCCCATGCAAAAATGAATATAAAATTATTATAATAAACTGAACTGCGCATGTGCCCATAGATTAGCTTTGTAATATATCTCTAACATTAAAAGAGAAAAATATGAATTAAACCAGACATAACTTTTCCTAGTCATCTTGAAATCAAAGAAATTCATTATAGCAGATTTCAATCGATACTAATTAAAAAGCAAATGCACCATTAAATTTTTAAAGAAAATTATTTTGTATGATCATTAATTAATGAATTCAAAATTATATATGTATATGTCAGAGTATAAGATGCAATTTAGGCATTTCGTTTTGATTATACTGTTTTAATGAATCAGCAGTCAATTTAAACAATTACACATAATTAAATAAATGCACTGCAATATAATTCAGCTAACAATTCATGTATTTTTATATCAGTTATATTGCTTGTGGTTAAGACCTGTAGAGGTCCCTACCTTCGCATTTTCAACCGCATATGCTTTAGGTTTATTGCCTTAGTAAATTATAATATTGAAAATTTAAGATGTATAACAAACTAACATTGATGATGAGTTATAACATACATTACATTATTTTCCAATAATGAATTACTTCAAAAGTATGACTCATTTACTTCATTTGATAGTATGTTAAAATTTTCCCCACTTTCAATGTATGCTTTTATATATGTTAATAACATTTGCTTTCTGTGAGTAAATGATCAAACCATCCTATGTGTAAATATTATTACTACCATTAAAACATCACATGACTATTATTTCTTATGTTTACACAATCTATTGTAAAAACTCTCTTTATACAGTAGTGCCACCTAGTGCAAACTATAATAATCAATGGATGCTGGAAAGTTTGTGCATCAAAATTCCTATCTAGGACCTACTTATCCAATATTCTCAGACTAATTTCTAACTTACGGGTTTTATTAGTATCTGAGAGCTCTGCACCTAGATTTTGAATCTAATGCAACCCTCCAGTAGCTACCTTTTTAATTTTTTTCCCATGTGTCATAGCATCAGCCGGGAAATGAATCTGCTAACCCGGGACAACTGCTTGTAAAGCAGCTATCACTGACCTCTAGATCACCAATGCTTGACAGCTAACTTTTTAATTTTTTAGCTTATGTTTTAATATCAGTTGACCAAAGAATGTTGGTGACTATTAAAACATCAAGGACACTAAAATTTATAGAGACTGAACTGGGTTCAAATCTGTATGACTGCCCAAGTGAATTATTTTGGATTCAAAATATCATTGTTTTTTTCAGTTTGAACCATAGTTTTATATTTAACTAGATAAATAAAAGATGCCACTGGAAGGTTCATTAGATTCAAAGATCTAGGTGCAGTGCTTTCAAATCCAAGGCTCTTCACTGATGAAAGCTGTAAGCCAGAAACTGGTCTGGGGAGAAATTAGTCCAGGGATATTGGATTAGTAACTAGATAGGGATTTCAATGCACAAACTTTTTAGCATCCATTGATTAACATGGGAGCTTATATTGATTAATATGGAGGGAGCTTCTTACTGTAAATATTATTTTTACTTAAATCTAATTCAGTATTTCACTAAATGAATTTATCTCACAGTGCAGAAAAATAAAAATATATTAGGAATTTATATCTGTCTTTTGTTGAATAGATGTGTCAGTGCATAAATAAAAATATATAAATTACTATTAACTATTCATGATGGTATTTTCCATTATTGTTGTTTTATGGATAACGAAATTAATTATGCATTAATGTATAAGAAATATCAAGTCCGGATATTTACATACTTTCAGGTATGTCAGAATATATTAATTATATTACTTTTTTTATAAATATTAACATGCCCTGGCAATTCAATAATATTAAATATCTCTATATTAGTTATTTAAATAATGAATAACAAGATAATTTTTTTTGTTATTGTTGTTTTTTTTGGGTAGATCACCTTGAAACATTCATTTGAATAGAAAAATTATATTAAAAAAAAACATTTTTTAATATTATAAAGGTGAGAAACATAATAATGAAATAAGTAAAATATGAATTTGTCAACACACTTAATGAATGAGTGAAACATACTTAAACAATTTTATTGTATACACATTACTATGATATTATTTTATATTGCACTAAAGCACAGAAAACAAGAACTATAATATTAAACAAAATATAAAGATTAAGCACTTTCAGGAACGTCAATTTCCCATATTCATAGCATATGATGGAGGTGTTGGTAAAACATTATGTATAAACTTAGCATATGCAAATTTATGCAATACATTTAAATGGCCCATTTTTTAGAAATGGAAAAGCAGGATTCCTTCTGATTGATGACATTGGCATCATCTGCTATAAAGAATGCCTCTTTCACTTTACATTTTACATCGTTCTGCTCCATGCAAAGTATTTCTGCTGATGAGGGTTTAAATACATAGCCAATAGAACTTTGGTGCTGTAAAAATAGCAAGCTATATTTGGAATTGATTCATGCTCTATTATATAAATACAATGTTGCAAGATTATTGTGTCTATAGTGGCATGAGTATCCCCATAATAGTCTGTTTTGCATACATTCTAGGGGCATGTGATTTTGTAATCTGCTTGGGGTATTTGGTTGGATAATATCCGATCTTTGGAATTATTAATAAGTCTATTGGTTGCCAGTAGTCTATGAATACTTAAGTTAAATGAAGTCACAAATGTCTTGCAGAACTTTTTGGACAAAGAAGGTATATAAGGTAGTAGATTTCATGGTTTATCATCTTTAATGTGATTAGTTTTTAGTCTATTACAAAAATATTTAACTTTTTCATTAATAGTTCCATATTTAAATCCTACATTAGTCAAATCTTTTAAGTAATTAATTAGGTTAGTTTTGTGATTGAATTCAAATTTACAGAGGTAGTAGTTTCTAAAAAGAAAAGATGAAAGCTCTGCTTATTTAGATGCTATGTATGAGTTTAAATTCACATGGATATAACCTCATGTCTCCAGTGGTTTGATCTTTATGGTGTAATTGAGTACTAACTGCATTAGAGATGATTAACCATGGATGCTACTACCTTATATACCCTCTTTGTTCAAAAAGTTATGCAAGACATTTGTGATTTCATTTAACTTAAATTTTCATACACTACTGCAAACCATTAGACTTATTAATAATCCCAAAGATCAGATATCACCCGACCAAATCCCCCAGGCAGTTTAAAAAATCACATGCCCCCAGAATGATTGCAAAGCAATCTATTATGGGAAAACTTGTGCCATTCTAGCCACTAGAGTCTCACAACATTGTTATTTATATAATAGAGCATAAATCAATAACAAATGTAGCCCAATATTTTTAAAGCACCAATGATCTATTGGCCAGGTGTTTGAACCTGCATCAGCAGAAATACTTTGCATGGAGTGAAACAATGTAAGGTGAAAGAGGCATGCTTTATAGAAACTATGCCAACATTATCAATCGGAAGGAATCCTGCTTTTTCATTTTTTTAAAATGGGCCATTTAAATGCATCGCATAAATTTGCATATGCTAAGTTTATACATAATGTTTTACCAACACCACCATCATATGCTATAAATATGGGAGCTAGATTTTCCTGAAAGCACTTAGCTTTTATATTTTGTTTAGTATTATAACTTCATGTTTTCTGCGTTTTAACACAATATAAACATTATTTTGTGAGATGTGAAGTATAATTAATTATTTAATTAAATGATATTATTTTGTTTATGAATAATGATATTTTATAATTTTATTATTATTAATAGTGATGAAGAAAAAAATGAACATCTGAATCAAAATAACCTAAATTATATTATATAAATTTATGTAGAATTATATATATAATAAAATATATATGTTTACATTTACTCTACATGTCCACATATTTTATATTATGCCACATCAAAACACATTTAATTAAGCTGATTACATACTCTTTAGAAATATTACCAAATTCACCACTTCCTTTTTTTTTTTGCTGTAATATCTTATATAAATGCAATTTATCCAGTCTCCTTTGAATACTTTTTAGAAAAAACGTTTTATTGTACATATATGCATACACAATCTACATTTTGACTGTCCTGCAGTCTTCTTCAGAGCTATTTTAACTTTAATTTGACTCTGAAGAAGACTTCAGGCCAGTCAAAATATAGATTGTGTATGCATATATGTATAATAAAAGGTTTTTTGCTAAAAAGTGTTCAAATGAGACTGGATAAATTGCTGATTATATATTGAAGAAATTATAATTTATGTTTTTAAATGAATTATTTTTATATTTGTTTATTTATTATTTTTGCTTATTGTTCATTTACCAAGCTTTCAATGAATTGTTTTTTCTCTTTAATCGTATTAAATTTCTTTCATTAATATTTCTGGCTATACAACATGAACACTTGTTTAGAATTCTCATTACCTAAGGTAAATATGATGCCATTTGAATAATAGGTAATTACAGTCATTATTCCATTAATTAAAATTTATAGTTACATTGTACATCCAAAATTTGGGTTTTTCATCAACCCTTTAAATGATCACTGAATTATCTTGAGATTTATAATATGCAAGTCTACATAGCTAGGGAAAGGCAGGAAAGTTCAAATCACTAATCAGAAATATTTAATAGAATATACATAGCATATAGAAATACTGGATTTGCCATTAGTATTCCAATAATGTACAAATAATAAGTTGCCTGGTTTAAATCATTTAACATAGCTATAATTCATATGCAGATATATAGCACATGTATTTCACATCATACTACATAAATTTTACAATATTTTAAATTGGAAGCAAATGTTATATTTAAAACCATTAACCATTTGATCAATCTATTTGAAATTCACTTTACTCCCAGCTAAAAATATATACCCAAAAAATTTGACATTATTCTGTGATGAGGAAAAAGTCTATTCTGGATTTGAAGTTCACTATTTAGTTATAGTAATAAATTTATTCTTTAATTTTTATTTATATAAAGTACTTAAATAAAACAATATTGGAATACAATATAGTGTATAAATTTAATCTTTAGGACTACAATTTATACATGCAGATCATCCTAATTGTTGCCATTTATTCTGTGAATATAGACACTTTAGCACCAGGAGAAGATATATATATATATAAGACAAAAAAGAAAAAAGTGGAAAATGTATTTTACCATGACTGTAAAAATTAATTAATTAATCGCAAATATATCCACTGATCTCATATTTCTTCGTGTATTGTTTGCTTGATCTTTGTCAAATGTTTTTTTAATTAAATAGTAAACTTTAAAAAAAAAGTTTTACTTAATTGTAATTCTCCAGTATATTCTACTGTCTCCTTATTTTCCCAATGAAAGTAATTAATTTTTAATTTTTTTAAATGTTTTTAAAAAAATCTTTATAATGGAATGGATTTGTGCTTTCTTCACATACGTCATTTTTAGGCGCAGCACAATTTTTTTAGTAAGTCTATTACGATAGTATCCATGTGGTCATTCCAATGAAGATATTCCTTGCCTTGGATAATTTGTTGCACTGAAAGAGTGACATATTTTAGAGTTCAATATTTATAAATAATGACCTATCTCGATTATTTCCAATTCCTGAGCAATAAACATTAATTGTTTTTTAAGATTTTAATTTACAGCAGTATATTCAATTCTATTTTATATATATATATAAAGTGTCATAGCATCGGCCGGACGCGAACCCGCAACCCGGGCAACTGCCTGCAAGTGCAAGGCAGTCGCGCTGACCTCTAGACCATCAATGCAAGACTGTATTCAATTCTAAATTAAAGAATATATCAATTAATTTTATAGTTTTGTCATTGTATTATCAGAATAATACACAATATCATAAAGGAAATTCCTAATGCCTTTATAATATATTGATATTGAGCCCATATCTTACTTTGATATCAACAATTTTAAAAAAATAATATTCCTTAATTTAATTAATTACATGAATTAATTATATTATGGTGATTTCAAAAATATAATTCAATTTTTTAAATAATATTAAAGCACGTTGATGTCTATGTTGTATCACATCTTCCAAATCTACTTTTTTAAGAAGGATTTACATTCTCAAATTGATAATCATTCAACCTAAAAGATATTAAAATTTTTCTTCTATCACTGATTGATAAGAAACTTGGAAAGTTTTTTTAAAGATTAATTATTAAACCAAAACTCAAAATATTAAATATATTTTATAGATCATTTTTTGAATAGTTAAAAGTAGCATAATCATTCCCTACTGTAAATCCATAAGCCAAAAAATGAAGTTCTTATTTTTGTTTTTAATCGATTCAAATTAAAAATTCTACTACTAAATCTGTTTAATGAAGTTGCTTATAACAATTCCAAACAACAGCGGTATAAAAACCAAAACTGGAGATAATGTAGTGTATATCTTTGTAATATATTGTAGGTATTCGTTTCAAATGCTTAAATTTTCATCCTTATGTAAATACGTTATATCATTACATAATCTTAGTGTAATGCAAATAAACTTGACTTGATAACCAATTAAACAATGTCACAGAAACTATTTTATTAATAGAGTCAAATGTCTCAACCAAATCAATAAAAGCCTTTTGTAATTGGTATAAATTTATTTTTAATGCAATTATGTTCTGATCTTGAAACTTTTTAATCTATCTAATAATCTGCACCAGTAATTGTACCATTAATAACAAACAATATACAAGTATGGGAAAATTAAAAAATGTCTTTTATCCTGAAAAAAAAAATCTTTGCTTTAATATGTGTATACACACTTGCGTACACGCGCATATATGTAAGATCGTCGGATATTGTATATTTATATGTTATTTATTATTATTAGGATTTGACTTTCAAGCGCTTGGAAGCGTGATAGAAAACAGTTAGAATTTACGTGTTTTCGATTATGGGCAAGGAAGAGAATGGAATGGAAGAATGGATGAATTGATGCTGTAACTACTCTCTGGACCTATCTATCGGACAGAATACTATTGATTGAGATTATGCTTAGCGATTTCGAAGTCTATTTATGGTCTTATATTCATAGCATTAACTGTTGAGTTGGAGGATGGTATAAATATAATATAAATTTATTTAAATGTATGCAGCGAATTAGATAGCCCATTTTTAAAAGGGAAAAACATTTCCTTTTTGTTTATGGGGTTGGAATTGTTGGCTATATGCCATACCTTCTTGGGCTTGCGCTTGGCGTGATTTCGATGCACGCGATGTTGACGACTGTGGTCTCAGATATATGGTCCATTGCATTTTCGTGTTCGATGAATATGGATTTATATTAATGATTGTTAAAATTACATGAACATTATGATTTTTACTTTTTTTAATAAAAAAAATTGGTCATCTGACTTGGGATAATCTTTTTGATAAGCTAGTTTTACTCATATTTACGTTTTGTAAATGGATGTGCACGAATACGCATATATGTATAATTTTAATGCTTGAAGCATTTGCCAATACATTTTTCGACAATTATACATTCGTTTCTTTTTAATAAAGCCGTGCACACGTTTAGAAACTAAAGACTTGGGTTTATCAGTCGATAATTTTCACTCTTCCTCCATTCAAATAACATAAAGTATTTATTTAACTATTATAAATTATTTAATGAGTAATATATAAAAAGAAAAAAACACATTATAAATGACCAATATTTATTTACTTAGCCATTTTTTTGCAGTCATTGAAAAATGGCAAAAGTCTTTCTTTGCCGGAAAACTTTTATTTTTTATTCGACATTGGAAAACGGATCAATGGAAGTTTTATGAAAATTCAACTATTTATGACAATACTTTAAATGTTGCATCGGAACATTATGATCTAAAATTTAGTTTTACATTTTGCCCAGTTACAAAAACTGCCACGAGGTTAGTATTGACTTCGCCTTTTGTATTTTTTTCAATTGCATTTCTTTTGACTTTAATTTTTTTTTCTTTCTAAGTGCAGAATTGTAACTTTTCAATTTAAAACAGATTTTCTAATAAAGATGAAATATTTAATTTTTCAATATTTATATGAAAGTTTCTGACGTTTTAAAATAATGCTGCCGGTCGAATCTTTCTAGTTTTATTGCCTGCAAGCTTTTCGCATATTGTCAAAATATTATAGAATAATTAGAAATGAAATAAAACTTTATAAAATCAATAGAAAAAACGTAAAAATAAAAATTAGTTCATAAATTGAATAATTATGTTTTTATAAGAATGGGACTTGTGAATTATCGGTCCATAAAATTGTTTTAAAATGTCTGTGTGTGAGTGTTTCTTTTTTGCGCGTATATATATAAGAAACTAAGAACTCTCAAAATATATATGCAATAAAATCTGCTACAAAATTATGTTTTTTTATAGTGATATGAGGTGTTAAAGAGAAATAAAAATTTCTAAATAATCTTGTAAAAGAAATAACGGCTTATACAAGAAGTATTCATAATTTTGATATTAATTTTATGCATTAATATAAATATTTTCTTGCATGGAGCAAAAAATTAAAAATATGTATTATGTACATCTTTATTCACATTTCCAGTGCAAAAGTTTTTTTTAAAAGTAAACATTAGACTTTTAATGTTCTACAGATATGACATAATTTAAATTGTATTTATATTATTTCCTGTAGAACATTTAATTTCTAACAAATTATTCTTCCAGCATTTGACAAAAATGCATTTAAGGATTTAAATAACAAATATTTTGAAATTTTGACTCTTTGTAAACAGATTACACTGTAATTATGAGTTTAACTTATATTTCAGTTTTAATAATAATGACCAATGCTAAAAATGGCCAAAATACATTGATTGTATTTTATTGAAGAAAATAAGTTAATGGAACAATCAAAAGATTCTGCAATCAGCAAGAATTGTAAAAAAAGACATGTACTGAAAAATCAGTGAAGTCAACACACTTTTTCAGAAATAAGTGGCTGTCATTTTAACAAAATTTGGAGGGAAAGCATTATAATATCATTTTCTAAATCAATTTTAAATGGAGTGATAGATTATAAATGTATCAAAAACATTTTGATAATATAAATTTTTGCACTAAAAAAAATATATTGTTGACACTTCTGCATTTTACAATTTTTCATGATCCCCTAGTGGCAATTTGAGTTAATAATTCAACATTTTAATTTTAATATTAAAACCTTTATTCAATCTTATGAAACAATAACATGAATTTCATTTGTTTGAAATATAAATTTGCAAATGAAAAACATCTCAAAAACTCATAATTGGATTTTCCAAATAATAATAATAATAATAATAATAATAATAATAATAATAATAATAATAATAATAATAATAATAATAATAATAATAATAATAATAATAATGATGATGATGATAATAGTAATAATAATAGTTCAGCAGCAAAGGTCCATTTGTTCACAACTAAGTCAGCATGCTCTAATTTTTCATGCTCCAAAGGTACTCAAAGTTTAAACCTGGCAGGATAAAAACTTTATCCTGATATACCTTTTTCAATTTCCAATGAGTTGGTAATTGTTTAATGCTTTTGTGTTGTATTTTTAATTTAAAAATTCAATTAAAATATAGTTACCCAATGATAATTTTGGAAAAAAATATGGTGACAAAGTAATCACATGGCCAGATGGTTACCACCAACCTTACCAGCACAGAGTTTCAAAATCCAAAGTTCAGTCAAATGTAAGCCAATTTTTAATTTTATTATAGCAAAGTCCAATTTTTGTTTGGAAAAAAAAAAATTCTGTTACAAATTTCCCAGCAAGCAATTTACTTACTAAATAAACAAGTTAACTAGCTTTGTTTTTTTATGCTTAAAAGAATTCAAAATCTTAATCTAATGCAAGATAATAATATACATTTAATCAATTGATTACTTACTTTCAACTTTGGGTTACATTTTTTATTCAAACTTCCAATTGAAATCAAGTTACCTAACGATAATTTTAAAAAAAGCCATTGCATGACCAGTATTTGCCCTCAATAATACTAGCATAGAGTTTCAAAGTTCAAAGGTCAGTCAGGCATATGCTTATTTTTAACATTATCGTAGCAATGTCTGATCTTTGTTTAGTAATAACAATTCGATATCAAGTTCCGAGCAATTAGTTCATTTTCTCACAACTGAATTAACAAGCTCTGGCTGTTTATGCTTATAAAGTAGTCAAAACCTTAGGCTAGCAAAACAAATCTTAACTTTATATACTCTTATCAATTTCCAATCAGTTGGTAGCTGATTTCCAATTTTGTGTCAAATTTTTTATTCAAATCTTCTACTATCATCAAGTTACTAGATGATTTTAAAAAATATAGTCACTTTTAATAGCAATGCTGAGCCTACCTACCTACCCATATTTTGTTTGGGCACTAGCCATGATGAATCTCATCCTTAATTCAATGAAAAACCTCATTTGGCCACTACCTCTAACACAGCCAGACCCAGAGTCTGACCAACTAACTGCAAACTCCAACTCAAGAATTACAACCAGTTCAAACAAGCTGTACCACCACCCTTCTCTAGATATCAGAACACTCTATGCATGGATCTCATTCTTAAGCTTCATCAAAAGCCTTACTCAGCTCCCATCTCTAGTGCACAGCTAGACCCACAGTCTAATCAGCTTACCACAAAGTTCAATTTAACAATTGCAACCAATTCTAATGTAGTTGTACCACCACCCCTGTGCAACAGTCATCGATTCAAATGCACCAGTAATAGACATGGCAATCCTACCAGGTCTCCCACCCACACCAACACCCCCTCCACCCCTTGCCATTGAAACCAAGAGAAAGCCTGGTCACCCAAAGAAGGTGCCCTACAAAATAAAAACACTGACATTGATCTAACATCTGGCTAGACTTCACAGATAATTGCCACACTACCATGAAATTTCTAGTCCTCACCTATGTTACCAAGGCAACTCAACCACAAATAGAACTAAACCTGGATTGCATCTGTAAATACAGCAGTCTGGACCATGTAAAATTTATGTAATCTTGTGTAAACAAATAAAACAACTTTTACATATGCAAAACTACAACTACAGTTTATCCATATAACTACAGCAATATAAGCTATGTAAAATCCTTATAACTAATCCACAGAATAAATAAATAAATCAACTTTTACATACATAAACCTATATCTATGGATTGCCTATGAAACCACAGCAATCCTAGCCAAGTAAAACCTTTGTAACTAATCCATAGCATGAATTTTTTTTGTAATAATCTCATGTAAATCAATAAATCAACTTTTATATATGTAAACCTATATCTATGGATTCCCTATGTAACCACAGCAATCCAAGCTATGTAAAACTATGTAACTAATCCACAGCAAGTAAAAATTCCTCTAATCCTATGTAAAACAATAAATCAAGTTTTATATATTGTAAGGGTCAAATATGTTCATTCGTGTAACAAAATCTAGAACTTTAGTAAATCATCACAAGGCTGACCAGAATATGGTGGTGAAACCACAGGTCTGATATAGCCCTAGTTCCTTTACTATTGCTCAGAGATTTACCACCTTACGGATAACACACCTGGGTTTACAGCAGTATTTTCCTTCATCACGTGCCGGCAGTAGAACATCAGTAGAGCAAAAGATTGGGAAAAAGTTGACATTTATCTAGTATAGCTATATAGGTATCATGTAGCTAGGATATGATTATTAAACAATGAAATGATTTTTAATAACTAATAATAAATAATTACTAAATGATGGAATGATTATGAGTCAGTGAGCAAGACTGAGGCATGAAACAAAGTTAAATTTAAAACAAATTTAATAAAGTTAAATTTTGAAATAATAATTAAAACAATAATTACAATAGCTAAATGCTTGGTCTCACACGCAGGTGACTAAGGGATAGTTTACATTTTAGTTTGGGTTCACATGCAAGTGATGGTTTTAGATATATAATTCTTTATGGCTGAGTTATACATAGCTTGGTTTACATATATAGGTGGTGGATTAAATCACTCGAAGGTGATTCTAAATTTCTAGTTACACACTTGTAGGTGATAATTTAATATGTATGCACTTCCGGTTTATATATAGCATTTTAATCACTCGCAGGTGATTGCAGTTTTTAGGTTACAAATATTTAATTTACTTAGCTATATATATATGAATCACTCGCAGGTGATGAAATTATAATACATTTGAATTTACATTTTCATGGGCTTTAATATTAATTTTATAACTAAATAAATTTGCTCATGATTATCTATGCCTAGTTTATGCTATATAATAGGATGTAGATCTGCTTTATAGTTAGTAGAAGTGATTATAAATTTTTATAAAGAACATAACTTTTTATTAAGCATGAATATTCAATGTATTCCCTATATAGCTAATATGCCTATCAAATTGGATTCGGATTCAGATCAAAGCTGAAAATAACAATTATAATGGTGGGATGAACTGATTATTGGCAGCCAGACTTCAGATACTAAGTCATATAGAAAACATACAATTCTGAAACTCTGCGTCTTGTATATGTGCTTTTTTCATGGGATTCGTACCAAGTACCAGTTCCCTTTACTGTACTCATTACTGTGAAATAAAAGACCTTTAGTCCGGATAATCAAGCAATTTATTTGTGGGAGTCTCATGCTCCGAGGGAGTCTCATGCTCCATTCCTAAGGATGCAGAATGGGGAGGTGTGAACCCGTCCACCATCTGAAGAAGATAATTGCCTGAACTAAGAGTACTGGTGTAGCCCTAACACATATGCCTAGTAAGGAATACAGCAACAAGTGATTACACATAGCATTTCTAAAGGACACATACGCACCACTGACAACATTATCATATAAAAAATTAAGACGCTAAACAAGAGTTTCCTTCATGAAACTACATGTATCAGTTCATATGATAGTATTTATAATTATACTATTAAGGAAAGCTTATGAATCCAAGTTATAAAGCTATCTATATAGGCTTTTATTTCTCTAAGGAGGATTACAGCATATTAAGGGAAATTACAATATAGAATTATAGATTTATGCTATATATCATCACTTCAACTGAATATTGGTTAAATATTATATGTAAAGCAAATCTATCTTATAATAGCTATAAGCTTGCAATTATATATTAATTAAGATATTTTAACCACTTCAAAACAGAGCCTTAGTTTGTGCATCAATATACGTGAAATTACATATATACGCGAAATTACATATATATGCAAAATTACATATATATGCGATATTACATATATATATGCATGAGAATCTAATTACCTTTCACTAATGATTTAATTATGAACAAAACCCGGTTTTGAATATATATAGCATAAACAATAACATAATTGAAAATAATAGTAATAGTAACAAGTCAGAAGTCACATGACTTATATATAGCTTGCACTTACTAATATGTAAAGTTAAGAGCGTGCTAATAGCTCTAAACAAGCTTTTTTTTTTTTTTATGATAAATGCTACTACAAAAAATAATAAGGTTTGGCATAGATTTAATTAAAAGAAATGCAGATTAAAAATAAGATAAGATTTCATGTATGTGAAATCTGAAATTTGGCTTTGTTTTAAAATGAAACTTATATGACATTAGCTGATATTTGATTGATTCAGTTTCGATAATTATGAATAGCTTAAGAGAATTGACTAAAGCAAAGATTTTTATTAGCTTAAGATATACAAAATACCTTAGAAATTTGATTATTATTTTAAAATAGATCATTTTGAATTATATGTGACTAAAGTTATATTAAAACATTTAAAATATAGGTTTTAGCAAGTTAAAATAAATATATTTTAATTACTCAAACTAGGATGAATACGTAACTAAATCAATCATAAATAAATTCAGCAAGTAAACCAACAAATAAAGAATTCATATCAACAAATGAAATATGTTATAAATGAAATATGTTATTAATGCAAATAATAACTCAGATAAAATCATAAAGCAATTAAATTTGTGAATCGGGTATTTAACTCAGGTATATAAATCAGTTATCAAATATTAAATCAGTTTTCAAATCAGATAATAATAAACCATTAAGCATCACATGATCACATTTCCCATACTAGCACATTAATTGTTGATAAACAGAGCAAAACTCTCCATACAGTATTGCCACCTGTGCTAAACAGAGTAATCAATGGATGTCAGAAGGCTTGTGCATAAAATCCCTATCTAATGCCTACTCATCCAATATCCTCAGACTAGTTTCTGGCTTGTGGCCTTCATCAGTGAGGAGCTTTGGATCTGAGAGCACTGCATCTAGATCTTAGGATCTAATGCAACCCTCTAGCAACCACCTTTCATCTCTACTTAACTACAAAACTATGAGAATGAAATTGAAAACACAAAAAATATTTTCAATCTAAGCTCAATAGCTTATATAGTCATATGGGTCTGAACTCAGTTCAGCACCCATACATTTTGGTGTATTTGGCTCTTTTACAACCATAGCCAAAGACACCAAAATTTATTGGTGCTGAACTGAGTTCAGACCCATATGACTATATAAGCTATTGAGCTTACATTGAAAATATTTTTTGTGTTTTCCAATTTCATTCTCATAGTTTTGTAGTTAAGTAGAGATGAAAGGTGGTTGCTAGAGGGTTGCATTAGATCCTAAGATCTAGATGCAGTGCTCTCAGATCCAAAGCTCCTCACTGACAAAGGCCACAAGCCAGAAACTAGTCTGAGGATATTGGATGAGTAGGCATTAGATAGGGATTTTATGCACAAGCCTTCTGGAATCCATTGATTACTCTGTTTAGCACAGGTGGCAATACTGTATGGAGAGTTTTGCTCTGTTTATCAGATAATAATAAGTTGTAAATTATTAAATCAGGCAAGATTTTAGGATTAGAATAAAATAAAAATTTACATTTAAGAAATTTGTTTAGTTTACATTATTATTATTATGGCCATAGATTTAGATTTAGCTAGCATTTTCAGATTAGTTGACTTTAGTTGAAAGCTTTAGAATTGAAGGAGTATTTACCATTTTCTTCTGTTCTCTGCTTACAAGCTGTTTGATCATCGAGGAACTTCTTTAGGTGGTAGTGGCTGTTAATTCATCTCTTCCTGAATCAGGTAGCTTCTCATTGAGGTTGAGAAGGCAAGGAATTTAGCCCTCTACCCCAACATCATCATCATCATCAATCAGTTTGCACGTACTTTTGTTAAATTATAATCATAGAGTGTTTCAAAGATGGCTGCAGCAGCTTATATATCAGCACACCACATCTTCATTATATTATTTTTAGATTCATTTTCTTAGCTTACTCGCTGTTTCTAAAATTTAGTAGGATCCTGCTGTGATTATTTTTCACTAAGGTCAATTTAACCCTGGTGACTCACGGTAATTTATTCAATTTTTTTAATTTAAATCTAATTTTCAGCTTAAATTGAAATTGGGTCAATTTTCAGCGAGAAGGATTAACTTTTTCTGGCATCATCTTTTCTAAAAAAACAAATCTAAAATTTTAAAAACATTTTGTTATATATGTAACTCGACCGTTTAATTTAGCGATATATGCAGAATTATATAGCAATTTCTAATATTACTTTTAAGAATAATTTAAATAAAGAAATCTTAATGTTTAAATTTTGTTAACATTATTCTTCTAGCACATATGTAGTCTTAAGTTACACATACAACTCCTTTTTCATTTATTTATTACCAGAAATATATATGTGTGCATCTATAGAAATTTATACATATAGATGCAATTTTCTCTATATATGTAGAGATATATGCACACATACATGGTTAACATATTTAGGTTTAAATTTAGCCAGGTTTTTATGATAATATTAGCAGGATATATGAGGATTTGGTGGTAGTTATATAGATAGAAATACTACTATAGAATATAGTAGGTGAAACAGTTGGATTGTCAAAGCTAACTATTTCAATATGTAAACCTACAATTACGGATTGCCCATGTAAACACAGCAATCCAAGCTATGTAAACCCTTATAACCCTTTAAGACAAATAAAGCTTATCATTGAAACATAATAATAATAATAATAATAATAATAATAATAATAATAATAATAATAATAATAATTTTTTTTTCTTTAATGGTGAATTCTCATAATAATAATAATAATAATAATAATAATAATAATAATAATAATAATAATAATTTTTTTTTCTTTAATGGTGAATTCTCATAATACAATTGGAAAAAAGTAAGACAATGAAATGTTTGTTAAATGAATTCCATTTTTTAAACATGAACAAATAATTATAAAGTCATCATAAGGCTATGAAATTCTGTTCTAAAATTTAAAATTGCATTTATATTTATTAACCTTTACATAGATCATTTAACTGCAAATATTCCTATTGGCTGAGTGAGTCAAAGTTCTAAACTTTTGATTGGTCAATTACAGAATCAGCAGTATAAATATATAATAGCTTTTAAAATTATTTTTGTTTTAGTTTAGTTTTTAAAAAGAGAACTAATAATTTTTCAAATTATTAAAGAAAATGAAAATTTTTTAAAAAATAAATTTTTATTTATAATTGATAAAAATAATTTATAGTGAACAGCATAAAATGTACTTTTCCCATCTAATTACAAAATGCAGCCATACATCATTGATTTCTTTCTCAATTTGCTTTCATGTAAAGGCAAATAATTTTTACTAAAATTTGAATTATTCTTCTAAAATAATTATATTTTCACACATATTTTATGAAAAAGTATGTAAAAAATCTTCTAAAGCATGCGTTTTCATTTTTAAAATCAAAACAAAGAACTTAGAACTGTCAAAATCATTGATGAGTGCTCTTTTGTGTAAAGAATGAGAAACAACCAATCAGCACTTTAAAAAGGCAGTCCTTATCTCATTATTATAATTTTAAATTTAAATATTACTGATTTATTAGTTGTAAATTAATTATAAAGGTTGCAGCATTATACAGTATGATTTTCTTGATAAAATAACCATAAAATCAGCAAAATAATATAAAAATTAGCAGTTTGAGAGCAAAAACCACATATCAAATTTTTCAGTGAATATTGAGAAAAGGTTAAATTATCATAAAAATTCAATACTACAGAGTTTGACAATGCATAGCAATCACCATGCTTTTTATCATTACTTCAAATTTCTTAACTTAAATTTTTAAAACCAAAATATATATTTTTAAAAATCTTAGTGTAAACATGAATATATATTAAACCATTAAGCATCACATGATCACATCTCCTATACTAGCACATTAATTGTTGATAAACAGAGCAAAACTCTCCATACAGTATTGCTACCTGTGCTAAACAGAGTAATCAATGGATACCAGAAGGCTTGTGCATAAAATCCCTATCTAATGCCTACTCATCCAATATCCCCAGACTAGTTTCTGGCTTGTGGCCTTCGTCAGTGAGGAGCTTTGGATCTGAGAGCACTGCATCTAGATCTTAGGATCTAATGCAACCCTATAGCAACCACCTTTTATCTCTACTTAACTATAAAACTATGAGAATGAAATTGAAAACAAAAAAATATTTTCAATCTAAGTTCAATTGCTTATATAGTCATATGGGTCTGAACTCAGTTCAGCACCCATAGATAGTGGTGTCTATGGTTGTAAAAGAGCCAAAGAAACCAAAATGTATGGGTGCTGAACTGAGTTCAGACCCATATGACTATATAAGCTATTGAGCTTAGATTGAAAATATTTTTTTGTTTTCAATTGCATTCTCATAGTTTTGTAGTTAAGTAGAGATAAAAGGTGGTTGCTAGAGGGTTGCATTAGATCCTAAGATCTAGATGCAGTGCTCTCAGATCCAAAGCACCTCACTGATGAAGGCCACAAGCCAGAAACTAGTCTGGGGATATTGGATGAGTAGGCATTAGATAGGGATTTTATGCACAAGCCTTCTGGCATCCATTGATTACTCTGTTTAGCACAGGTGGCAATACTGTATGGAGAGTTTTGCTCTGTTTATGAATATATATTTTTTAATAATTACTATACAAATATTTTATAAAAATAATTATAAATATTTAAATAAGCTATAAAATTGTGCACTGTTTTTTTTTTTTGCTCATTATTACAAAAATCAAAGTAGAGTTTATAAGTTTGTTATATGCCAATGATTAAAGAATCTATTCATCAGCAAACTTCTAAACTTTTGTCATCTCATCTTTAGTTTTTCTCTGTTCAAATTCTCTATGGATTATTGACAATTTCAGGACTTTTTATTTTTGAATTAGTAAGTTAATATTTATTTCATTTTTAATTTTATCCATCAAATAAGTGACAAACTGGGGACTAAAGTCAGACACAAAAGAGTTATTTAAACTCAAAATATAGCAGTACCTTTATAGTATTCCATGAATCAATTATGATTACATAGAGTTAATGAATTTTTATTAGTCCAGACTTAATATGTCATGAGAAAGAGCAAGTTATAATTTAAAAAATCACTGCTAATAATTCAAATAATACTAAGAAGGGAAGCCATGTTAAAAATAAAAAACAAATGTTTTCATTATTAAAACTATATTAGTTAAGTCTACAATATATTATTAATATAGAAAAAAAGCAAATACTCTTTTGGATTCGTTTTTAAACTAATCTAAATTCTATAAATATCCAAGCATTTGTTGTTGAGAGGTCAGCAACAGCTGCATTACAAGCAGTTGTCCCAGGTTAGCGGGTTTGCTTCCCGGCTGATGCTATGACACATGAGAAAAAAAAAATCTATAAATAAATTTATTTGATTTAAACAAAAAAAAAACATATACTATTTCTGTATATATTTCATTTATTTATTGCACTCGTTTGTGCAGATAATATTTATAAAAATATTTCAAAAATATGACTAAAAAAGGAAAAAAACATATCAAATGCACTAAAATACACAAATATTATTACAAAATAAAATATTTTTACTTTCTTAATGTTTAATTTATTTTTTAATGATGCAAGCTTTTGAAATGTATCTAATATACTTATTTTTTATTTCCTAATTTCACAAAAACACTGATAATAAAAACACAACAGAGATTATTAAGCTGAATCTAGCTGTGAAATAAGCAAATAAATCACACAAAGCAGTTGCAAATTAAAGAATAGAGCAAACTGTTTGCTCATATACTTTTAATATAAGGCTTAATTATGCTAAATATAGTGAAATTTTGAAATAGAATCAATATAGATGCTAGATGTCGATGTGGCACTATCAATTATGAAATCACATCCAATTAGGAAAAAGATAATAACTGTAAATTTTTTTATATAATTCCACAAATGATAGGCCATATTTACATCTGGATCAATATTAATTCCATATACATATAATGCTGTACAAAATTAATATTTAATATTTTTATTAAAAACTGATTATATTTTTATAAATATATATATATATATAATTTAATTTCACACTAGCTGTTTACGCAGAGGCTAAACTCTCCATACAATAGCACCATTCAATGCAAGCCAGAGTAATCAATGGATGTAAGGTTTGTGCATCAAATTCCTGTCTAGTGCCTACTCATCCAATATTCCAAACTAATCCAGAGATATTGGATGAGTAGACACTAGATAGGGATTTTATTCACAAACCTTTTTGCAGCCATTGATTATTAGTTTTTAGAGCCAGGTACTCTGGGGATATTGAATGAATAGGCACTAGATAGATATTTTATGCACAAATCTTCTTGCATCCATTGATTACTCTGGCTTGCACTGAGTGGTGCTACTGTGTGGAGAGTTTAGCCTCTGTGTAAGCACTTTAACTTCATCTTATCTTTAAATCTTTTTTTATGTAGAAAATAATTTTATCTTATTTCACTATATATTTATTACATGTTTTTGGTGTATTATATATACGTAAATTATGTCATATTTTTAAAATATTTTTTTTTATAATAACTTTATAAAATATTATATTAAATAATGAAAATGTTGATTTCTGATTCAAGAACTTCACCTTCTTGGATTCTGGCTTTAAGTATGCTAATAATTATAATGTTTTTGCCAATTCAAATGACAATTTACAGAATGTTCATAATGTTTTGAATGCAACATATAAAGATCTTGGTTTATTAAGTAATGTTCAAAAAACTCAACTTTTTTATCAATCAGTGACTGAAGAAAAATTTTCACAACTTTCAGGATGGGTGGTTATCAACTGGAGAATGGAAATCGGTTAAAATACTTTAGTAGTTTTATAAATATAAAAGTGGACTTAAATGATAAGATCAAACATAGACTCCAATGTGTTGCTGATATTTTTAACTAGTTAAAATATAGAGTGTTTCATCATAGAAAAATAACAATTGCAAGTAAGTTAATAAGAGTACTAAATTCTTCATATGGTAGTGTCACCAAGTGCAAGTCTTTGTAATCAATGGATGCAGGAAGTTTTGTGCATAAAATCTTTATCTAGTGCCTACTCATCCGATATCCCAGACTAGTTTCTAGCTTGTGGATTTCTGAAATCATTGATTACAAAGGCTTGCACTACTGTATAGAGAGTTTGGTACTCTTATTAAAAGCATGCATAAGCATATGAAATGGTGATCATGTGATGTTTTGATGCAAGTAAATTAGCTGCATATAAAACTGCTAATTTTTTGGATGGTGTGAAACTTGAACATCATATTAGCACAATATACAGACATTAGAAAAGTTTCATTTATGGATGCTTTTTAAATGGCAAGATTGTAAAACCAATCAATATATTTTTCAGCTCACAAGATATGATACTGTTGAGCCCATTATCATAAAATCACATCTTTGTTGGAATAGACATGTAAAATGAATGAATAAAGGAGACTTCTTAAAAGAGTGTTTTACAGAGAACTTGAATATGAGTTGGTATGAAAGATAGACATTCACTATATTATAAGGATTATCTCAATGACATCCTTAAAAAGTGCAATATCAATTGTTTCCATTAGAAAGATATTGGAGAGCTGTAATTGGATATAGTGTTGAAGTAGTTCAGAAAGAAAAGTTTTCTACTGAGATAACTAAAAGACAATAATGTAAAATTTCCAGTGAACAGAAAAATGGACCAACATATTCTATATGTGAACATATTTGTTGTTCCCAGATTTTGTATAGTCACTACAAAACTCATTTTTAGAGTAATTGGATGGAATGACCATATTCATTTTTGAGTGACTGTTTTATTATTATTATTATTATTATTATTATTATTATTATTATTATTATTATTATTATTATTATTATTATTATTATTATTATTATTATTATTATTATTATTATTATTATTATTATTATTATTATTATTATTATTATTATATTATTATTGTTGTTGTTGTTGTTATTGTTGTTGATGTTGTTGTTGTTATGGTTGCCGTTGTTGTTATTATTATGATAATGATGCTGATATGCAATATATTTTGTATATATTAAATAAATTTATTTACAAGATTTAGTTCAGTAAAAAAAATAAGTTTAGGAAACAATCAAAAACATTGTTTCGTATTTTTATTAATAATTATTGAATCTAGACAATTTTTAAAAAAATGAAAAACAATATTTGTAATTATAAATGTGGTGAACAATATGTATGAGAATTTAAAAAATCACAATCAGCCCTGATTTTCAGAAGTAAATATTTTATTTGAAAACCAGAACTCAAAATATACTAGACCTATACACCTTAATAAGAATATTAAAGTAGCCAGTATAATCTTTGAAAAAAAGAAAAGGTAGATAAAAATAAGTTATCACAAACAAAAAATTATCTTATGATTAGTTTCTTGGGAGGACATGTGATATTTGAGATTCAATACAATAATTTTATTCAAATTACTGAACTTTATTAACCCAATGAGTCTGAGCTCCATGCCATCATGGAGTACTGTGGTGGCACTGCTATGATTTAACTTTAAATCACTCTTTTGTGGCTATCCTTAATGTTATTTATCCAATCATATGTTTGCTTTTTGGTAAATCAGGAAGTAAAGTAATTATTGATTACTTTTTAAAAAATCTGAAGATGGCAGTATTTTCCCCCAAAATACTGCAAATGAATCAACAAATGTCTAAAATCATTAAACAAATTATTAAACATTTCTTAAATTGCAGTTAGCAGTGAATAAAAACGTATATTTTTCATTTTTTATTTGAATATTTATTAATTTTTAGTTTCAAGATTTTAATAAAAAGCAAATTTTGTTTTATTTTTTTTTACTGAATAATATTGATATCTAGTTATTTTAATTGGAATTAATATCAGTAATATATATTTTAACTCAAGTTTTTGTTCTCAAATGAACACTATAGATAGTAAGCTATTCTAAACTCATTGTAGTGCCAAAAAAAAAAAAAGTTGTTTGTTGATATTTATTAGAACATAATTATGACTTGTTTAATTTATAGCTTGAATGTTTTAATTCTCAGTTATATATATATATATGTGTGTGTGTGTGTTACATTGTTTTGCAGATAGATATAAATCTGCTTTTGCAGAACATGCAGTCATTTGTAGTGTAGAGTTCTGTTTTGATAGCGTTTTGTTTTGCATGTAGAAAATAAATAATTTGAAGAAAAGAAAAATTAAGGAGTCATAATTTATAAATAGTATAGATGTGTTGAATAAACAGTGTAATTGTGTTAGTATTCGCAATTTATGGAAAGTTGGCCACTCGTGTGGGAACGTTACTATTATGTGACTTTAATGCAAAGAAATTATTTTTTTAATTTTATACAGGCATTTTTAATTTTGTAGAGTTATTTTAGCATATTTTGTTTAATATATATCTGGTGCTTCTCTTATGAATGAATTCACATTCATATTTCATAATGGATGGGGATAATTTGCAATCATATTATAACACTTATTGGAACAGAAACATCATGCTGTAAGGATTATATATGTAAAAAGTTGACTAATTTATCTGAGAATATTTGTAACCAATCGAAAATGTTGTTTTCTGGGCACTTCACCTGAAATCTAATTATTAAAGCATGACTATCAAATAGTGCAAAATATTCCAATCCTATATTCATCACTCTATAGGTGTATCACAGATCTACTTCAAATCACCAAATGAAATGCCTGAATAATCACATAGATGCAACAGTCACTTTCTAATTACATATTTATAATGATAAATGATTTAATATTGAATAAATATAAAGGTCATATGACATTTACCAAGTCTAACTTAAATAGTAATTGAACTACCTTCTAGATGCCAAATTCAATAACTTTTTACAGTAAGAAAATGGACTATGGACCACTTCTTACTATATTTTAGATTGTTTAATTAGAGTTATCCAGAACAATAACATCCAGAGAGCAAATTTAAACCAGCCTCTATATTTTAATATAAAATGATTTTTCAAAGAACTGACATTAAGTTTATAAAGTAGAGTTATTTCACTCATTTCTAAACTTGTATAATAAATAAACACTTGCTATATATGTAATGATAAATAATTCTTTAATATTGAATAAATATAATGTCATGTAAAATTCACCAAGTTTATTTTAAATAATAATTGAACTGCCCTCTATCTGCCATGTTGAATAATTTTTTATAGTAAGAAAATGGATCATAGACTACTTCTTACCGTATTTTTAGAGCCATCCAGAATCTATTATGTAAGCAGAAACAATTATATTGCTAATATAATCTAGAACATAATGTGACTCTGTTTCTATAGGTAACAAAATACTCCGTGTAATAACAACTAGACATATTTAAATATAAGTGTATATGTATATTTAAGAATTATAATAATTCAAAAAAAGTAATATAATAGCAATTATACGCTTATATATATTAAAAAGTTATTATCTAGTTAGAGAATGAGGTCTAGACATCATCATATCTGATTCGTTAGTATATATTATGTAACTACACAGAAAAGAATAATAAAGCATTATCAAAAAGTCGTTTGTTTGTTTTGTTTCAATATAATCTAAGAATTGTTATTAAATGATCTATTTAAGTATTGCGTATTCGTATTATATTTGTGCGAGCGTGGGTGTAATGTTTTCCAGACGAATTCCAAAAACTTTAATATTGCTTATAAATCCAATATAATAATAATAATTGTCCCTAAAAAATATGCTACATAATCAGATTTTTTTTTTTTTTTTGAAAGATTGCAATCATATTAAATTTATTATAAAGTGATGACATTTTCAATTTCCTCAACAATAAAAAAAAAGAGGGATAAATGAAACAATTATCTAATAAGCGTGAAAAGTTGCTAATTGCTCCCAGTATGTTTATCAATCAGCGATATGTACTGACAACACAGTAGATTTTTTTTTTTTTCATAAATTAATTTAAAATCTTGCTCCTATTGACACAAAAGGTGTCTTGATAACAGCGCAAAAACAGATTTTTTTATTTATTTATTACATAAAACATTAAAGATGACTATTACATGGAGTCATTTAATAAAGTGGATTTTTCATGTTTTAAACGTTATAAATTGTCCTCAATGAAACCGGATGTTATATTGTACTTTTTTCTTTTTTTTTTGCGCTCCTGTATTTAATCTTTAATTTTAAAGCTACGTATTTTTATCTTACAACTCCAAAAATAGTTTTCTTTTTGTAAAAACAAGTTTTATTATAATTATATTGACACATTATCTATTTTTCATTACTTTTTATAATACAAATTAAGTGTTAAAGCTAATTAAGCGAAATAATTACTTAAATGAAATTTATTTATTAACTTTTTCTCACATTTAATTTTCTATTTCATGTGTGATATATTTTAGAGAAGTGAATGGCTGTAAAAGTTATTACTCCTGTAGAAAAAAAAATGAATTAAAAACACAGTTTTAATAAGTTTATTAATTTAATAAATATGCTTTTCAAAAAGAAGATTTAAATATCATTCGGTAAAATTAGATAAGTAATTGGGTGAGTATCATATATATATAATCTGCTTGGCTCTTAAAATCTATGTATGATACTAAATAATGCAGACTACAAACTCACATTTGTAGATTTACGACGACCTCTTCACAGGCCAAGTTGTTATCATACGTCACTCTAATTCATTACGATCGGCACATCAATCACTTTCTAGTTTGACGTCAATTTTGCTCGAACTCATTTTTTAGTAAAAAAAACAAAACAACTAAATATTTATTTATCCAATAGTACTAACTAGATGGTTAGCTAGATTGACCATGAGTTAAGCTTATTTTTTAATTTCTCTTCAGATGAATAAATTACCAGTTCCACCCCACATTTTAATCACCATGACATGGAAGGCTACCAATTTAATCAGTACAGTATATGGCAATCGCTCCTTTTTTAAAAAAATTAGTGAGACACCAATAAAGAATAAGCACTTGATCGTTTAAAGCACTGATTAATTTCATTATAAAAACATTTAGTTTACAATACATTATTTGACTGCTAAAGTAGCGATAGGAGAAAGATTATAAAAAAAATAAGAAAAGTAAACTAACTAATGATCTGAATTAATGTTTAAAAAATTGAACTAAGTGAAAGGGATGAAGGAGAGGAGAGATCTCTAATAAACAAAGTACATGCTCTTTGATTAAAAGTATATCCATTAAGATCTTTGTGGTGCATGGTAATAAATGGTGGCTCATCTGCACTCTATATCTTATAACTTGGGTTTGAATCTAACTTGAATAAACTTCAAAATTTTTTAACAGGCTTGGAATTAATTTACATAGCCTGGACATAACCAAATCACCCAATATTGTTTGAGAAATGGGTATATAGAGATTTTTAGCTAGAGAGTAAAACAATTAGCAAGTCCAAGAAGTACTGCTTTTTCCTTTACTATTCTATGAGAACTTGCTATATTTTGTAAAAAATATATTAGGCTTTAGTAACTTGAGAGCTATAAGTTATAATGCTATGTTTTTACTTCAGAGAAAAAAGAGTAATAAAATGCAAATACATAACTAGTTTAAAAAGCAATAAAAAGATCGCTAATGGAAACGTAAATGTAAATAGATATGTACGTTTTAAAAAGTAATGAAAAATAAAATCTGTAAAAATAAAGGAAATTTTATTTTGATAATTTGAGTTTAAATCTAATTCAATGAAGAAAGATTGGTTTGCAGATAAATTAGACTTAAACAGATAAAGATTCGAACTCAGGCTATCTTAATATACAGGTGAGCACTGATTGTATATATGTGTGGAGATAGTAATCTGGACCAACTGATGATTGCTGGTTTAGCATGAAATATGGACATTGGTGATTATTTATCTTTTCAACATGTGTGTGATCAGCTGTGTCAGCAATATAAGATGGCATGGAGAGTTGAGGGTCGTGTGAAAGTCTGAGTTCCAATCCCTTATATATTACATTATATATGTGCAGGTGTGTATAAGCCTGTACAGTGTATTAAAAAAAAAACTACAGATAACGATTGTAACTTAAAAGCATTCTATAAAAGATTGCTGAAAGATAATGCAAATGATTATTTTCAAGGCCAGATATAACTCGTGGATTTAAAATACCAAGAAAACTGTGTACTGTTAAAATCAAACCTTTAAACTATTTTAGGAGAAAACAAACGGAATAAATATTTGAAGCTAATTACTGTGGAATGTGAACGATCGGAATTAGAAGCCAGATCCTTATTGTCATTGTAAAAATGCATTAGTCAAATGGATTTTGGAATGATAGGAATTTATCAATGAATTCAAGCAAGGAGAAAACAATATAAATAGCGCGGACGCAACAAAAGAGCAGTCGTCAGCTTTCCTCCATTCATCGCATGCTGTAATGTGTTGCTGTCATAAGGACTTTTGAGAAAAGCTGAGAAAAAAGTGTCCCTAGACTTTTCTGCAATGATGGAAGTGTCCCAGAGCCCGTGCCTCTGAAGGTGAAAGAAAACCATTAGGGAAAATGTTTACAGACCTTATCGGTCTTTTTATGATTTGTGTACATCTGAGAAGGCCCAATTAAGATTGTGTTTTAAGTACTGTGAGTACAAACTTTTAGTATTCACTTAGGTCCACATTGTAGTTTGTTGGTGGCGATTATAGCATTGAAGATTTAGAACTTTAAATCAAGGATTAATTGTTAATGTGTATATAAAGTAACTATGGATCGTTATTTAGTAAAATCTTAACTGATGTGTATATATAATCTTATTTAATAACATTTTTGGGTAATTAATAGTTTTGTGATAATTGTTGGGAGTCAGCTTCATAGCTGAATACACAACAGAACTATTGGAGAGATTTTTGCCCTTTAATGAGCTGTCTAAACAAATCTGCTCTCCTTTATCCAAATATTGTAAAATATGGCATAAATCATTATGCACTTTATGATCAAATTATAATTCCATTTATATCAATGAACATCCTTTTAATCATAAAAATTCAAAAAACATAAAAATTATTATTGCAATTTTGATTCAGAAAGAGACAGCTTTTCTTACAAATGACAGTACAACTGGGGTTAATTTGAACCCTCACCCCTTCTTAATGTCATTTGTCAGCAAACTACCTTTAAAACCAGATTGCAGTGAAGCATTGGTGGTCGAGTGGTCAGCACAGCTGCCTTACAAGCAGTTGTCCCAGTGTTCGCTTCCTGGCTGATGCTTTGACACATGAAAAACAAAAAAACCAAGATTGCAAAGATCATTTTACATTTATTAGATTTTTCTGTTAAAAAAGGCCACACATTGACATAAATTTTGTTTGGAAAATGTTACCATATCCTGTGTTTACATTTATTGAAGATACTATACTTATTAATAATTGATTAATTAATAATAATAAAATTATATAATTATTTTTTTTTTGCATGGCCATATGATGTTCAACTACCCAATGATATAAATCATGCACAAAAAGACAAATTAATATTTTTTTTAAAAAATCATATAAATTATACACACGTGTACATTTATGTATCATACGGAGTGAAACAATTCAATGATATTAGTAATATTTAGTCGAGTGGGCTTTTGGTACTGTGTATCATATTAAAGCATGCTTAGCGAAATATTGCTAATAGCATTGAATTGTTCCACTCTGTATGACACATAAATGTACATGTATGTATAATTGACATTATAGACAAGGTTATTGATTTATTTATTTAAAAATCACATAACTAATTGTCCGTATGATTTCATAATGTTTACATCCAAGTTGTGCATTGAACACAATTGTAATAGTTGATTGGCCAAGCAGAGTTTTTTTTTTGTTTGTTTGTTTGTTTGTTTGTTTGTTTATTACTTAACTAAGTTTAGGATGAACTCAGTACTATTCAAATCTCGAGTCCATTATCTATCATAATTGATAATTAATTGTAATAAAAATGAATGTAAAAAATATAAGCTATTTGAATTTAAGACAATATTATTTAAATTTAAAATTAATATCAATACAATTTATTTTTAACAAAGGTGAGGATAATTCTTTCTTGATAACTGTGCAATATGTTGACACTGTAATGTTAATATAATCACTTTGGTAGGTCATGGTGAGCTGTGGATGCATCATTTTATATTTAGTTGTCAAATCTGTTACTCTACTTATATGCCATGCTCTCCAAACCATTTGGTGTTTAAATTGAATATAAAAATCTAATATGTAGTGGAAAAAAAAGTTTACACATATTCATGCTATAATAATAATTGAAATGGGTTGTTTTTTGTTGTTGTTTTTTTCAGGAAATCACGTGATGTTCAAACAATGAAGAGACTGGATGAGTTTTATTTCAAAAGTCTTTATTTCTTTAGTCCGTCATCCTAAAATATGTCAACCACACAGGGCTTGCTTTTTCCATGTTTATTTTTAAATATATTTTCTGCTAGCAATTGGATTATAACAAAATTTAAACAAAGGAAAACTAACACTTTTAACGTCAAACATTATTGCAGAGAGAACGGAGAACAGTGAGAATAAACATATATCATAATAAAAAAAGTCGTTTGGTTTTTCGAATTTAACCGTATTCTTTTTGTTATTTGTCATAACATAACAGATAACAAAAAGAATACGGTTAAATTCGAAAAAATAATGACAGAAAAAAAATTATTCCATTAATTTCTCTCTAAATTCTTCAATTTATATTAGAAGCCTTGATTTAAAAAAGAAAAAAAACATCAAAAAAATTTAAATATAGTTTTCAGAAGGAGAGATCCTTTCAAATACTTCATAAACAGTGAATAGCCATTTAAAGGAGTTTGAATATAAAAGTGCTTATCACTTTTCACTATTCTATTATATCTAACAAGAATAACAAAAAGCATTTTGTAAAAAGATTTGTGAGTACGAATAGACAGTTGTTATAACGTAACACAAAAAACAAATATTTTTGTCAGATTATTAGTACAGATGAAAATGCAATGGAATAAAATATTAATTAGTAAAGATGTTTCCAAAATTATTAAAATAACTTCTAACCAATCGATTCGTAAAGAATTTTTACTATATGTGCAAATAAATATTAGTTCAAGCATTGGTGGCCTGGCAGTTAGCATGGCTGCCTTCCAGGCGGCCGGGCCGAATTCGCTTCCCGTTCTAAGTAGTCTCAGATATACATCAACGATAGGCATTGTTTACTTCATGAAAATGCATGTAGGTAAATAAAGATAGAAATACTCTGGTGTTGTTTGTAGTTATTTAATGGTAGGTTCTGTGTGAGTTGGTGCAATTGTAAAGGAACAAGCTTTGGGGCTGAAGCTTGTGTATTGCAATCTAGCTCTGTCACTTGTAATATACAAATTTCTTAGGAACTCTTGAATAGTAGATCATACTTTAGGTAAAATTTGTTTCAAGAATAACAGAGCATACTACATGAAAACATATTTAGAATAAGTAAATATGTCAAGATTTTGTTTATATATTAACAAAAACTGTTTTTTTTTTTTTAATAAAAGTGGTATAATTAATAAATAGAATAATTTTACTATGACACCTTGTTGGTTAGTTATAAAAATTTTATGAAGAATGTTTGAAAAGTGCGTTACCCAAGAAGTAGACTAAATTTAATGCTAGTTATATTTAAATTTAAAACTCACTTCAATATTTATAAAAATTATTTCTAAAAGCAAGACAAGACAACAATTGATCATAATTTTGATACTTTATTAAAAATAGTATCTATTGCATGATATCAGAAGTCACACTCGTAGATTAAATGAACAGTACAGAATGCAAAAAACATAAATCACAGTTTCTGTTTCTTGAACTTCACATGAATCTTCATGAACACTCTCAAGCAATAAATCATTCAATTATTTATTAAATAAACAGAATTTGAATGCTTACATTGATGATCAATACTATCGCAGCAGAAAAGTAGATAACTTAAGAACAAATGATTCATAGAAAGATTCTCAACTAACCTGGGTGTGACGAGAATGTCGGCATCAGTGTGGGCTTTGAGTATTCCACCATCAGATTTTCAATGGGATGGACAGATGAAAAGTTAGACAGTGGAGTGGATTGAAGCCTGTCCATTAAAATATGAAGATTGACTATCTTAATATAAATCTGAGCACTTATTGTATATATGTGTAGAGATGATAATCTGGACCAACTGATGAGTGCTGGTTTAGCATGAAATACTTATATTGATGATTATTTATCTTTTAGACATGTATGTGGTCAAGTGTATTAGTGGTATGAGATAGCGTGGAGAGTTGAGTGTTGTGTGAAAGTCTGAGCTCAAAAATACCCTATATATTACATTGTTTGTACAGGTATAAGTATAGCCTGTATGTAAGATATTGGATTTAATTAGTTAACTTCAATGATCACATGACTTTCGAACAACTAATCATAAGTTTAATTTTTGATGCAGATTATTAAAAAAAAAAGTTCTTAAATATAACATACTTTATTAAATATTTTACAAATAAAGTAAAATATAAAAAAAAAATCAAACTTTTTGTATTCTATCAAAATATTGTAATAATTGATTTTTTTAAAATTATAAATATAATTATTAAAATTTTAAATATATAATTTCAATAAAATTTAATTATACTTATGGTTATATCGAAAATAATGTCGTAAAAAATCTATAAAAAAAGTACTTTTGGTAAACGAGGGATGAAGATTTTAAAAATTAAAAATTTTTTTTTTATTTATTTCTTTAAAAAAAACTTAAACCTTTTCCTCTTACATTGTAGATACATATACTGTATATATTAATATTAACCGCTGAAAATATACTTTATGTAATTATTACATTGTACAGGCTTAACACCTGCATTTATATATGTAATATATGCGGGATTCGAACTCAGACTTTCAGACGACCTACAACTCTCAGTGCCATCTTAGTCGGCACAATTGAATAATAATATATTTTTATATATGAATATTTTTGATTATTTAGATCATAATCATCACCTATATAAAATTATATATTATTTATTTGTTTCTTTATTATAATATATATGTAAGAGGCTATTTTCTTTTCTTCTAAATGTTTATTTTTTCTTTCCTTTATCAATAACTCAAGTTTTAAATTAAAGAATATTTGCAAGAAACTTAAGGGATTTTTAACTTACTTTTAAAAAAGATCGAACATTTATTAAATGTTTAATGCTGGTTTAAAAAGCAAATGAATAGATATTTTCTCTTCAATATGCCTATATTCAAATCATAACATTAAGAAGTATTCCTATTGCTAGATGTAGCCATTATTTTGTTGATCCACTAATATTTAGTATCTTCGATTAAGAGCACTTACAGGAAGATTATGTTGTGTTTTTTTTTTTTTTGTAAACTAAATGTGAAATTTAAAATTCCAATATGTGACTATAAATGGTGCTTATATACACACACATACATTTATACACATATATAATCAATATTAAGTTATGATTGTTTACTTTTACATTAAAAATCGATTTATACTTCTGATAGAAATTTCGGATTTTTATTTTTTTTTATTTGTTGGCTTTTAAGATTATATTCTTCCATTATTGATGTTTAAAACATATATATCCTTAGAAATGTACCCATAAAAGTACAATAAATTGAAACATAAGTTTGAGCAGGAAAATTTACTGATAGTTTAAACTCAATATATTTGCCAATATTTTATTAACTTCTAACAAAAATTTGATTTAGAAAACTTAGTTTTAAAGAAAATTTATTTTGAAAATTATTATTACTCAAATTTATTTTTGGAGGAAGTGTTTTAAATATTATAAGTAATTATCTAAACTATATATTTGCCTACAAGTATAATGTATGTACTGAACTTTAGATATAATTAGAGGGGATTTGATCACAGACTTTCAAGTTTCCTTCAGCTATCCACTCATCTTATACAACCGATATATATGACCACATATATGCGAAAAAGATAACTTATCTCCGACTAATGAGTGCTGGTTTAGCACAAAATACGAATATTGGAGATCATTTATTTTTCCCGCATTTATGTGGTCATGGGTATCAGTTATATAAGATGGAGTGGATGGCTGAAAAGATTCAAACTATATATGTATATGGTTATTTCTTATTCCTAAATGTACAATCAATCCAGAAGTCACAATAATGGAATAATGCAGAACAGTGTTTATTTCAAGCTTTTGGAAATTCCAATGAAGATTGTTTTTAAACCATGTATGCAGAGTTTTTTGTAAAATAATCGTAAACAATCCATGAAAATGTTATAATTAACATATATCTCTAGAATTATACAATCGATTGATAGTGTGAGATATTGTAAAATAAAAAATAAAAATCTTTAAATAGCTCACCATAGAACAAAAGTCTTTTTAACATCTCCTCATGGAAGTACAATCATGAAAAAGCTAGACACAGAAGGCCAGCTAATCATAAGGTGGTGAGAATTTGAGTAGTTTTCCATCTTTGTTTTATGTATCACTTAAACTTGGCTAGGATTGATTTAATTTCTTTTCATTGCAACTGTTATTACTATATGGTTATTCATATAGTATATGAATTTATGGATGTGCTGATCACCAGCATACTTTGGCCAGTGTGATGAGTTTATTTGCTTATTTACCTCTGAGTTTAATATCAAGAAATGCCATGGTTCTTTCTTCATGGTTGCCTTAAAGCTCTTAAGTAAAATATCAATTGAGTTTTCTTGAAGGCAGTCACCAGCTAAGGCAGTGGTTTGCAGCCAAATACATAGGGTGCTAAGAATCTCCTAATTATGGAACCAAATGACAACCTTTTATTTAGGTTCTTATAACTGCAGATCCCTTTCAAGTGAAGGAAGGTTGCAAGAATTGGAAGAACTATCTAATATTAAATGGGACCTTATTGGACTTTATAAAGTGAGAAAAAAGGTGAAGAGACAATTGATACTGTACTACAAAGGAATGAACATTGAGAGTACAAGTGTAATACAGTTCATTATAAATAAAAATTTGAAAAGCAATTTTGCAGAAATTAATGGTGTGCCAGACAGAATGGCAAGAGTATTTATTCAACTCAATAGCATAGACTTGGTGCAGTTTGCAGAAAAAGAAACACTTCCTATTATGAATTCCTTTTTTGAAAAAAATGTTAATTGGAAATGGACATGGAAACATCAGCAGAATTAGATTATTTCAAGATTTTAATGTTCTTAAAAATGATCATCAATTAGTTAGATGTAAGATAAATGTTATAGAGAGCCAAAAATTATTAAGAAAATATTCACTGTTGATATTCCTAATCCGAAACGTTCCAATTAGAATTTGCTAATCATTTTCAAATATTAACAGATTTTGAGCATGATTCAGATTTGAACAAAATCAATAGGAAGATAACGGATACACTTTTAAAAACTGCTACAAAGATAGCTGGTACAAAAAGGCAGCAGGACCAGTAAACTTTCTGTGAGAAAACAATTTATGGGGGGGGGGGTATAAAAATGATGCATTAAGAAGGGTTGAATATCTTGAACTTTGTAAAATGGCGCAAAAAAGAGTTGATAATGATATAAGAAAATATAATTGTGAACTAGCAAGGAAAACTATAGAAGTAAATAAAAATCTCAAGAGTGTAAAGCAACATCTTGGTATTGATAGAAAACTTATTTCAGCAATAAATAAAAAAATTGAAACTATTAATAACATAAAGCCTGACATCGTGAAATATATAGAATTCTATCAAGAATTATGTAACAGCCAGCTGCACTTGGCCTTGTAAAGACTCGTGATTTTTTTTAATTGGTTCATCTAACAAATGTTTTTTTTTAAGATGTAATGTAAATTAAATGCAAAGAATTTAAATGTGAGAATTGGAAGACCATTGTTACGGCGAAATATAAAAGCTCCAGGCTTTCTACCCATCGTTTTTGTATTAATTGGTAGCTTTATCAAATTTTTTTAAAGATTCTGTTCAACATATATGTGTTTAAGTGTATCAGTGTTATTAGATAGAGTGGAGAGTGGTGGGTCGTGTGAAAGTCTGTGCTCATATACCCTATATATTACATATATAGACACATGTATATAATAAGCCTATGTTTCAGTTATTAAAAATTCTGTGTAAATTAAACAGAACATTTTAGTATGATATAAATAAATTTCTAAATTTTAATAAAGCTAAATTAAAATTTACTTTTTAAATATATCTGTTATTTGCTAACTTTACGTTTTCAAATATATTTTTACCAAAGCGCCTTCTTAATAAAAAAAAATTTTTTTTTTTTGATAGACAGTTTGTCAATCGTAATTTTTTTTAAATTTTATTAATAGTTATACCGTTTATTAATGTGTCCCATTCTTATTTTACGAACTAATTCTATATGGGCATGCTTGATCTATTGTTTCAACCTATTCTCTAACTCATATTGACCCTCTTCTATTTTCATGATTAACATTTCCTGGCCTTGTTTCAACTCTTGTTACAATTCCTAAGTATTTTTTGATTTTTGTCACATTTTTCTTGATTTTCATCGATCTTACTCATTAAATCTCTTGATAGTTCTTTCTGACTTTGTTGACTTTTGTTGATCTTTATCATTAAGCTCTGCAACATTGCCATTGTAGATTCATTTTGTTCACTCCTTGATGTGACAGAGACTTGATTAACTTCTCTTCCCGTGTCCTTACATATCTAACTCTTTCTCATTTTCCATAATATATATCAGATTTGTATTTTAGAAAAGAAAGAACATGACTTTCATCCTCTGCAATTCAATATCTCAAAACAAAACAAATGAACAACTTGTTTTATCTTCTATGCTTTCTATACTAAACCCTACAAATCAATTAAATCCCTACTCACGCACATTTCAACTCATGTAATATACTCTTTTAATATAAAATACCACAAAAACACCACTTCTCAATAGTGATCAATCCACCTATCCACAATATTATTATCCCAAATTAATGTGTATAAATTTATTTATTTATTCATTTAAAAATTCAACTTATATTGTATACAACATAGTGTAAATCTCATGACTATATTCAAAAGTCTTTGTATTATGCCATCATCAACAAATTTAAATAGTGAGCATTATTGTTTTCCATCTATTTTTTTTTTAAATAAATCTTCAATAAAATAAGTAGCTTCAAATACTTCTCATTATTTATTTTACAGTTGCTTCATGAAGTGAACTTAATATTTATTAGTAATGAGCCCATATTCCTTTGGCATTTTACTAACATATAGCATATATCTAGTGCTTTTAAAGTCACAAATATAAATTTTTATTTTATTATTATGTGACAAGTCTAGGCATCATCATCTGGTATTTTGCCTTTGCATGCCCATTTTTGGCATATCTGTAAAACATTTTATTAATAAAGCATTTTACAACATTGACATTTCTCAATTCACTCTTCTTTCACCTCTATTTTTCAAAAAACAATTTGACAAGTCACTCTAAATTTAAACCCTTAACAAAGCACAATGACAAATTTAAAAATTATTATCTATTGAATCGTTATTCTGTTTGATCTAATTAGTATACACAAAAATAGCTGACATCAATTGTGATCATTGATCAAATATTTTGATTCTATCTATCTATTATTATACAACTTTAAATCTCTCATGGGTCATAGATAAATACTCAAGCCTTTGTTGGGTAACCAAATATAAAGCAAATTAATCATTAAGATATATATTTATTGGAGCATCCTCTGAATTAATAGTTACCATTTATTAATTGCTAAGTATGTCTATTCATATGAACTATATTAGGGGATTGACAGACCGTGAAAGCACAGTGTGCCTTAATGTTGAATTACAAATCAGCATTTGTGACTGTTTCTGCAGCTGGCTGGGATGGAATAAAAGTTCATTTTTGTAATTTTTTTTTTATTAAATATAATATTTGTATTTTTTTTACTGATTGCTTTAACAATTTTTTTTAGAGATTAAATGTAAATATGTTTTTTTATTGAACATTGCTAATTTATAACATTGTTAAGTATGTCATTCATCCCAACTGTATTATGAGATTGACAGATCGTGAAAGCATGAAACACCTTAACATCAAATTAGCTGGATAAGAATCTTTACTGTGAAATATATAAGGATAAGAAAAATATAGACTTCCCAATTTAAACAAGTAATATGTTTAAATGCACTGAAATGCAGTCACTGGTGAAGGGATCAGAATTGTTGAAGAATTTAAATGGAGTAGCAAAACATGCAATTAAATTTATGAAAAGGGGAAAAGCTCCAGGTAATGATGGAATTATAATCAATATCTTAAAAGAAGTAGATGAAAAAAATAGGAAAAATTTTGGCAAAATTATGTACCAAATGTCTAAATGATAAAGATGTACTAAATGATTGGAAGAATACAGTATTAATATTGGATTTTAACTCATCAGAAGAATGGATATATTTAAAAGTGTTTTTAGTACAGTGGATCATATCCAAATATTGAGAGAAGTTATAGAAAGGGCCAATGAATATGAATTTTCACTATGTTTTAGATTTGCAGATAATGAAAAAGCATTTGATTCTATAACCATTTCTTCAGAGACTGAAACATTGGATCATCAAGATATAAATAGTAACAGGCTATTGTCATATTCTAAAGAATATTTATAAAAATGCAACAGCAAAAATTACATTATATAATGATAATAAAAACATTTATATTAAGAGGAGTTTGTGACAGAGTGATTCCATATCTCCGAAACTTTTTACAGCAGTTTTGCAAGAAGTATTCAGTGAATTAAAATGAAAAGCTAAGAGAATAAAAGTAAATGGAAATTATTTAAGTTTTCTAGATTTTTCAAATAATGCTTTAGACAGTATTGCAAGAGTTATCAGATGAAAGTAATAAAGTAGGAATAAAAATAAATGTTAAAAAGACTAAAATGAATGATGAATTAGAAGTTAACAATAACAAATACCTTGTTCAGATTATCACTAGAGATGGAAACACAACATATTAAATAAAACATAGGGTTAACCACCCTTGATTGGAGTGCTTTTGATAAAAATAACTTAAGAGGAAATATGACTATGTGTTTGAGAAAGAAAATTTTTAATAAATGTATGCTATCAGGTCTTACTTATGGATGTGAGACTTAGACACTCAACAGAAGAAGAATATAGAGACTTTAAACCACTCAATAAAATATGGAGGGATTTATATTAGAAGTAACAAGAAGAGATTGAAAATGAAATACATGGGTGAGTGAACAAATATGTGTTACTGACATCATTGAAAGAATTAAGAGACTGAAGTGGAGTTGGTCTGAACATATTGCTAGAAGTGATGATATTAGTTAGACAGTTGAAATCTTAAACCGAATTTCAAGCAATTGTAAACGACCTAGAAAAAGGTCACGTGAGATGGATGGATGAAATAAGGAAACATGTTGAGATGATGTAGAGAAGAGAGGATAGAAATGAAAGAAGATGGATTGAACTTTGAGAGAACATTGTCCTGCAATGTATTGATAATAGTTAGAAATGATGGTGACTGGTATATATCTAGCATGTCTATAAACTAGTTGAAAGTTATATTCATGATTTAATAACCTGAGATTTTCTATTACTGATATAAATCCATTGACTTATACATTTTCAGTCTTTACACTAATAATCAAATTTTTAACATAGGTAATATATTCTCCTAGCCTATGATATGTAACAATTCTAGCTGAACCATGCTGACTAGATACTAAAAAGTATTAAGACAATGTCTATTGAAGGATAGACATTTTATACATTTTCCAATAATGAAATTAATTATATTTTTAAAAGTAGTCCTCTTCAGTCTATACAAAAGATTTTTTTAATATAAGCTTGAATAATTAATAGATCTTAGATGGTAATGTTATTAAATTCAATATTCCCCACCCACATTATCTTTTTCAAGTTTGAGTAACAATGATCATTGGATTCGTACATTCACAACTCCAGGCCAGTTCTGGATTATGAGGTTGTCATAATCCATAACTAGATTGCAGTTCAGGGTATAACAGTACTATTTTGTGCCCAGTGATTACTGAATCATACATTACATTGCTCTGGATTAAAGTGAAGAGATCTTCTGACTTTATATGTAAAGAATATATTTAAAAAATTATGAGATGTTTGCTAATGATTATATATTCTAACATTTTGCATTAAAAACATAAATGTGCTTATTCTTTCAATACTGTAGATATTGGCATTGTGTCTTTTATAATTCAAATTATGTTTGCTCTACCTTTTTTTTACTATTCTTAAACAATTTTTCAGGAATTATATGGGATAGTATATAAAATATTATCATTTAATAATTTTTTAAAATTTAGTAAACTTTCTTTTTATTTAATAATCAAATGCTATTGATTTATGCTAAATACATCATTGAATCTGTGAAATAATTTTGACAATAACACAATAAGTTTCTCATGTTAAATTGTTGTAAAATTTTCTACTGTGATAAAAGACTAGGTTTGATACGTCAAATATACCCCAAATATGCAGAATTTTGAATTGTCATTTATGAGATTAAAAAAATTTACTGATTACTTCATCTACCATAATATTCTATCTTATAAACAAGGCAAAACTCTCCATACAGTAGTGCCACCCTGTGTCAACCAGAGTAATCAATGGATGCCAGAAGGCTTGTGCATAAAATCCCTATCTAATGCCTACTCATCCAATATCCCCAGACTAGTTTCTGTCTTGTGGTCTTCATCCAGTGATTACTCTGGTTGGCACATGGTGGCACTGCTGTATGGAGAGTTTTGCCTTGTTTATAAACAATTATGTGCTAGTATAAGAGATGGTGATCATGTGATGCTTAATGGTTTAATATGCTATCTTATTAGTGATATGAAGACATGCACCAATTAAAACCTATCTTAGTTTTATAAATGATTTGTTATTGCTTTTTATTACTTCATAATTTATGACTAATTATGTTTAATTTTTATGGTTGTTGCTTCTGTGAGTAATCCTTCAATATATGTGTAACAAAGTATTCACATTTTTTTGATAATTTTTATTTTACTTATTTATTTTTGAACTAGTCTTTTTTTCTAGAAATATTTGAAATGTATTTTGGTATATTAGTTATATATTGTAATGTTTTCTTGTGATTTCAGACTTTATACATTATAAATTTCTAATGTATCTGTTAGTCAAGTTATGTCTGTGGTTATTCATTCTGGGTATTAGAAAGCTTCACAGAACATAACTAAATTTCCAGATTAACTCACCTAATATTTTTATTTCGATCTGAATTGTTGGTGGAATCAGTTTTTTATTTATTTAAGAGGGTGCCAGGGTTGTAAGCCCACTGATATTCATTGCATTGCACCACCAATTCAAAACAAATAACTAAAAGTAAGATCTGGATCATGTTTCTTGTCATTTAATTAATCTGTTATATGAATTTTACCCAGGCTTTAATCAAGCATATTGGCATAGATGATGTATACATTTCTTAAAATAATTTTTAATAGTAAATCTCATAAACTAAAATTAAGAATTTGCAAGAAAAAGTTGATATTAAAGGTAAATATTTTATTAAGACAAATTAAAATATTTAAATGGGGATTATTAATAAATTGGAAAGAACATATACACACTCATCCAGATAACAATGTTAATCAAATAATTCAAAAAGTTCATATTTCACTTCTCCAATCTGCCATAAATGAAAGTTCCTTGACTCATAAAACTGTGAATGTCTCTTTATCAGTATTATAAACTTATAGTTAGTTTGCAAACATATTGTATTAGTCATGAGTTATGGCATGAATAACATCTTACCAGTAAGTTCCTTGGTGTCACACCATTGATTATACCATGCATGGTTTTGTGTTGAAGAGCTCATTGGTATATTAACTTTGATTTCTTCTGTCAACATTTTCATGTTCCTGGTCTATTTTAAGACCAGACTTGAAAGTGTTTGGGAGTGACTTCTTTGTGACAAAAAAAGGTGTTTGCAAATTCTCTAGTTTCCACTCCTGTATGATGACTTGGTTCAGTAAATGAATAATCCTGGATAGAGGCATTTTCTCTATTTAGGACCCATGGAAAATGCCAGCCAAAAGAACAAGACAAAACCTTGCTCAAAGTTGTCTGCTTTTTATATTCTTGACCAGTTTTGAGATTTCTCTGCTCATAGATATTTTTTTATCTTTTGGTTTGTTATCAGAAGGCAAGATTTGTACATTCTTTTTTTTTTTTTGCTTTAACTATTAAATCAATGATTAAACTATTTTTTTTTACTGTTACGTTTTCAATATGCAAATATGGCACATCTTTTATTGTAATATATTATTCAAATTTCTGCCACTTAACATATATTATTCAAATTTCTGCCACTTAACAATGCAATTTTTTTTTAGTAATCACATAAATAAATATAACAAATGAATTTAAATTTATTTAATTTTTTATTCAATTAATTATTTAAAAAATTGTTCAATCACTAATAAGTTGCATATAATTATAAGTTCTTTAAGTAATAAACCTGATTTTCCTTAATGCAAAGAGAATGTAAATCAGATGGCAATAATTCAAGCTTAACAATGCCAGAAGTCTTTAATCTGTTGTTGAAACAATCTCTATGAATTCATCCTTTATCCACAGATGTTACCTTGACAAAATATTGGCGATTTATGGTGTTAAATTCATGCTGTTATCATCTGGCTTAAATTATCTGTTCATATTTAAATGACTTTGAATATTTTCCGAATGCAAAACCAATTTTAAAGACAGGATTTTAGTATAATGGAAATCCATCTGTATACAGTATATATTTTAGTTTCACATATATAAGCTAAGAATATATCATAAAATTTGATTTAAAAAATTGAAATAGTTCACTCATTATGCTACTTTTTCTGAATTTTAAAATTATTGGAAAATTTGGCAATTTTTAATTAAAAAGATCTTTTAAATTAATAACAATATTAAAATTATTATTGATTATTTTTATAAGTGTTACACAGAAAAATAAATAATCTCTTGATAAAACAAACTAATTTAAAAAAATTTTAAATCATTTTTAAACTCAGTGATAGCAACAATTTTAAAAAAATCTGAGTCCTTACAGATATTTTTAAAAGGGGTAAAAAAATTGTGTTTTATTTAATTTTGTTGATTATAAAAATATTACTGTTTTCTAAATTATAACATTTTTGCAATTAATGAAATAAATTGTACTATAGACATTAATTTTTTTTTTAGAAATGTATAAATCCAATTTGAATCAAAAAATAAATATATATCTTTGTGTATTGGATGGATATTATAAATTTGTATATCCTTGGGCAAAATATAATTTTGGTTATTTTTAGCACAAAAATAGGGCCACTGTAGTGTCTACCCAGAAGCAAACAATACCTTAGTTACTGAATTATATTTTATAATGTATAAGATGCATAGTTACTGCATAGAAAAAATAGGAAAATTCTAATTGATCTAGTGAATTATTTGCATATCCTATTTCGCTTAGGCTCACAAACACTTTGCACGACTACAGATTGGAAATGATCTCTTAAGTTGTAAATAACTTCAGTTATGACTGCAAGATTAATAATATTTTTAAAAATATTTTGTTAACATTTACACATGAATATTAAAAAGAAAATTGTTTTGTTGCTTGGAAGGTCATAAATGTTCATGAATTGGGAATGACAAATTGAACCATAATACATGGACTTCTAGCTTTCTAGCTTCTCATTCTACCACTACATTTAATTATGAAAGGATACATGAACTGTGTAAACCAGTAGCCTAACCCAGAGGTCAGATATTGTTTTCTATGATTTCTGTATGGCACTCTTATTTGAAAATTATATCAATTTAATAACTAAAAAGTATATAAAAAATATACTTGTATTCAAAATATTACAGATTCAGCCTGTATCTTGCCTATTGCTCTTCTATATATTTGAATGGACAAGTTCTTATACATGAGGGGGCAGAATGACAAAGTCAGCATGGGCATGTCAATATCAGTATCAACAAGGGATTTGGGCATTCCATCATCAGATTTTTAATAGTATGAATGACTGAAGAGTTGGAGCCTATCCATTAAAGTTTGAAGATTTGCTATCTCAATATAAACCGAGGGCTGATTATATATATGTGGGGGAGATAACAATTTGGATCAAGTGATTGAGTGCTGGTTCACCACAAAATACGTATATTGGAGATCAGTATGTGATCATGTATATCGATTGTATAGAATAGATAGCTGAAGGGATCTTGAAAATATGTGTTCAAATCTCCTATAATTACAATTTAATATCTGTAATCATTCATAATGTTACTCTGAGGGGAACAAACCAATTTTACCAAAAGAAGCTTATATATCTTTTATATAACCTGTTTCGGTATAATTTATTTATTTATATATAATGGATTATATTTACTGTCATTTTAAAATGATATATAAAACGCAGACAAATTTTCTTTAAAAGAAATTTTATTTTGGCATACTTTTTATTAAATTCAATGTTTGTGAAATTTTTATGTTATTGTTGCGGTCTGATTTAATTTTAGTAAACGTGTCGAGTGACTGCTATTCTAAAAAGTTGGTCCATGCCTGGTATAACCTATATTTTTTGTCTAAAGAAAGGCCTTCCAAAATTTTATTCATAAAAATAGATACCCTAATAAAAGAATTTTTTCTTTGTTAGAAATTAGAATTTAATAAATTTTAGAACGTGGGCGTTTGTGCATCGCCAAGGAATTATAATAAAAATTAACATATAAGTATTTCCATTTTATTGCTAACAAATTTTTAGTTATAAATTTTCGTTTATTTTTAAATGCTCTTCTTATATATTCAGATATTTTAAAGTACAGATTCAGAAACTTAAAGTTCGAGTCGCGACCAGCTTTTCCGATGCTCGAGTTTCTTATGAACTTCCGATCAATAAATCCTTTCGATTATTTTTTTTTTTTATTTAGTACAGGCACTATATTTATGAAAACATATGTACACACACATACACGTAAACATATACCCAAATTCTCATAGTGAAAATTTACCCCGATTACACAAAACTATTTTTTAAACATTTTTAGTTCGTAATTTATTTCTATTACGATTATCTCGTAGAAACCGGATTACTATTGTTTTATCAAATCTAGAGTGATAAATCTCATAAATGATTATCAAACCACAATATATGCTTGCTGAACAATTTTGTATTATGTCTGAGGCCCCTCATTTATCATTTAATGCATTGATTTAATCACCCGAATGTTCTCCAACATGCGCCCAGAAATCAATGCAATGATAAGACAGCCTAAATGTAGCTATTGATCTTGGTCAGAAAAATTCCACTAAAATGCACTTTTAATCATTGATTCTGTTCTAATCGTTCAAAGCCATCTTTTAACCTATTTAGCCTGGAACATTTTGAGGCTAATATTTCTCATTTCTGGTCAATTGTTTTCAAATGTTTTGAATCCAGCTGCAGAGCTAGAAGCCAAAAGAACTTTGATTTCATTGGTTGATCTCATTCGTATATTAATTTCTTAATCTATCTAGCAATTGATGTAAAAGTAAAATCCAAAAATGCCTAAATATTATATTTTCAAAGAATAAAAATAACAGACTTGTAAAACAGTTTCAAAAGACAAAAAATATTTTTGATAAATATTTAAAAGCATAGTCGAACTTGCGAAAGAATCTATATTTTTATATTTAAGAAAGTAAATTTAGTTTGAAATTTATTTCTTTGATAAAATTAATAACATATTAAAGAATTGTAAGATTTTGTTGATTTATAAATAATATTATCTTTTTCTTTCTCAAATATTGGTTCAATCTAATGAATTAAAATTTACCCTAGAAATTTTTTCAGCTACATATGTTCTACCGTAATCGAAAACATTGATTTATAAAGAATTTTGAATTCTTATTATAATAATTCTTCTTAAGAATTATGTTGTTTTTAGTTACTTTCAATAGGTCTTCTGTCAAAAGATTTTTTGAAATCAATTAAACTGATTCAAAATAATCCATTTTGCACACATACACACAATACTAGTAGTAATTATATATTGAACTATTTCCATCATCTAATATTAAATGCTGTCTTTAGAAAAATTCAAACTTTAGTTAAACTTTTCAAATTCATTTACCTGTTAGTAATAGAAGAGCAATACAGAGACTTCAGATCACTCAAAGAAGTATGGAGAGATGCATATTGGGAGTAACGAGAAGAGATCGAAAGCGCAATATATGGATAAGAGAACAAACAGGTATTACTGACCTTATTAAAAAAATTAAAAGACTGGAGTTGGGCTGGACATATTGCTAGAAGAGATGAATTCCAAGAGATTGCAAAAGTCTCAGAAAGAGACCACAGGTGAGATGGATGGATGAAATAAAGTGTGCAGAGGTGATGTGGAGAAGAAAAGCTAAAGATCAGAGAAGATGGATTGAACTTGGAGAGACCTTCATCCTGCAGTAGAATGATAATGGTTGATGATGATGATGATGAATAGCTTACAGACTAAGATATAATGCAACATTTCGAGTAGTAGTAATATTATTCATCTCCTTCAGGTGTTGCTGGACTAACCAATGACAGTACTACTATATGGAAATTGAACCTAGACCTTTAGATTCATGAACATTGAAATTAAAGTACCTTTAACCAAGTAAGCCATTCTCCAAAATATAATAAGGTCATCTTAAATTCAATATTCATGAATCTGAAAATCCTGGTTATTTCCATGCTATTATTGTCAGGTGATCCCAACACCTAAGGAAGAGATGAAAGTACCATTCAAAACATTGTAATTTATGCCAACCTGTGTGCTATTACTAACAGTTAAATGTATTTAACAAATTCAAATATGAATTTTCTTTGAAGACATTTAACATTTAATATTAGATTATGAAAATAGTCGATATATAATCACTACTAAAATGCCTTCATCATAAACCTTCAGACAAGCACACATACAATATATATATATATATATATAATCCAATAAGCATGCCAATAGCTCTTAACAAGGTTTTCAGAATATTGGCATTCTCATTAGATAATATTTACAATACAAGCTTAATAAATTAGGTCATGTGACATATGACTTGATTTCTTTGCAATTTTATATATATAATCTAGCCAGTTACCATTTATACTCCATTGATGTTAGATAAATATCTTAATGATTACTACTAATCATTTATTAAGATTGGCCTCAGGGTGGCCTTTGAGCATTCCATCATCAGATTTTTAATTGGATGGACGGTTGAAGAGTTGGAGTGGATTGAAACCTGTCCATTAAAGTATGAAGATTGGCTATCTTAATATATATGTGAGCACTTATTGCATATATGTGTAGAAATGATAATCTGGACCAACTGATGATTGCTGGTTTAGCATGAAATATATATATTGGTGATTTTTTGTCTTTTCGACATATATGTGTTCAAGTATATCAGTGTTATGAGATGGAGTGGAGAGTGGTGGGTCATGTAAAAGTTTGTGCTCATATACCATATATATTATAAGATAGAGACTATTATCTCATTTCTAGCCCAAATATTTCTACAATCTAATGATTAGTTTCTTGGGTAGTAATGATTGAACACTGGAAATTTCAGAATAAGCTTCCATCTGCAAACTTTTAGCTCCCAAATTTGTTTCTCTACTGTTTTAGTAAATGTTACAGGATATGTATATATATAGTTCCTTTTTTGTAATAAGCTAAAGCCTCTGCCATACATTTTTATAAGTGATGAGAAATATTGTAATAATAATAGACACTTCTCCTTAAATTAACCTTTGGTTAATTAGAAGTTGTCATTTCTTTTTCTTATTTCACCTTTCACCTTAGAATATCCACATACCCATTTAACAGCTTATTGCTATTAGCATTCTCAAGTCAGAATGTTATGGCAGACTTTCTGAATACCATTAGTCATACAGTTTGAAATGATGCTTTTCTGTTTACATGACTATCACCCACTCACTCTGACATTTTTATTAGTAATTACAATTATTGTTAATAGAACTAACTAGCAACAAGTTAGAGTCAGTCATATGTTTCATTTTTTCTAAATGTTATCAATCTGATTGTTTTTTTTTTCATTCTGTTTAAAGATACATTCATTACAGTGGTAATTGTTTTGGTTCATCTTATGTGTAAACGTTCTCTTTTTTTTTTGCTATCAATATATTATTTAAGAAATTGCATGAACTAATAATATATTAAAATATGTTTTTATCAATGTTATTGGTAAGCATGAAGCTAAAGTTCATGTATATTTACTTGTTTATTTTTCTTTATTGTTCATGGCATTGTAAAAAGTTTTTATTGACATCACAGTCCAAAAGCATTAATACTTTTGTCATAATGTTCTTTTTCAGTGCCGTATGTTCATATCCATAAAACAGTTATGCAAATAATACTATACATGAACAATGTTAAACTTTATTTTTAAAAATATATTCCTACATTTGGAAATCTTATCAATGCTTTTTATTGAAATTCTGCCTAGTGGTAGTTTTTAATAACATTTTGATAATTGTGTCTTTGATGGTGGACATTATAAATGATTTCTATGTTTTATTATCAAATTTAAAGCCAGAAATATTATTATAATTTTGCATCATTAGCATTTACTCATAATACTATTAGATGATGGTATTCTTAAACTTTTTTCTAAAGAGTACCTTCAGGATTTCTTCATATTTAGTTATAGTATTGAAATCAACAGTCTATTCAATATTACAGACAATTCTCCAACAATACAAGATGAATAGTTATACCAAAAATGTGCAGATCTTTGTAATATTTTTAACTATAGTAAACAATATATTCATATGTATATTGCTTATAATAACTCTTTTCATATATACTTTAATGCAAAAAATTTCTTTATTTTTCTGACAGTTTCGACTAACCAGCAGTCTTCATCAAAACATTCTCAATTTCCTTTACCTTTAATTTTCTTTACTTTTAAATTCCTTTACTTAATTAATTTTCCTTTACATTTAAAGGTAAAGGAAATTGAGAACACTAGGAAATTGAGAACGCTCTGATGAAGACTGCTGGACAGTCGAAACTGTCAGGAAAATTAAAGAATTTTTTTTGCATTAAAGTGTATTTGAGAAGATTATTAAAAGCAATATATATGAATATATGAAAAAATACAAAGAAAGTAAAGAAGAAGAATAAGAGTAAACAATATATGTCATCGCAATCTGTTTTAAGTGTAATTTTTATTCTCATAGAAATATTACTCATAAAAGAATTAAGCTATTTTCTCAATCATCCATTGTAATGTTAGTATAGTCAACTAAAACAGAGGCCTTTCCATAATCAATAAGACTTGAGTATGTTACTTTTTATTTTTTGACATTTTCAATTATACTATATATATATTTGTCAAAATAAGAGTCATAGATCACATGACCCTATCTCTTAAGCTTGTAAGTTATAAACAATGAGGATTTCCAATTCCTCTACAAGCTTTGTGATAAATGCTTAGCCAGAGGAGCCAGAACTTAAAATATCTCTGTCAGGAACCCCTCCCCAAACCCCTGACTATGGTTTCATGCTTTGGCACTTCTCAGAGAGGTGTCAGGGTAGGTTCAGACACTAGATCTAAAAATACCAACCCAAAGCCAAGCACTTACCTAAAAGTTATCTAATGAGTGGAAAATCTGAAATTTTAAGACATCTACATGTCTTCAAACCCAGCTATCCAACTCAAATAGCTATAGCTGGGTTTGAAGACATGTAGATGTCTGAAAATTTTCAGATTTTCCACTCAATAGATAGCTTTTAGATAAGTGCTTGGCTTTGGGTTGGTATTTTTAGATCTAGTATCTGAACCTATCCTGACACCTCTCTGATGAGTGCCAAAGCACGAAACCATGGTCAGGGGTTTGGGGAGAGGTTTCTGACAGAGATATTTTAAGTGCTGACTCTGGCTAAGCATTTATCACAAAGTTTGTTGAGGAATTGGCAATCTCATTGTTTATATATATTAGATATAATCTCTTTTCTTTAATTTTTTAAATAGCTTGGTTAATAAATGGGTATGTAGTTATTGTTACCTAAACACTAACATCAAAATGTGCAAACACTTAAAATTTTGACCAGTCAGCAATAAACAATACTGATAAGTTCTGTCTTTCTTCATTATTCCTCTATTAGGAACTGTTAGAAAGACCTTGATACTGCAATGATCTACTTTCAGTCTGTTTTATTTATTATTAATGCTACACTGATAGTCTGAAAAGCTGAGCACATGATAGGCCTTAGCGATTTATATGATTATCTGGAGTTAACATTGTTTTTGTGACAGTTTATAGTAATAGTATTAATAGTAGTAGTGGTGATGGTCATGGTTGTGTGGTGTTGGTTGTGGTAGTAATAGTAGTAGTAGTAATAATAATAATAATAATAATAATAATAATACCACCACCATCACCAACCAGTTTAACACCAAACTAACATTCAAAATGACACTCACACAACCAAAATTCAAACATACCTAATCATGCGCATAATTAAAATGGTCATAATATAAAATGCCCATAACCTGGATAGTAACCAAGAAACTAATACTTAGCAAACAATATCGCCTAAGAATATATGCGATCCAAACAACAAGAGCAGCTAGCTACCCAGAAAATATCACTAGCAATGAACTATATAAGTTTTATCCATGTAACTTATATATTTACAATTCTAAAGCCCTTTAAATTATTTATCTGAACTACCCATGCACAAATGTAAACTACCACCATTGAAATATATAATAATGTAAGCATATGTGTACACTGATAAGCAATGTAACCCTTAGTAAGAAATAAAGTTTCCTTTTGAAACTTAGCCCTACCAAATTTTGCTATTTTTCTGATATTTCTGTTGTTGTCTCACACATCAATGTAAAATATATGATAAAATGATTATTACTTATCAGAAAATAATAAATTTGATTTCATTTGATAGATATTTTTGTTTACTATTGAAATAAATTTTAAATGTTCACATTTTGTGTCAGCAAATATTAAAAAATGAGTCATATTCAAATCAAAGAGTTTACATGTCATCATTTCTAGAAAAATTATTTTCAGTTTACAAAATCAACAAAATATTTGTTTTTTCTTATTATTTTTAAACATCCAAATGAACATTTATTTATTTCTCTTATATCTAACAAATTATGCTTTAAAAGTTTAAATTTTTTGAATATGTATTGCAAAATTGCGATATTTTCTTCCTTGTAAATATAAAGTATATTGTTTACGTCAAAGCTAGTCTTGTAAATTGCTTCAGGCCATATTTATGTTAGCTGTTAATATAATGTTATATTTTTGAAAATAAAGTATTTCAAGTCAAAATAAGCTATTAATAATTTATATTTCTTGATATCTAATAAATATAGTGTAAATTATTTTTAAAAAAATATCTAAAACCATAATAAATTTGCAAATAAACATGTTTTGCATCATTGGAACTACAATGTCATAAAACACCAAATGCTTTACAGCTTGGCAACAGACAATGATTAAACATGTCAGGGCAGGGCTTATGACTATTGTAAGGGCAGGAATTTTGAATTTCATGTTTTTTAGTGCAAATTTTTTGGGCGAAAAATTTATTATACTAAAATATACTGTTTTATACGCATTTTAACATATAATACTTATGAAAAAATGCACCATTGGGTGAACTGGCCAAAAGGTAATTTTCTGACTTCCTGAAATAGATTAAGGTTAATAATAATAATAATAATAATAATAATAATAATAATAATAATAATAATAACAACAACAATAATAATAATAATAATAATAATAATAATAATAATAATAATAATAATAATAATAATAATAATAATAATAATAATAATAATTCAATTTATTTACCATACAAAACTACAGCATTAAGCCAATTATAGAATTGTGCCATAACAAATATACAATAATATATATAAACAAGTATAAATGACAAGTATTAATATGATTGTATACCATATTTCTTTATAAGATAAGTAAAAAAAAATTTAAAATCTAAAGTCAAAATATTTTTGTTAGTAAAATCATGATTATAGGTGTTAGACAAATGAAACAAAGGTGAAAATTTTAATATCTTTGAGTGGCAAACTTTAATATTAAATAAATTAAATGTATGTGTTTTATGTAAACAATTATTAATAGTAATATGTGAAATTTTTTTAATTAATATAATTTTCTATTTGACAAGGTTATACAAAATTGTAAGATGTCTCATTTTTCTTCTAATGGATAGGAATAGATGCTGGTCATTTAGCTTTATATCTTAAAAAATTTATCATAAACCAATCGATTTTTTATAATATCTCATTTATAGGCAAAACCAAAGAGAGAAATAATTTATATTTTGTAGAACTAGTAAATTGTCTATCATGCCTTAAAATAATAATAATAATAATAATAATAATTATTATTATTATTATTATTATTATTATTATTATTATTATTATTATTATCATCATCATCATCATCATCATCATTATTATTATTATTATTATTATTATTATTCCCTTCAAAATATTACATATAAAAGCCTGACATATCTTCTGAAATAATCATTAACAGATTTAACTGTCCTCCCAAGAACTAAGATTCAAATACAAATGAAGAATTTCCAAGTAAGATTACAATTTTTCTTTAGCAAAATTAGTTAATCAAATCAAGCATAGAGAAAACTAGGTGCTATACAATATTTTGCCTTGAAAGGGTATTCTATTAGATGACCCTAGAAATTAACATCAATACTTCTTTCATTCTTTTGATGCTCAAATATAGTGGCTTTTAATATTTAAATTAGAAATATGTGATACTATTTGAAAGAGAGAAAGCAAAATAAAAATCCTGAAAAATACATACTTATATGTACATATTATTAATTATAAATAGTATGCCAGGGACAGTATCCTTTGGAAACTAATATATATATACACACCAAAGATTTATTACCATAATAGTTTATAATTGTCTATATACTCTGGTATGATAAATTTTTATTTTGTATATTTTTCAGGATCATCTTTTGATATCCTTATTTGGGATGAAATATTAGGTAGGAATAAAGCGGTTATTGTTTTTTTTTTTATGCATTGATCTGTTAATTAGCTATTTATTTATTTTCACAATTGTGAATGGGAACTAACTTTGTTATATATATATATATTAAAACCAAGCACTGCTAGTGTGATCACAAACCTTATCCATTAGTCTGAGAGGCAATAGTTTAGGCAAATAGATTAGGATTCATCCTTGTCCTGACATATGTATCTTGTGCATGGTTGGATTCAAGGTACTTTTGCTTGGATTATTGGTCTTGTTGAATGAATACACGATTTTGACCGGCACAATATATATATTTAATCGTGTTTTAATATATGTTTTGGATATACATACATACACAACTCAGCTAACCATCTACTTATTGGTCAATTAATAGTTATTTATATATTGTTTAGCTAGAGGGTTAAAAAAGGGAAATTATTAAACAACTCATCAACTGATAATTAACTAATCTTGTGAATACTTTACACTTCCTTTAAAAGATTACAGCTGGTTACAGTGAGCTATTTACGATGTTTTACGTTACATAAGAGTTTTTAAAGTAAAAATTTAAATAATTAAAATAAAGCATAATCTATATTTCTGTACATTTTGCTTTTGAAATTTTGATTGCAATAATTAAATTTTTAAACTGAATTAGTTACTACATTACAAAAAAAAAAAACACGCACTCACACACACAGATAAATTATGACGTTTGGGAACTAAATGTTTTATTTTTATAAATTAAGAGAGACTGCATAAAGTCATTTATAAAGAAAGAAAAATTATATAATAGTTTAATTTTGGTAAAAATATCTTTAAACATTAAAAAAGTCTAAATTATTTTATTAAAATCTTATTACACAAAAGAAACTAATTTATTTTAATTTCGTCATTTTATATTAATTGACATATATTAATATAAATTTCTTCTTAATTAAAATATTTGCAAAATTATTAATTACTTTTTTTCCTTTTAATTTATTTATGCAAGTCTAGCAGAACAATAATATTATAAAAGTCAAAGAAATTAAAAATAAATATGAATTTTTCATATTAAAATTTAAAATATTTAGTTGTTAAAAAATAAGAATAGTTTAAATGTATGTTTTGTATAAATGATTAAATACATACACATACTTATATATATAAATAATAAATCAACACACCTAGAAGTAATATAAATAACTGGAGAGATTTTAGTTCCAATCGTAATTTTTAAATATGTGTGCTACTATTTCATTCGAAAAGAAAAAATAGCCAATTGTTCCATAAGACTGACATTTTGAAAACAATATTTTATAAACAATAATAATAAAGTTCATAAGAAATTTGTCAGAAATATCAGCACTGGACGTGGTCATTGGGTTTTAATCTTGAGAGCCTGCCACTTATCTACTACACTAAATTTATCATCTGACTCTGAGTGCTATCAGCAATCCAAGTAAACACAGAGGTTAAACTCTCTATACAGTATCGCCCCTTAGTGCAAACCAGAGTATTCAATGGATACAAGAAGGGTTGTGCATAAAATCTTCATCCAATATATCCAGACTAGTTTCTAGCTTATGGCTCTCATTAGTGAGAAGCTTTGGATCTGAGAGTACTGCATCTAGTTCTTAGGATCTAATGCAGCCACCTTATTAGCTGCTGGGGGGAGGGGTTGCATTAGATCCTAAGATCTAGGTGCAGTGCTCTCAGATCCAAAGCTCTTCACTGATAAAAGCCACAAGCTAAAAACTAGGCACTAGATAGGGATTTTATGCATATATCTTCCTGCAGCCATTGATTACTGTGGCTTGCACTGAGTGATGCTACTATATAGAGAGTTTAGCTTGTGTAAGCATAAAGAATTGTGATCATGTGATGCTTAGTGGTTCAATCCAAGTAAATATAGAAAATGCTTGTCTTGTATTAATAAAGGTAATCACAATAATCTGATGTTAAAATATGAATATAAAATAGCAATATTTATATCTACATAGATTACTGGGGTGCTCCAAGACAGCTACGGATTAGAGCTGTTTTTAAAATGCACAATTTTTTGGACAATTCAAAACTTTTTCACATAGTATAACAACTAGATGATAAATGTTTCATGCACTTTTAATGAAATTTACATTTATCCAGGTTTGCAGGAGTTATCAAATGAAAGTAGGAAAGTAGGACTAAAGATAAATGTTAAAAAGACTAAAGTAATATTTAATGGATTTTCTCAAAATATAAAATTAAAGATTGATTATGATGAGTTACAAAAAGTTAACAGCTACAAATACCTTGGTCAGATTATTAATATATATGGAAACATAATGGATGAAATTAATCATAGAATTAAACTTGGTTGGAGTGCTTTTGGTAGAATTAACTTGATACTAAAAGGAAATATGCCTATACATTTGAAAATGAAGATTTTTAATAAATGTGTTTTACCAGTTCTTACTTATGGATCTGAGACTTGGACACTTAATAGAAGAGCAATACATAGACTTCAGACCACTCAAAGAAGTATGGAGAGATGTATGTTGGGTGTAACAAGAAGAGATTGAAAATACAATATGTAGGTAAAAAAACAAACAAGTGTTACTGACCTCATTGAAAAAATTAAAAGTCTGAAGTGGAGTTGGGCTTGATATATTACTAGAAGAGATTATAATAGCTGGACAATTGAAACCTTAAACTGAATTCCAAGAGATTGTAAAAGACCCAGGAAAAAAGACCACATGTGAGATGGATGGATGAAATAAGAAAGTGTGCAGAAATGATGTGGAGAAGAGAAGCTAAAGATCAGAGAAGATAGATTGAACTTGGAGAGACCTTCATCTTAGTGTATTGATAATGGTTGATGATAATGGCGATCATACACACCCATATACATATAATAAATAAAGCATGGTGCAGTTTAACTTTTAAAACTTTCAATAATGAATAGATTGCAAAAACATGCTTACAATTACTTGAATTTAATATTTTTCAGCTACATACAATATTAAAATAAATACAATAATTCCATAACCCATTATTTTATATTGTCCCTCATGCTTTGCAACTTTGTATGTTAGTTCCCATTAGATGGACATATTATTGTCTTGATTACTACATTTATTATTTCTCTATTCACAAAATATTTTTGCCTTATCAAAGTTTAATACAAAATCTTCATTACATTTCAGTTCATAATCAGATGTCTGTGCACTATTTGTTTTGTATGGTATAATTTTTATCCTATAATTGATATTCTTTTAATCTCTTCTTCAAAAACACATATATTCCTATAAAAGCAAATGTGGATTAAGTACAAAAAATTACATGAAGAAAAGAATAAATGTTTAAATAATGTAAAGAAGCTATATGTACTAATAAAGGAAATAATATGTTTAATTTCCAAATAGTAATGTTAAAATTTATAAAAGATTAATGGATGTCCACATTGTATAATGCATTATGAGAACTTTTTGTATTTATTTTAATATTGTATGTAATTGAAAATGATTACAGTAAAGCAAACATAAATATGTTTCTACAATTTACTTACTATTTAAAGTTTTAAAACTTAAATTATTTATGGTTTGTTCATTTAATATATATATATATATATATATTGTAACCAGTTGGCTTACATAGCATACACTAATATAGTGTATGTGCCTATATATATATGTAAAATAAAGGAAAAGTAGAAATAAACATAGAATACATTTTTGTAGATTTTTTTTATATTTCCTAAAATAAAATAATAATAATAATTAAAGGGTTAAATAACTCTGGGCTTAAAGTAAAATTTCATTATGAAATTAATATTTTAAAAAGGTCTGAATAAATATAAATATTGCATTATCATTAATTATTACTCTGATTTTGAAATTTAAAAACACCCTATTGTATTTTTGAAATTTTAATTAATTAAACAAAATTTTTATCTATTAGAAATCCCCCTAAGTAAAAACATGTATATGTATTCAAAGGGATTAGTGAGATAAAAATAAAAACTCTGTTTTTAATCAAGGTGTTGTTATAATACCTCAGATGATTTTATAAAAAGAACTGATAAAAAATATCAGCCAGACTGGATAATAATTTTTGTAAGAACGGTCAGCTGAAAATTGGTTTCAATATTTTACTGCAACTTGATAAAGTGCAGCAGTTGGTTTTAGCTGACCAGAGAATTTGCAGAATACCTACCATAAACTAATGTAGTTGAAGGCAAGATAATAGACTGTTTTCCTTAATAGGAGTTTGAATTCACATGGAGAAAATGACCCACTTCTTTGTGTTGAAATTCATAGTCTTAAATGTGCAGAAGACAGCTGCTTGTCTGGAACAGTTCTACACAGACAGGAGACCAACTATGGACCAACATTATACATGGATTACATTTTTCCTGATTATGTCAGTCACTAAAAATCAAACTCACCAAGAAAAATCTTCCATCTTACTGAAGAATTAATTACACGTATTCTGTGTCAGATATATGCAGAGAAACACATCTAAACGTATATATATATAGCTGGTGAGTTATTTTAAAAGAATTCATTTAAAAAGACATATATAGAACAATATTATTTTAAAGATGGTTAAAAATTTATATATTTTAAAAAAATATAAAGTAATTTTGTTTGAATTATAATTAAGATTCAAGAATAATTCATTGATCATTAAAGGCAAAAGAGGTGTTTTTGAACAATAATCCTTTGTACATTATTTTGAAAAATTTATATTAAGAAAAAAAGTAAAGAATCGATGATTCAATAATTTAATTTAAAAACGTTGATAATTAATCAACAAATACCTGTCAAAAATTGACTATACTTTTGAGAACTTATAAATTGAAACTAATTTTAAATTATATCTATATTTTGTTTATATACACATAGGTAGGAAATTTATGTTTTCCAAATGAATTGATTATGAAAAAATATAAGATTATTGTAATGAGTTGAAATAGATAAGTCAGTGTGCGTATATACATGCACACTCATATATGTAAAATTTTAATTTTTTTTTTTATTAAATGTCAATTCATTTATTGAATGTTAATTGTATATTATAAATCGTGCATCTGTGCACATATATATGTAAACCATAGTAATAACATGAATTGTAACTTGTAATTTTGTAAATTAATGTAACAATTTAAATTTTGAATAGTAATTATGTAAATCACAAATGTAATAATTATTTTATGTTTAATTGAAATGTCTTCATCACATATTATAAAACGCACATCTGTGTATGGATATATAAATGCGTTTATAGATATCTATTTTAAAAAAATGCAATTAATGTGATAACTTTAATTTTGTAGTAATATTGTAAATTACAGTGTAATGACTTTTATTATTGAATACTTTTCAAAATCAGAATCCTTATAAAACCTAATCATTTATTTTTTTGTTATTAATAAACTTGTATTTAATTGTTAAAAATTGTTTTCATCATCTCTTGGTCACATACAGTAATGGAGCTTGTGTTCTCTGAGCTAGATTCGAACACAGATAAATTGGGATGTGTACTTGGTGCTTTGGGGCATCCAGAGATGATCGATCATCATCCTGGTTGATGCAAAAGAGGGTACTCTTTAAAGCCCATGCACTATATTTTATTTTAATCTTATTAAAAATTTAAGTTTATAGTTGGCCAGTACATTAATGGTACTTAAGTGGCCAGAGCATTGATGATGATCAGCATGTTTTAATGTCCCAGCATTATTGTTTGATTTCTGATTCTTATGTATTCTGATGGATGAGCACTTAAGTGGTGCATCTAAGTTATGTTTAAAAAATTGCCTAATGTGGCAAAGGCCCAATAGTTAGCCCGGTCTAAAGAAGACCCATTTCCAATCCAGTCACAAGATGACCGTTGATTTTATTCTGATTTATTCCCATTAATGATGATGGCTGGTTATTTCTCACAAGTACTCATACTTTGACTTATTGATAATGCTGGTTGATATATGATTAATAATATTTTAGTTGCTCTTCTGAGTGACTGGCTGGTCTCTCAATGTTCTCACAGATTTTTGGCATGCTCCTTTTAAATATCTCATTACTTATATATACTTATATAAATTATTGATTTACCACCATCATCCCCTGGTTCATTCCTATCATTCTCTCCCACCCTATCCCATTACAATATATATATATATATATATATATATATATATATATGTATATGGGATATATATATATATATATATATATATATATTACTATCTTGGTTTAGAATTAAATTCAGAATCATTATATTCCTTTTTTAAAAAAATTGTTGGCTTACTTTATTTTTCAATTGTTTTAAAAGGATCAATAGTTTACAATGTTAATAAATAGTTTTTAATAATTCATCGTAATATAAAATTTGTGAATTTTTAATTTTAAATTTTCTTAATAGGTAGTATATTAAATTGGATATAATTATAAATTAATATTTTATTATTATTAGACAGATTGAATAGATTGAAGTACATATTGATATATTTGTTAATTAGTATTTTTTAAGTTTACTAAACCTACATAAATATAATAGTCAATTATTATTTAAAATGTGTGTATGTGTGTGTATATGTGTGTGTTCATGTGTGCATGTGTATGTATGTATGTATACATGCATTTTATTTATACAATTAAAACCATCTTAAATCATACATATTTTAAAATATAATTGTTATATATAATTATTTTAATTGATATTTTTTTTAAAATTATAGAATACAGTATATCAAATAAATAAATATAAATGGTATATTTATACTTTATTTAAATTATGATTTTAATATATGTTAATTTGCTGATTTATTTTAGTATTATTTTTAAAAAAAAAAAAAATTTTATTATAAAGTTAAGAAACTTTTTTTTATTTCATAAATGCTGCTTTATTTCAAGAATTTTTTATTGAGTGAAATTTAACTCTTTATAACAGAGACAATAGCAGCAGTCTATATTTGAGTGAAACCATAGGAACAATAGATAAGATAATGACTTCAATGTTTCATCATTAGAAAAAAGGTATATAAAGCCTCTGATTCTAGACTGAGGTTCTCTCTTAATCTGCCTTTCAATAAGCAAAGACAACATGCTGTATTGAAGTGTTCAATCTGATACTCAGATTGCATTTCACAGTCCACTCCAATCTCCCACCAATAAACCAAATTCAACTCCATTCTTATGCATATATACACTTATTAACACATTTTTGTTGCTTTAATTATTAAAATAACTATGACATAGATATTTACTAATATATTAATTTAAATATCTTAAATAAATAAATATTTTATATTATTTCAATTTGTATGTTTGCTTAATGGATGGTATATATCATAGGTGATGGGAGATTAATTGTAAAGTAATTATTATATCAAAGTATATTATGTTAGCTTATATATTTAAAATTTTATATAAAATATTATTTATTTTAGTAATGGCGGTCAGAAAAAAATATGATGCAATCCTGCCCAATATTCTCAAATGCAATTAAATCAATTAGCAGGAAACTCATTAGTCCAAGTTAAAATGTGATGAGTTTATAGAAATAATGTAAGATCATTAGTGGAAATTTTATCCATTTCAAATCAGTTTTAAAATCTGAAATTATATTTTCAAACAATCATTCGAGAAATTTTGGCAGGATTGTATTGTTTTATAACTTACAAGAACAAAAGTGTCTATCTGGTCTGCAAATTGCAGATTGATAAAGTATGTAAAGGGCCTCAGGATGATTACTAAAAGCATTCCAAAATAACTTGCAAAAACATATAAATAGTGCTGGATTTGAATACCCTGGGAGAACATCTACTTTATAAAACCAATGGCATGCCAAATCCACACTCATTTTACCTTTAACTCAATGTGCCATGAGTAGAGGAAACTTCACCTTCCTTGCTGTTCATAAATGCAGTCTCTTCCAGAATCATTGCCCAGGACCTATGGACCCATGAACTATCATTATGGACTCAAACATTAAATAATGAAAATGCTACCTGCCTGACAAACCAGAATAAAAATTAGATCTAATCTACAATGGATGCTCCAAATAACCAAGGACTGTTACTACTAATGGATTGACGTAATAAATTTATGCTGCCACTTATAACTCATAAACTCTCATTAAATCACTTCAACCTTAATCTGAATTTCTTGCTTAATTATTTATTAAACATATTGTAACTCTTTTAGCTGATCTTGAGATCAGAAATTAAATATTCATTTAAAATGATTTGTAAATTCTTACCTATTTTTAAATATGTATTTAACTCTCTATAAACTTTGTATGAAAATCTCTCCTATTGTTGAGCCTCTGTTAAATAATAATAATTTCTTATTTCTTTTTTATGCGGCAACAATATTTGTAATTTTTTTATTATTATACTTTATATTTTTGTATTTTGAAACACAAGTAGGTTCACCCGCTCTTCTAAATCTCCCCCCCCCCTTTTTCATGGGGAGATCAATTAAGTTTTAGTTAAAAACAAGTTTTGTTATTTTCATGACAGTGGACCCTTGCCAGTTGGTGGAAAACACTTTAATTATATCATAATGTTATAGTCGAAAAACAGTGTAGAAATCTGTTTTTCTAAGAAATGTTTTGTTTTCAAGATTAAAATAATAGCGCTAATTTTTAAATCATAAAATGTGTTTATTTAAATATTCTGTTCTATCAATAACCACCACCTAATTCCTATATATGTATAATTATTTGTAAAATATAAAAAAGTGCTTAGAACTGAATATTCATATTTTGTTTCAATGTTTGTGGAAAGTTATCTAAGTAAATTGATGTAATAACGGGAGGAGGATTCTCAATTTCCATTAGCTTATTATTGCTATCCATGTCTTTATTGTTCAGGAATTTATAAAAAGATTAAGCAACAGATAGGTAAGTGCCAGAATCAATCCTGGGACCTACTGATCCCAAGTCAGATGCTCGACCATGGCACCCAACTGCACAGGGCAGTATAGAAATAATTTGAAGAAACAAAATATTAGGAATAAAAATGGATACTGATTCTGCATATTTCAAAGATTCAAGCAAAAATTATTAAAAATACATAAAAAAGATTATATAATGTTTCATTATGTGTTCCATTTAATACTGACAGATGGGAGAATAATTTGAAAAATGCCTTATGCAGTTTAGTGCAGAGTGTCAAACTCTGGAATGTGGGTTCCTATGATTGTTTCTGATGCTGGAACTTCCAACATTTGAACTTCTTATGAACTCTTGAGAAATAAAGTCATTTGAATATTTAATTTTTAAAATGTGATATCTAAAAAATAATGTTATGTGTAAATGTAATGTGTTATATAATGGGAATCAAAATGCAATAACGAGAAGTGTTTAAAAGAATATCAGTTTTGAGACAAGTATATAAAATTTAAAAATCATGAGAAATATGTTATTTTACTTTTATTTTTAGCTCAATATAAATAATACAAACAAGATGTATACTAAGAAAAATTTGTTTAATACTTTAAAATAAAAATGTTAAATACATCAATATAGGATGCTGCAGAGCATGCTTTCAGCTAACTGGTAGTCATACTCATAGTTATAATTATCCAAGAGGATTGCAAAAGAAAGATCACAAAAATGGTGATTTACATAAAATTTGATTATAAGATATATATGAATTTATTTAAATGATCCATTTTTGACAGGGGGGACAGGATTCTTTCTTGTTGATTACATTTATATTGTTGGCAATGTGCCAAGCTTCTTTAATTTTGCATTTAGCATCTTTTTTTTCAGAGTGGACAATACTGAAAGATGTGAGTTCAAAGCTGTGACCATGTTTAGAATCATGTTCAAGGAAAATAGATATAATATCTGTATTACTCTTAGCTCGATTGCATTGATATTTGTGCTGCACAATTGTTGTAGAAAGATTGGCATGAGATTCTCCAAAATAAACTGCATTGCAGTTTGTGTTTGTTGCATATAATGTTTTATATGACTTGAAAAACTTGCTCTGGCAACAGCTTATCTTTTGCATTGCTAATTAGGCAATTCAGGGTAGGAAGGATGCAAAGATGAACTCTATGTTTCAGCACAAATTTTGTTTATACTGTGGTTAGCCCAGTATATATGAAAGTGATATCCAGAGTTCTTCGTTAGCTTGAGTAGATCTGTTCCTAATTTTAGCATAGAAGGTTTAATAATGTGAATAAGAGCTGAATCTTTGTATCCGATATTAGTAAATCATTGATGTATCTTTCAATATTCATTTTTCAATTGGATTTGAATTTACAAAGTTGATGAATTTCTATATAAAAACACTTTATTGCCTGCAAACTTATGAGCATTAGGTGTTAATGATTCATGGTATATAACCCCTTGCACTTGGATGGGTTTAAATAATGTTTTGTAATTACATACTTTCATGCTGAATATTTTTAGTCTAAACAACTCTTCATTAGGGAAAAACTATATTAAAAGAATAATCAAAGATGTTATTTTTTAAATGGAATAGAAAAAACTTTAATTAATAGGCAAAGCATAAATAGTAAAATTCATAAATCTTAGGTTGTGACATGATAATGTTTAATTTTTTAACAGTTGAGAATAGTTATGAAAGCAACAGAAAGAACTTCAGAATTTTATAATTTTTACTGTTAATATATATATTTACCATTAATATTTGATTATATTTATAAAGTCATAAATTCCAAATGCATGTATTCTAAGAATAATTTACAAGTTAGGTTTTTTTAGATTATTTTAATAAACTTTACAACTCCCTTTTTTGAATCGATGCTAATTTATCATTTAGATAAAAAATCCTTTGATTGATACTTTTTTATTCAATAAATTTAGAATCCATTTCAACCTTTATTTTCAGATGTTTTAGCTTGGATTTATCTTAATCCTTTCACATTTCAACATTTTTCTATTTTCCCCCAGTGGCAATTTCAGTTAATAATTCAACATTTTAATTCTAGTATTAAGATGTTTATTCAATATTATGAATCAATTAATTGGGATTTTTGAAAAATATAAATTTATAAATGAAAATATATTTTTTAAAAATCATATTCAAACTATCCAAATATATATATTTAAAAAATGTGAAATATGTAATAATAATAATAATTTTTTCTTATTAGTTCTTTATCATAACATTATTAAATCAATTATTTTATATAGTGCGATGTTTATAAACTGTAATAATTAAACAGCATTAAGCTGTTGCACATGCACTTTGCAGATTTTAACTATAAATGACTGAATACTAACACTTCAAACACATGATGTGCAACAGGTTAATGCTGTTTAACTATTACATAACATTATTAAAAAAAAAAAGTAAATTAATATTAAATGCAATTCAATTTTTAAACTGAACAAATAGTTATAAAGTCATTATAATTCTATAAAATTCTATTCTAAAACTTAACATTGCATTTATATTTTTTAATTATCACAAAAGTTCAGTATTTGTCAGAGTAGAACAATCATAATTATATTAGTATCTTTTTTATTGTTATTTCAAATTTCTTAATTTGTAATTTTAAAAATAAAACATTAAAAAAATAATAATAATTGTAATAATCATTTATTATTTACACTCAGAAAAAGCGCTTGCGTAATAGCTTGAATGGCTGTGTTTAATTGTATTAATAATTATTATAGAAATATTTTGTAAAAATAATTATAAATATTTAAATAAACTATAAAATTGTGTAATTTTTGGTTATTATTATTGAAAACAATGAAAGAGAAATTTATAAATTTGTTTATATGCCCAATATGAAAGAATCTACCGAATCAGGATCCTGTTAGCTTATCATCAACATATCTAAGGAGTTTGTCTGTGCATACTCTGTATACTACTAACATCTTTAGATTTTTTTAAAGTAATAAATTAATATTTACTTAGTCCAAATTTAACCATAAAAGTGGCAAAATAGCATTAAAGACAGCCATAAAAAAGGGTTTAAAGCTGACCCATAGAAGCAATGTCATAGTACTCTGTAATATAGCACAACTGATAATCAATAAGTTTATAAATAAAAACTTATTTTCTACTTTATCATTTCACTTTTTATAGATTTCATAAAAAACATAGATTCAATAAATAAAATTAGTCTAAAAAATAAAATAACAACTTTGCAAATAAAAAATAATTAATGAATAGAAAATGATAAAAAAACATCATTTCAATTTTCAAGCTAAAATTTTTTATTTTAATGGGAATAAATATTCTCTCAAAAAATCAGTATATTTAATACATATTTTGTTAAAGCATAACTTCAGATATTAAGAACTCCTTTTTAAAATATTAAAATTTAACTTATAATTTGCAAAAAAAATAACAAGAACAAGATAAGAAATTAGTAATAGATGTTTCCTCATCATTTCCTGTTTGATGTTGATAAATTTTCAGTTGTTTAATTTTCTATTAAAATGCTATAATATTCAAATAAAATTTAAATATAAATATCATTTACTTATTTAGAACCAAAAATTTAATAATATTATAAAATAAAATGATAAAAAAATAAACAGATTGAGGACAAGTTTATTTTTATGACATTAACCAAAGTGTCTATTGCATAAGCAAAGAAGAAAGCTTATAAACAATCCTATAAATGGGATTAATTTGAAATAATTCCTGATACCTAAATACTTTAGTCAGAACTAGTTAGAAACTAATTAACAACAGAAAATCTTTTAAATTTAAAATGTTTACCATCAAATATTCAAAAACAATTCCTATCATTAAATGCAAGATTATAAAGTGTAGCACAATGTTGTAATCTAACTTCTCTATATGTATAGTAAATTAATTGTTAATACTTGAAGGAATAATAATTTTCATAAAGTCTCAGTCTAATGAGCTCATAGTTTTATATAACAATTAGGATTTAACTTTTAATAATTTTAACAAGTATATAATGAAGAGAATATGAAATAATAAATTCACCATGTGAATATTATAAAAGTTGTTGTAATATAATGTTTCACTCATTCATATATTAATAATGGCTAGATAATTATCTATATAACATAAAAATTATATAAATATGGAACATTTTTATCCGACCGGTGAATGTGAAAAAGGCTGTTATTTGCAAGTTTATTAAAAGGACTCTAGAAAATGTGACTTGTAAATTATGTTTATGATATTACATTCAGAGTTTATTCACAATTATTATTATTATTATTTTATATTCTCAACATGACATTTGTAATAATCATTATTTATGATGCTTATTTAAATTATTAATATATATATATTGTTAAAAGGAGATTGCCTTGACAACAGATTGAGATTGCTGATTGTATATTTGATTGTCTAAGTGGTGACTGGTTTTGATGAATATATATATATATCATTTTTAAGATATGTTTGTAAACACTATTGAAGAATTATTCGCCTCTTTTTTCAATTTAAAAATTGATGAACATAAAGTTATTCTAAATAAATTTGTTCCTGGGTATAAAGGTAAATTTGACCCTTTAACTTAGCCAAGGAATATTTTATAATAAAAAAAAGTTTAATTATAGCTGTATATTTTTTTACATAAAAGGAACAAAATTGAGGGCAGATTAATGATTGTGAAAAGACTTTTATTCTATATACGAAAGAGTTTCATTAATAATAAATTACTATAGATGAAAATAAGTTAATAACAAGGATAGGACTAAAACCCTCCCAAGCAAACACATGTTGCCATAATGATTAACTTCAGGCTATTTAAATATTTAAAAAAGAAAATCTCTGTCTTGAAGTAGATAAATCTATTCCTAGTTTTAATAATATTTTTATTCTATTCATTACAAATGATAAAAATCTAATTTTTAAATATAGAAAGGCAAAAAATTAATCAAGTATCCATTTAATAAAAATTCAAATCTATTTTTTTTTTTAAGTTAAAAAGTTTAATTCAAATTACACAATGTTTAATTTCTATAAAAAATATTTTTTTAAAAACACAAACTTTTTCTAATTTTCTTCATTAATGCATAACATTAAAATGAATATCTCTAAAAAAAAAAAAAAAAAAAAAGTATATTCATTAAATAAGTAGTCATTTCAGAAATCTTTTGTGTGTAAAACAAATAAATAAAAATAAAAATGGAAATTAACATAATAAATGAATTTTTCAGTCACTTTTTAAAATTCCAATTTAATTGTAAAATTATAGTGACTTTTGGTCAGCAGTGAATCATTTTAAAAATATATATGCTAGTGCTTAAGACTTTATGATATAAAAACACTACATATAAATGTTGATAATGAGAAATCCCAAATATCATGGGGTCTTTGTAAACGGGGTTAACCTTTTTACCTCAAATAACAAAAAAAGATAAAAAAATAAAAATTAAAGATGACTTTTTCATACTTCTATATTGGCGTTTCTAAACCAAAAATATATTCATATACTACTAATACTTTAATTATTTTACATATTTAGATATTTTAAACTTCTGTTTTAAATAAATTGAATTGTGGAAGTTTTTAAGAAGCTCGAATATTTGAAGAACAGAGTTGTATACATGATTTGTAGGTCTTGAATTTGAGTACTGGAAGGACTAAGCTGGAGTGATATTCCATAGATTTTGAGATCAAACATTGGAAAGACAGAGCTGGAGTCATGAATCATAGATATTGAGTTTGAGCATTGGAAGAACAGTGTTGGAGACATGATTCATAGATTTTGAGTTTGATTTTTGGAAGGACAGGGCTGGGATCATGATCCATATATTTTCAGTATGAGAATTTGGAATACAGAGCTGGAGTCATGATCCATAGACCTTGGGGTTGAGTATTAGAAAGACAGAGATGGAATCATGATTTGTAGATGTTGAGTTCAAGTATTGGAAGGATAGAGCTGGAGTCATGATGCATAGATTTTGAGTTTAAGACAGAGCTGGGGTCATAATCCATAGATCTTTAGTTTGAATATTAGAAGGACAGAGATGGAATCATGATTTGTATGAGTTTGAGCATTGGAAGGACTGAGCTGGAGTCATGATATGTAGATCTGAGTTTGGGTATTGGAAGGACAAAATTGGAATCATGATTCATAGATTTGGGTTCAATCATTGGAAGGACATGCTAGAATCATGTTTCATAAATCTTGAATTTGAGCATCAGAGGACAAAGCTAGAAACTTGATCCATAGACTTTAAGTTCTAGGGTCTGACACTCTATCACTGCATTAAACTAAGCTTAGAGACATTTCAAATATTTTAATATTTTACATAATTCTCTATTAGACTTTTTTCTCTGATATTTTTTTCCTACTGAAAGCAATCATTATTGCACTTAATTTTGGACATCTCTGAGGTGAATTTTAAAACATAAACAGGCTTTGCCCTTTTCATAAAACTTATAATATTTATGAAGTTTGTTTTTTGCTTCACTTGTTTAATTCAAAAGAGACATGCCTTTTTAATAGTATATTTAATATTATCAACTGAAGAACATGTTAAAGAATTTGTGATTTTATCAGGATATTTTTAAAAGTTTGTAGAACACCCTTAAATAACAAAACTTCAGTGCCTTCATATTTCATAGTTATGGATCAATCTTTCCTTTTTTTGTAATACATTAGGCAAAACAGCAGTTTATATATATATATAAAAAATTTAATTGAAGTAGCTATAATATTATAATGTAATACTTTGCTTTACATTGCAGATTGTATTGCAGCTTGACATCTTACTTTTTTCTTGCAAATCACTAAGATATTTAAATTAATTTACAATATCAATGTTATAACCACCCAACCTCAATGTTATCTTTTGTGTTGTTTTTATAAAATGTTAAAAACCATCTCTTAACAGGATAATAGTAAGCATAGTGTAGATTGAAAATCCAAGAAGATAAAGTTTGTTTTGATTTTAATTGTTCAAGAAGACCACCATCTAATCTTTTTTGCTTTTAAGTTTAATGATGTTATATTACTAAAACTATTAATATATGGTATGGCTAAAGAAATCTCAGCCCCATATAGCTATTTAAGTTAAATAGTTGGATTTGAAGACATATAGGTGTGTGGAAATTTCAGATTGTCTACTTAAAAGTAACTATCAGATAAGTGCTATCTTTGAGTTGGTATTTTGGATCCTGTGTCTGAAATATCCAAGCACCTCACTGAGGATTGCCAATAGCATGAAACCAGTCTAAGGATATGGATAATTTCCAGATAAGAGATTTTTGAATGTTTTCTCTTGTGGTATTTATCAATCAAGCTTGTTAGAGCCTTGTATGCTCTTTATTTGGTTTTTTTAAAAAGTATATCTTTGTTTAACACTTGTTTTATTTTAATTGGTGCATATTGTCCACCAGCTGCATTAACACCTTATCTTATAAGAACATGTAGAATATGTACATTATCAACAAATTTTTAATTTCAAACATTATCACATGTATTTTGTATTAAGTGAATAAAATACATTGAGTCAACAAATCTATAGAAAAAATACAATCAATACTTTTAGTTTACATTTCAATTGTTCAAAATTATCTCTAGAAATAATAATAGCACATAGAAGATGTATGAAATAAACAATTATCACTTATCTAGTTCAAACATTGTTATGTTTTTAATTAAATGAACTAAACCCACATATCTATTTTTGTAAAAAAAAAAAAAAACATGCAAATAATATTTTATACATATTAAAGCAATGGTTTTCATTGATCAAAGAATTGAATATACACTTGCTTGTTGTTAGTATTAGCATTAAGCCAATGATTAGGTTGTTGGCTTCCAGGCAACATGTTGATATAATGTTAATATAGTGAATATACAGATAACTCAAAAATATTTTTTCATTCCTACATACATATTCTAAAACACAGACTAAACTATATGTAAATGAAAGAAAAAAGACCAATTTCCATGGGCTGTGAAATTTTAAAAGCAAACATCTATATTTGGTTATCAGAAAATTAAGAATAAAAATAGTATACTGCTTTGCTCTAATCCTTGGATTTTAAATAAGACTTGCTTTTTTTTGGACAAGTATGAAAATAAGGATGGGTTTCAAACTGAAGCTTATTGCAGAATTAAATTTTTAACTTATATTTAAATAAACAAAGGTGATTAATGGTATCTTATTTTATAAAATTTTGCAGATAATAAATGGAAATCAAATAAGTGTAAATATTTTAAGAAAATAGAATATTTGCATTATTTGAGTCCTATTTAATATTTGCAAAGGTACGCAAAATGAGAAACCATCTCTTTATTTACTTTTATGTTCATAGTTGATCATTACATCTTGTTTGAGATTGAAATTCATCTATATTCCTGCCACATGATAAAGAAATCAAACCTTATTTAAAATCCAAGGCTAAAATAAAGTGATGTAATTTTTTATTTCGATTTTTTTGACAATAAAACACTGATATACATATTTACATTTTATAACCCATAAAATTTAGTCTGCTTTCTTTCATATACATATACTTTAGAGCTATGTTTATTGAAATATTTAAAGTTATTTGACTTCTATTTATTATTTAGAAAGATTTATAAACTGTGAGGCCATTAGCTTCCAACTATTTTTTCTGTCATTACATCTGATTTAATTTGAAAGTTATTCTTATATTTGTCAGAGAAATTAAGCCTTATTTAAAATTCAATGTTTAAAGTACAGCGGTGCACTGTTTTATTCTTGATTTGTCTAACTCAGAAGTAGTCAACCTTTTTATACCTACTGCCCACTTTCATATCTCTGTTAGTAGTAAAAAAATTTAACCGCCTACCATTTCCACAGTAATGGTGGTTTATAAAGTAGGGAAGTAACTTTACTTTATAAAATTTATAAAGCAGAGTAACAACAAGCTAAAGCACATAATAATAATTACTTACCAAATACTTTATGTTGGACTTTTGCTAAGTTTGGCAGAATAAATCTATATAAATAAATTTAAAAAGTCAATTAAATTTTTAAAAAAATTAATGCTTCAGTGTTGGACAAAACTCCTACCACCCCACCCCCCCCATGAAGGCTGGAATGCCCACTACTGGGCAGTGGGGACCAGGTTGACTACCACTGGTCTAACTTAATTTAAAATTTACATACATTTTTAGTAAACAAATACACTATGTATCTTTTAACAAATATATAGTCAGTACAGTCATTTTTCAGTAATTATATAAATATCCATTAATTATTTTATATTACATTAAATCTGTTATTACCCTTTATTTAACTTTAAATATAAATTTTAAATTTAATACAGTTCAAATATATCCGTAATATTTATTATATACAGAACTTCCTCTATCTACAACATTTTTGGCGTTCTGGGCCTTGTCACAAGTACTGAAATTAATTAATAGTTGCCAACCATATAAATAAGCATTTTAATATGTATATATAAATTGTAAAAAATTTAAACAAGGTAAAAATGGTTATCATACTCCAATATTTGTATTTATTACAACCAATACTCTAATGATGATGATCAAATAGCCTATCACTGATGTTTAGGTGTAATTATTCTGAAAGTATTTTTGATTCCTATTTCTAGATTCAATTTAAATGTAATCTTCAGGTGCTAAACTTTCTAAACAGAACGCTTATTTTTGGAGACCTTCATATTACTAATTATCATCACTTTAAATTACTGCCATTATTTCTGCATGCCCTCCAAAGGTCTGCATGATTTTTGAAAGTTAGTGAATATCAGTGGCATATGTTTGGAATGAGTTTGAAAAAGAAAAACAAAATGAATTGATTAATAAAAATAAGTTAATTTATTTGCAATAAATAAATTAAATATAAAATTGATGTGTATACTTTTGCTTCTACTAGATAAAAATAATTAATACAATACAAAATATTAAACATAAGAAAAATAATAATCATAAATATTTAAGGCCTTAAAAAATATAAAGATAAGACATTACTATAATACAATTGTCTTAAAGTTTTCAAATTTTAAAGTTTCAACCCATTCTACAAATATTATATGTTTATTATATATGCAAACACCTTTTTAGCAATCCAGTCATAATTGTGATTATTTCTCTTTGGATATTAGTGATAATATATAGTGTATATTATAGGTCTTACATTATAACCCATTTCTCTTATAGCATGATTTTCTTCTTTAAAGCAAACATAGTTGTATTCTATGTAACTTCAACATTCATCTCAGGATACAATTACATTACTCAGGTCTTTTGAGTGGCATATTTTTGGCTGTATTAGCCACACATTGTAAAATATTTAAAATATCTCTGTCAGGAACCCCTCCCAAAACCCCTGACCATGATTTCATGCTTTGCACTCCTCAGAGAGGTGTCAGAGTAGGTTCAGATACTAGATCTAAAAATATCAACCCAAAGCCAGCATTTAACTAAAAGTTATCTATTGAGTGGAAATGTCTTACATGTCTTTAAACCCAGCTATCCAACTCAAATAGCTATATGTGGCTGATATATCATCAGCCATACCATATATTAGTAGTCTTATCAACATAACATTGCATAAGACTTAAGGCAGTGACTAGGGTCAGGGGTTTGGGGAGGGGTTCCTAACAGAGATATTTTAAATGCTTTCTCTGGCTAAGCATTTATAACAAAGCTTGTTGAGAAATTGGCAATCCTCACTGTTTATAACTTACAAGCTTAAGAAAATGGGGTCATGTGATCTATGACTCTTATTTTGACTATTTATAGTCTCTGCCTTAAATCTTATGCAATGTTATATGCTAAGACTATTAATATATGATATGACTGAAGATCTATCAGGCCCATATAGCTATTTGAGTTGGATATCTGGGTTTGAAGACATGTAGATGCCTGAAATTTTTCACTCCATAGATAACTTTTAAATGCTGGCTTTGGATTGGTATTTTTAGATATAGTGTCTGAACCTACCCTGACATCTCTCTGAGGAGTGCGAAAGCATGAAACGATGGTCAGTTTGGGGAGGGGTTTCTCACAGAGATATTTTAAATGCTTTCTCTGGCTAAGCATTTACCACAAAGCTTGTTGAGGAATTGGCAATCCTCATTGTTTATGGAGTCAGTAGTTTGCAAATAAATGAGAGATTTTTAAATGTTATTCAAACTTTTTACACATTTGGGTTTCAGAATAGTTTCCTATAAAACAGACAAAACTCACTATATGTATTGCCACACACAGCAAGATAGAGTAATCAATGGATGCCAGAAGGTTTGTGCATAAAATCCCCATCTTGTGCCTACTCATCCAATATCCCCAGACTAGTTTCTGGCTTGTGGTCTTTGTCAGTGAGGAGCCTTGGATTTGAGAGAACTGCACATAGGTGCATAGGCACTAGATGTGGATTTTATGCAAAAGCCTTCTGGCATCCATTGATTACTCTAGCTTGCTGTGTGTGACAATATGTATAGTGAGTTTTTCCTGTTTTAACAACAGTTATACACAAGCATAAGAAGTGGTGGTCATGTGATGTTTATTAGTTTCCTATAAACTTAAAGTGTACTTTTTTATCCATTTTTGGTACCTTAGATGAACTAAACATAGTATATTCCTAAATATCCATTGTGAGCTGATGTACTCCTGCATACAATTGGCTGCCACATTTTGTTTACAAACAAATTTTAGATGATCTAATTCTATCAGCTATTGTGTCTAACATTTTTTTGGCAATAAAAACATTGCCTAAGGATATAAACTACCTTTTGCACACCATAGTGTCCATATTGACAATGTATGTAATAGATCAACTTATTCACTAAGCAAGGTGGAACAACTACCCTCCATGAACTATTATCATCCCTAACTAGCTTGCACATTAAAATGCTCTCATGTTTTTGCCATTTCAGCTATTATTACTGTGTGATTTTTTACATGGTAAATGATCAAGGATAGGCTGTTATACCAACAATTATCATCCAGGGTAGTAGTACATTTATTGTCTTTTTACATCTGAGTTTAATACCAGAAATAATGTTATCATTTTTTAATTGCCTAATAGTTTTTAGCTGAAATATCAGTTGTGTTTTTTGAAAAGAAAATGAATGTGTTTGGGATGGATCTTTTTTCAAGTGTTTATAAAAACGAAGTACTAAACTAAATCATGGACCTTATTTTTATTGGGTGGAATCATCAACTAAGATAGTAATTAATAGCCCAAGACAGAAGGTGCTAAAAAAATATCTTATAAATCTTGGAAGCTGTTTTATGGTGGCATTTTATTTAGGTAATTACAACTGTGAATCACTTTCAAGTGTAAAAAGATTATATAAATTACAATGAAAAATATTAAATGGGGGCCTTGCTGCATGTTGCAAAGTTAGAAATTGAAGAATAATTTAAATAAAAAGTAAGCATGTACTATATTATATAGACACAAACATTGAAACAAATGGAATGGGATTCATTATAAATAAGAAATAAAGATTGTTGGTATAACAGATTGAATGCAAAATTAATTATTCAACTTAATGGAAGTTTATGCTCCAATAACTTTTCATAACGAAAAAATAAAGGATTTTTATATAGATGTATAAAATGCTTTTGATTACACCAAACATTATAAAATTACCATAGAAAAGTTTATCTAGAATTGGAAAATGGTTGAATGATATTGCTGGAGTAAATTTGGTTATGGTATCAGAAATGAGAGAGGAAGCATATATTATGAATTTTTTGGGGGGAGGGGGGATGCTAAAGAGAAAAATATGAAAATATCCAAATAAAAGAACAGAAACTGTTGATTATATTTTAATTAATATATATATATTCAAGATTATAATGTTTTCAATAAACTTAACACAGGAAGTTATCTTTGATTAAGAAAAGTAAGATACATGTTAATGCAACACTAGAGAGATAAAAACTATTAAGAAAGTCATTATTAGGTTGATAGTCCTAATCTACAGAATCACTCCAATGAATTTAAATTAGAATTTGTGAATCAGTCTACAATATAACAGACATGAGTAAGATGGTTCAGATTTGACTAAAATCAGTAAGAAAATGACTGATAGTTGATTAAACAATTCAAGAAAAATAACTGGTACAGAAACACTGCAAATTACCAGTAAATTTTCTATTGAGACAAGAGAATATATAAAGAAAAGAAGAAATATGAATTGACTATCTAAAGTTTTGTAAAATAATCTTAAATTATTTTATAATGATATAAAAAAATATAATAGTGAATTGGTAAGAAAAGTTATAGAACATATTAAAAACTTCAAAATATAAAACAGAATTTAGAAATTGGAAGGAAAATTATTTCAATAAGAAGATAAAATGGAACTATTACTAAAAAGAAGAATGACATCATTAAATATGTGGAAGAGATCTACAAAGTAAATACTACAATTGCTACATTTTCTTAATTGTAAAATATTTTTAATGAGGTGATGAGACATGCAACAAGTTCTATGAAGAACAAAAAAATTTCAGGAAATGATAGAACTCCAGATTAAAAAAATGTTTAATGTTGGAAAGATTATATAGCAGATGTTCAAGTGACAAAGATGTACTAGATAATTGAAAACATGCACTAATAGTCTTGATATTTAAGAAATTACAGACCTATCAGTTTTTTATCAATTCTAAGAAAAATCTTTACCAAGACAATTATAAGTCAACTACAGTGAATTCTGGATTTAAGTCAACCAATAAAACAAACTATTATTAAAACAGGCAAAACTCTCTATACGTATTTGCCACTCAGTGCAGGCCAGAGCAATCAGTGGATGCCAAAAAGCTTGTGCATAAAATCCCCATCCAGTGCCTACTCATCCAACATCCCAGACCAGTTTCTGGCTTGCGGCCCTCATCAGTGAGGAGCCTTGAATCTGAGAGCACTGCACTAGCTTGCACTGAGTGGCAATACATATAGAGTTTTGCGTGTTTAAATAACAGTTATAAGCAAGCATAAAAAATGGTGATCATGTGATGTTTACATATAAACAAACTATATTTTAAAATGGTTTTGGCAAAGTGAATCACATACAAGTATTGAGATAAGTTATAAAAAGCAGCAGATTTGTAAGAAGTACTTTGTGGATTAAAATGGGAAGTTATGAGAATAGGACAATATATAAAGATTACTTAACTCAAATTTATTTCACAAAGAATGTCTTTTTTTTTTGTAAATAATGTTTTAGACATTCAGGTAATATTGCAAGAATTATCAAATGAAAGTAAGAAAATAGAAGTAAAAATAAATATTAAAAAAACAAAACTAATATTCAATGAATTTTTGGAGAAGAAACTAAAATAATCACGAATTATAAGAAATGAATGAATACAAATAATTTGTTCACTTTATTAATACAGATGAATGGAAACATAATGGATGAGATTAATCACACAATTAAACTTGGATAGAGTGTTTGATGTAAATAACATAATATTTCAAGAAAATATGTCTGTGGGTTCTTATTTGTAGAATTGGAACTTGGATGTATATTTAATTGAAAAGCAACTTCAGACTTTACAACAAAATTTGGAGAGATGTATGCTGGGAATAATAAGGGATCTAAAGTAAAATACTTTAGTAAGAGAACAAATATATATTACTGACATCATTGAATTATAAGTATGCGACTTTTTTTTTCGCATTAAATAGTGAAGCTATAATTTTACTCTAATTTATAATAGCTTTGCTAAGCGCTTTCGAGATTTCATGTTTGAATCTCATACTCATATCTTTGTAACTAACGATTGTTATGATTATGCAAATGCGTTTGAATTTTTAATTAGTCCATTGTTTAGAGAGAGCAAAACATGCCTCTCTTCTATTAATGGCATTAATGTCATTTGCTATATAGAAAGCTTCTTTAACTTTTCTTTTGGCATCATTTTTTTCTGTACAAATTATTTGGGCAGAACTAGGTTCAAATACATGGCCTGTAGCTGCTTGGTGGTCCCAGAATACTGATGATCCTTCATTTTTATTTTTGACCCTATTGTAGACATACCTATGTTGATAAATTCTTGTGTTCAGGTTAGCCCGAGTTTCACCATAATATGATGCATGGCAGCCTAATTGAGGGCATGCCATTTTATAGACCACATGAGGGGCTTGATCTCTATCTGTTTTATCTTTAGCATTATTTATCAGCCGGTTAGTGTTGGGAGGTGTTCTGAAACTAATATTCTGGGACCACCAAGCAGGTACAGGCCATGTATTTGAACCTAGTTCTGCCCAAATAATTTGTACAGAAAAAAATGGCGCCAAAAGAAAAGTTAAAGAAGCTTTCTATATAGCAAATGACATTAATGCCATTAATAGAAGAGAGGCATGTTTTGCTCTCTCTAAACAATGGACTAATTAAAAATTCAAACGCATTTGCATAATCATAACAATCGTTAGTTACAAAGCTATGAGTATGAGATTCAAACATGAAATCTCGAAAGCGCTTAGCAAAGCTATTATAAATTACAGTAAAATTATAGCTTCACTATTTAATGCGAAAAAAAAAAGTTGCATACTTATAATTACAATTTTACTAGTGAAGAGAAAAACAATTTATGACATCATTGAAATAATTAAGATATTGACATGGATCTGACTGGTTGTATTTTTAATAGCAATGATAATAGATGAACAGTTGAAGACTTAAATTAAATATCCCATAATTATAAAAGTTCTAGAAAAATACCCAGATGTAAGATATATGGGTGAAATAAGGCAGTTTTTTGATGTGAGAGAGGCTACGAATCAATAAAATGGGATTACACTCAGTGAGACTTTCATTATCCAGAAGATTTATAATAGCTGAAATAATAGTGATAATAATAATTAGGAATGCAATGTTGTGAAATGGCACTTTTGCAGCAAAAAATCACTTCATAATATTAATTTATATCATTAGATCAATTGAATGCAAAGAATTTTAGTATAATTTTACCAATAATTATGTGCTTTTAATGCTTAATAGAGAAGTTATATTTATTAATAATTTATTTAATGCTTATCACTTTCAAAGCTCCATGGCTTTATACTCATAGCTGCATGCAGTTGATAGTGATGAGGGGGAGTATTCTAATTTATGTTAATTAGTTAGGTGTTTAGATATTTTATTTAAATATTGTTTGGATTAGTTTATCCATCTTTTTGAAATGGTGAAACAGGTGCATTTTCTATTAATTGATTGAGTGTCATTGTTTATGACGTATACCTCCTTTATTTTACATCTATGATCATTTCTCTCTTTGCACACTATTTTACATTAAATAGTGGCATTTTAATGTCAGAAAATCTATATTTTAATTTTTTTTTTTCAAAGAGGGAAGATGTAATTAGGAAATAAGAAAATACTAAAGCTTAGGTTCCAGTTCTAGAAATTTCATGGGCATTGATTATGTTATACTATGAAAAAAAAGAAAAATTATTTAAAACATTTCTATAATTATTATTTTAGTTTTAAACTTAGGTTTTGATACATAATATAATTATAAAGACAAAATATGTATAACATTAAAAATATGTTTTGATGCATCTATATTTATGACATAAAGATGTTTTTTTAACACTTTTCCTATTAATTTTAGATAGTAAGATTATTTTTTTCATTTTCAAATGAAAAATTATGAGCCTTTAATTTGACTGCATGCAAAAAATTAATACTCTTATATATATATATATATTGTACCGAGATATATTAGGAAGGAGTGTGTGTGCGTTGGCGGTACATATAATTTAAAAAATAATATTAATTAATAAGCGATTTGTGTAAATATTAATAAAATTAAAAGTTCGTGTAAGGTAAAATAAAATAAAGATTTTTTTTTCCATAGACAGGTGAGCATTAAAAGCATAAAATAAATAGTTTTCTAAAATATAATTTTGAGTCGTATTAAATAAAAGCTAAAAAAAATTAAGAATTGATATAATTAGGTTTGATTTGATTAGAAATTTGATTTGACTAAACTGAAATTCGATTTAAAATTGCTTTAAGAAAAAAAAAAAAAAAGAAAAGCAAGGTGGAATTCGTTTTGTCTTATAATCATAATAAAAAGAAAAATTATATGTGTAATTGAATGAATGTAATAAACAATGGGAGCTAATGACAAACCTAAGAAATTTCCAGCAAAAGGCTAATTAGTGCAAATAACTTTAACAAAGAAATTGGAAAAACTTTAACAAAGGAATTGAAATGACTATAACAAAGAAAGTGAAATAACTCTAGCAGGGAATACAAAGAAATTAAATAACCAATGCGAACACCAGAAAATCAGCATGGACCATAACTGAAACACCAGAGGATTAGTTACGTATTGTAGATTGAATCCGCGAGATAAGAACTGTAAATATAAAAGGGGCAAATTTTCTATTCTATTAATCAATGCTTGTATTATTATTCCTAAGCAATTATTATGCAATTGTCGTTCATTAATTATACTATGCTGCATTGCTAAAACCATCGTGTGAACAACCGGCCGAATCCTTCCAGGCAATAACATCAGCGGACAGTTCCAGATTCGATCATGGTCGCATAAACAAGAAGGAGACGGAGTGTCCACGTGGAGCCCACATGATCCCAAAGACATCGGGATGGATTGCAAGCAGTTAGCGCTAACTGACCGAAGGAAACACTATTGAAGCAACGCTCAAAAAACCGTGCAGAGGGAGAAAGCTAGGTAATATTTGTTTCAATTTCTAACTCACTAATTAAAGCCATAATAATAAACTCTGAACTTTATCTTATGAACTACTAATTGTCATTAGCTCCAATACCCAGAGATTTCAGTGTGATTGCCAATATAAATAAATGCGTATAATTATTTTATCAAATGTATTTTAGTGTGAGTTTAAATATCAGTGTATGCGTATGATTATTTCTAAATGTATTTATATGAGATTTTATTGTTACTTCAAATGTAAGTGTATGCGTATGATTAATTTGTATTTATAATGTGGAACTTTGAGTGCATTAAATTTTATTTCAACTTGATCGAAAGTGTAGATAATTGTGTTATAAGACAAAACGAAGTATAATAGCGTAAATGAATATTTCATTGTTTAGTTATTACTCAAATTAGATTTAACTTAAATAATTAAAATAAAGAAAAGAGAAAGCGAGAAAGTTAGTGTAGAAAAGATTTTTAAAAGTGATTTTTTAAGTAGGCGGAGTATATTTGATTGATTATTTTAGCTGAGCTAGCGGGAGCGGGTACTAGACCATATTGGTCAAGCAGACTTGTCGACAAGCTCGACTGGCGCCCATAGGATTTCATCCTTTAAATAAATAAAAGTTTGATTGGCTAATACGTGTTCTAGTAAACGAGTATAAATGTTATTGGCAAAAGTTCCAATGATATTGATTACTCCACCCGTAGCACTAACCACCCTGTGATAGGATTCTGTGTAAGAGAGCGGTATAGAATTCTGATCGAGTCGTTATAATAAAATTTGGGACATTGTTATTACTTTATATAAATGATGCTTTATACAAATTTACGAGACGACGTACTTTACTTTATATATTATTATTAGAAGAAAAAGAAAAATAAATATATATAGAGAGTTAGAGGGCGGGTTAGGTAGAATGGCGCGTCAACGTGGAGCAAAACTAAATGTTTTGAGATGGCAGAACCGACGTAAGTCAAGCGGTGGCCAGAGTCGTGTATGAGGACAGAAGTGATAGTTAGTAAAAAGAAGCGGAAGGGAGCGTGATAGTAGAATTAGAAAACGGTGTAAGCGGCACAACTGTAAAGGTGATTTTTTTGCAATCAGATAAAACGTGGAGGCATAGGGACACTCCGGGGAATTTTAGTATAAAGAAAAAAAAAAGAGGGGAACTGGGAAGGTTAGGTTTTGGTTGTGAGTACGTAAGTTTATCGTTATTATTAAAAAGAAAAATGGATGAAAGTGGAAGTGACGGGAGGGCAATGCCAGAAGAAAGCCCGATTTTTTTCAAAAATCCGCAAATAGTGGAAGAAAGCGCATTACAAATGCTAATGAACATGATGAGAGAGATACGCCAAGACATTAAACAAATTCAACAGGAAATAAAGGAACTTAGGATAGAGATGAGAAAAATGAAACAAGAAATGAAGGAGGAAATAAATGAACTTAGGATAGAGATGAGGGAAATGAAACAGGAAATGACAGCAAGAAGGGACGCATTCGAGGAAGTGATAGGAGAAGTGAAAAAGATTATAGAAGAAGAAAAGTACGAAGTAGTAGAATTAAAAGAAAGTATAGAAGCAAGGGAAGAGTCAAGCAGTATAGGGAAAAGCCAGATAGAAGAAAGAGTAGTACGCGTGGAAGAGATATGTCAAGACTTAATAAGTAGCCAGGAAACGACGCGACAGGAATTAGGGAATTTAGGGAAGGAAATAGAGACCACCAAGGACATCAAAACGAAAGTAAAGGAGATATATAAAGATGTAGTGGGGGAAACAGGGCAGAAAATAAGACAGATAGAGCAGAAGTATGAGGAGTTTAAGAATGAGAATAGGCACAGTGAACAGACGAGTAGATTTATGGAAAAGCAGTTTGCCATCTCGGTATTTAAAGCGGAGGTAGGAGAGAACCCGCTGAAACATTTGGAAAGTCTGAATAATATGTTTTATAATAAAAGTTTACCGGAAGAGGACAAGGTTGCGGTGGCCAGCAGTTACCTCCAAGAGACGGCACGTGATTGGTGGCACACCTTGGATGAGAAACCGCAAACATTCGGAGAGTACAGGCGGGCCATGTTAAGGGCATTTTGGAATGAAGCAAGACAAGACGGAATCAGGTATAAGATATCCCACGAGAAATATGCAAGTGCGCGGGGAGAAACATATGCGAAATTCTTTTACCGACAAGTGTCAAAACTCAAGGCACTGACTGCATTCCCTATGTCAGATGGTCAAATAATCAGAACACTACGCCATAATATGCCGCCAAATATACAACAACTAATGCTAAGTAAAGACAGATGGTCAGTGGAGGAAATGGCGGAATTTTTAACACAGATTGATTATGGCAATCTACCTAGGGAACCTCCAGATCGATACAGGGAATGGGATGGGTACCACGACCCACATGGCAGGAAGAGAGAACCACCTGATCAAGCATGAATAAATAAAAGTAATAAAGCAATGGGTATAACGGAATTGCAAACTCAACGAAAATACGGACATCCAAGAATAAGAGAAGACGAACGTCCATCAAATTAAATCGAATAAAATTAAAATTAAACGTTAAAACTAAAACCTCAGAGTGATATTTTAGTTTCAAAAAGGGGGGACGGAGAAATGTACCGAGATATATTAGGAAGGAGTGTGTGTGCGTTGGCGGTACATATAATTTAAAAAATAATATTAATTAATAAGCGATTTGTGTAAATATTAATAAAATTAAAAGTTCGTGTAAGGTAAAATAAAATAAAGATTTTTTTTTCCATAGACAGGTGAGCGTTAAAAGCATAAAATAAATAGTTTTCTAAAATATAATTTTGAGTCGTATTAAATAAAAGCTAAAAAAAATTAAGAATTGATATAATTAGGTTTGATTTGATTAGAAATTTGATTTGACTAAACTGAAATTCGATTTAAAATTGCTTTAAGAAAAAAAAAAAAAAAGAAAAGCAAGGTGGAATTCGTTTTGTCTTATAATCATACTAAAAAGAAAAATTATATGTGTAATTGAATGAATGTAATAAACAATGGGAGCTAATGACAAACCTAAGAAATTTCCAGCAAAAGGCTAATTAGTGCAAATAACTTTAACAAAGAAATTGGAAAAACTTTAACAAAGGAATTGAAATGACTATAACAAAGAAAGTGAAATAACTCTAGCAGGGAATACAAAGAAATTAAATAACCAATGCGAACACCAGAAAATCAGCACGGACCATAACTGAAACACCAGAGGATTAGTTACGTATTGTAGATTGAATCCGCGAGATAAGAACTGTAAATATAAAAGGGGCAAATTTTCTATTCTATTAATCAATGCTTGTATTATTATTCCTAAGCAATTATTATGCAATTGTCGTTCATTAATTATACTATGCTGCATTGCTAAAACCATCGTGTGAACAACCGGCCGAATCCTTCCAGGCAATAACATCAGCAGACAGTTCCAGATTCGATCATGGTCGCATAAACAAGAAGGAGACGGAGTGTCCACGTGGAGCCCACATGATCCCAAAGACATCGGGACGGATTGCAAGCAGTTAGCGCTAACTGACCGAAGGAAACACTATTGAAGCAACGCTCAAAAAACCATGCAGAGGGAGAAAGCTAGGTAATATTTGTTTCAATTTCTAACTCACTAATTAAAGCCGTAATAATAAACTCTGAACTTTATCTTATGAACTACTAATTGTCATTAGCTCCAATACCCAGAGATTTCAGTGTGATTGCCAATATAAATAAATGCGTATAATTATTTTATCAAATGTATTTTAGTGTGAGTTTAAATATCAGTGTATGCGTATGATTATTTCTAAATGTATTTATATGAGATTTTATTGTTACTTCAAATGTAAGCGTATGCATATGATTAATTTGTATTTATAATGTGGAACTTTGAGTGCATTAAATTTTATTTCAACTTGATCGAAAGTGTAGATAATTGTGTTATAAGACAAAATGAAGTATAATAGCGTAAATGAATATTTCATTGTTTAGTTATTACTCAAATTAGATTTAACTTAAATAATTAAAATAAAGAAAAGAGAAAGCGAGAAAGTTAGCGTAGAAAAGATTTTTAAAAGTGATTTTTTAAGTAGGCGGAGTATATTTGATTGATTATTTTAGCTGAGCTAGCGGGAGCGGGTACTAGACCGTATTGGTCAAGCAGACTTGTCGACAAGCTCGACTGGCGCCCATAGGATTTCGTCCTTTAAATAAATAAAAGTTTGATTGGCTAATACGTGTTCTAGTAAACGAGTATAAATGTTATTGGCAAAAGTTCCAATGATATTGATTACTCCACCCGTAGCACTAACCACCCTGTGATAGGATTCTGTGTAAGAGAGCGGTATAGAATTCTGATCGAGTCGTTATAATAAAATTTGGGACATTGTTATTACTTTATATAAATGATGCTTTATACAAATTTACGAGACGACGTACTTTACTTTATATATTATTATTAGAAGAAAAAGAAAAATAAATATATATAGAGAGTTAGAGGGCGGGTTAGGTAGAATATATATATATATATATATATTACACCATTTATTTAAGCTCCTAATATTTTATAACAGTATTGAATAACAATAATTATAATAATATTAAGAAAGAACTCTTAATAAAGTAAAGGTAATAAATGTTTTAAATAAAAAGACATTTAGTTTATCAAGAATGTGTTTTAAAATAAATATATTATTTTATTATGCTTTCTTTTCTTTCTTAAAGATAATTATGCAATTGTCTAGACAAACACATGATTAGGCAGTTTCTTTAATTAGAAGGATCAAGGTTAAATTAATTTAAAAGGTCAACTCTACACTAATGTTGAATGCCCACCTCTAATACTTTAAATACTGATTGGACAATAGCATGTCATGTGGTAATACTGCAGTAAAAATACACACATACACTAGTGTATAAAAGGAGAAGTTTAAAAAAAAGTTGTAGTTGAAATTATAAAAAAGATGGAGATATTAAAAATTAAAAGAAAAAAAGAAAATTAACTAGTTTTCACTTTTATGTTTTTATTTTTTACAAGTTAATTTATCTGAATGAATGGGTGAAAAACTAATAGTTATCCTTGTATTAAGCCATGCATTTAATGATAGTCATGAAAGAATGTTAATTTCACATTATTTAAAAGAAATGATAGAGAAGTCATAACTGAAAAATTACCAGAAATTGATAGAACATCTTGATGAGTATGCATTTTGCCTTATTGTAAAATTATTACTTAATTTGAACTTTTGAATATTACCCATTAATTCTAAAGTTTATTGTATATATAAGCAATTAATTTATTTATTATAACTTCACCTATTTTAATTTTAAAACAAATAAGTTATATAGAATATTATTAGTAAAAGTCCATGCACTTTTTTTATTTTGCTGTGAATAAAAAATTTAAATTGTATATTTCTTTTATTTTAACCTGAAAGGGAAGCAAATGATGAATATTTTCAACTTTTAACTAATTTTTAAAATGAGACAAAATATATCTTCAAAATGCTTTTTGTAAATTTAATGGAGGAAAAAGTTATTAAAATTGATTATTTTAAATCAGTTAAAAAGACTTTATTGATATTTTTTATCTTTCAGACAATGTCAATAAAAGATATAATCATTATTATTACTCAAGTATCTAGAAATAGTCTACTTGTTGATTGTTGGTTTACTTTTGTCATTCAACTAAAGAAAAAGGAGTTCAAATTCATTTTATACTTAAAGATTAATTAAGTAATAAAAAACTTATGAAAGAATTATTTCACTCAACCCAACATATTGTTCTATTGAATTGAACTGTAGCCATGGAAAATATTTAAAGTTCCTAACTTAAACTTTTATGTGTGTGTGTGTGTGTTTTTAATCCTTATAATGAAAGACTCATATAATATATTCCAGCCAAGAAGAAAACAAAAGAGACTTCTTACTAAAGGGATTAATTCTCATTACAGGAAGAACTTGAATCCTTTCAGTTAATTTAACAGATAAAGAACTCTAACATATATGAATATGTTTTTATACATTTAAAATTGTTTTTAGGTAATTATAATTTTATATTATATAATTATTGCTTTAATATTCTATTTATGATAATATTTGCTACATAAGGATTTGATAAAAGAAAATATAAATAAAAGGTTTTTTTTTAAAAAAAAGTATATCCAGGTAAATATTTTACTTTAATAAACATTAAGAGTTCTTTAGATTAGTGTTTGATATGATATCTTAAATTATTAAGCTGGGCAAAACAATCTTTATATTTGATTTGTGTGTGAATATTCAGAGTGTCTGAAAATCAGTATATGAAATTTAAATAGCATATAAATCATAAATAATTTTGTTATACCATCATATCCTGTGAGTTTATGTACATTAATGAATTTGATGTTTTATTATACATATGAGAGGGTGTGTGCGAGTGATTATTCAAGTGTTATTATTATTGCTATTATGTTTATGCCTTGCTTATTTATTTATTGATATACTGCATGAAATCAGCTGTTAATTTGGCAATTGGTGTTGATATCTTTTCTCTTGCTGCTGCATATATTCAGCCACTCCTTGAAAGAGAGATTGTGGCTTGTTAATCTTTCAGCACTGCCTGCACATAGATAATGGGTGCCTATTCATATCTTGTTTATTATGATATGTTCAGCCCCTCCATGAAATATTGTGGCTTGTTAATCTTTTGCTACTACCTGCACAAGGATAATTGCCTATTTGGGCATTATTTATTATCCACCTTGCCTATATTGCAATGTTTAAATGTGTTATTGAACATTTGAAAGCGTTTTCAAGGCATTTTTATTTTAAGATAATTTACTCATTACTGCAATTTAATATTTTAAGCAGTTTGGAATTATATGTACCTTATAACTATTTTCTCATTTCTTATAGGTACTAATAATATTTTAATGGTGTACTTATAATTTATACAATATGCTATTTTATAATGTAAGAACAAATGCTTTGTCACACTGGTTTTGAGACACAGTTAGTATCATGATGAAGTTAATTTCATGCTAGAGGCATTATAAGCATACATGTATTTGTTGTTTGTGAACCTGAGATACAGCTAAAATATTGAAATTTGAGCTAGTATTTGTTTAAGATATCTAAGCCTATAACATGAACCCAGAGGAAAGAAGTTTCAAACCCCATTATTGTAATCTCATAAGAGTATTCTATTAAAATAATTATTATCATAGTCATTTTTATTAATTACATTCATTATCTGACGTGTACCCTATAAAAGAACTTAAGAGGTTTGTAAATTTTAAATTATGTTGGATAGAGATTTGTCCATGACCGATTTTGCACTGTGCTGTCTCTCTACCCTGACAGGTGATGGGTTACAGTATTGGGATTTTCGCTTGCCCAACATGCTCACTATTGATTGGTTTATAAAGTAGTGATCAATGATATGTTATAATATATATTAGATTAAATATTTTCAGGGATTTTTAATATGATAAAAGTGAAAGTTAAGATATTGTATCTACATAAATAGAAATAACTTTATCCTTTGATGTTGCCAGGAATAAGTTTTCTCAATCAACCTATATAATAGTTTTTTTATCCTCAGTTTAAATCTCCTTTTACTTTATCTAAATCCAAGATAAAGAGCTATTATATAAGTTAATTGAGAAACATTGTTTAGTGTCATGACTTTCAATAATAATCGATGATTTCCTGGCAGTATATAAAAACAAGGTTATCTCTGTTTACATGAATAAAATTACTTAATTTTAATTCTTTATCATATATATGAATCAATGAATGTATAATTCTAAATAAAACTTAAATATAATAAATGAATGTAAATCAATGTAGAAAGTTTTAGCAATTCTATCTGTATTTAGAATACAACATCTGAATTATGGCAACTTAGATAAAAGAATCTAAATTGCTATAATTCAGACTTTGTATTTCTAAATACAGATAGCACTGTTGAAACTTTCTATTTATTATATATATATATGATGTAGCATCTTGTATTTAATGTCAGTAAGTCCCAAGTTTTCCTATGATCATTAAAAAATGTTATATAATATACATATTTCACATATATTCATGTACCTATGATCCAGCAATGCAATTTAAAATTTAGAGATTTTAAAATCATAAAAATAATTAACAAAAAAAATTAAATAATGTAGTTATAAAAAAGACAGAATAGTAATTAATCTAGAGAAAATGAAGAAAACAATCACATAATTAAAAAAATGATTCACAGTGATATACATACATAAAAAAAAGACGCATGTATGTAATTTATAAATTCAGAATTACAAATTAATAATTTTTTAAGATTTTATTTAATACTTTTTCAAATCAAAGGTTACTCAAATGTTTGTTCAAGTTTTCCCCATGCTTAAAGACAGACAACAAATCTACTTTTAATATTATCGATAATGCAATTATTTTTTTAAGGCAGCGATGAGTGAGTTTTTAAAAAAAACAAGTCAATATAGAATTATTTTTATGTAAATTGTAAAAAAACTTCTTAAAAAATGTACCCTGATTAATCAAAAAAAGAAAAATGTTATTAACATGTTGGCTGGAATTTTATCTGCATAATTTAGTGCATTTCGTATGAACTCCCAAATAAACCAGGCAAAACTCACTATATATATATTGCCACACACAACAAGCTAGAGTAATCAATGGATGCCAGAAGACTTGTGCATAAAATCTCCATCTAGTGCCTACTCATCCAATATCCCCAGACTAGTTTCTGGCTTATGGCCTTCATCAGTGAGGAGCCTTGGATCTGAGAGCACTGCACCTAGATCTTAGGATTACTCTAGCTTGTTGTGTGCGGCAATATATATAGTGAGTTTTGCCTGTTTTAACAACAGTTATACACAAGCATAAGAGGTGATGGTCATGTGATGTTTATTAACTCCCAAATAATAAAGCTGTTTAATTATTATTTTTGTACAATTTCATAAGTAAATAGATTTTCAGTATTGGATAATATATTCTATTTGAAAAGAATTACTTTTCATTCAACTTTATGATGTGACTAGTTTTAACTGCTGTAAATTTTAAGCAAAAGGCATTCTCAATATTCCTTTTGGTCTGTGGATGTAAGACATAGGAAAAATCTAGCTGTGAATTTTATAGTTTGCTTAATATTCAAATAGTAAAGTGTCCATTGGTCTGCCTAGAATTTTTAATATTTAATTCTATGCATACATAGTTCTAATCCCAAGTTTGTTGAATATTTATCCATATAATCACAAAACCTTTTATAGGTTACTTTTGATACATATAACATGTTATAAAATTGAATTCATTCTCATCTTAAAAAATACAGCTGATGATGATGATGATGATGATGGAGGGGGAGAAAACTCAAAAAGCATTTTACTCATAGGCATATACATGATAATACCTTCGACTGGAAAAATATATAAAGAATTATTGTCAATCACATGTTAATATCACAGTTAACTTCAATTATCAAAACACTTGTTTATAATTGCTTGGTTAATGACTAAAAAAAGATCGTTTATCTTTTTCTAGTCATTACTATGTAATTATAAACAAATGGCTTATTAATTGAACTGGATTGCAGTATTGATATATGTGGAAGTTATAAATCCTTACATATAATATCACAAACTTAGCAGTGTGAATTGTGATATCATATTTGGATGAGTTGACATTTCAAATTGTCATATTTAAATAACATAAAGACTTTTGGCAAGATGTCACTGCCATGATATTTTGCATGTTATTTTAATATTGATATTTGAAATGTCTTCACTTCAAATATGATTCTATAACCTTCCACACTGTAAAGATTCTGATACTATATATTAGTGAAAATTTTGATCATCTACAAGTTTATTTAAAATGAGCATTTAATGACTATGTTTTGATAATATAGATTTGAAAGAGCTTAATTAGATATTAATATCTACACTGAATTGAATTTTATTCTCATAATTGGCATTTTCTAGGTTTGCTTCCTACATAAGAACTTAGCTTTGATCTAGAGTAAAATCTATTTGGAATCTATTTTTTTAGCATAGCAGCTAGCAATACTGTTACATGTTTTTGCACATTATTTAATTATCATTATTTGAACTGTTCTTGCCCCAAATATGTATTATAGGTCAGAATCATTACTTATGAGGGTTCAAAAATATATAACATATATTACATTTTTATAGAGATATGTAAATACGGCACTATATAACATAACATGCCAAAATATTGCAAAGAATTATAATAAAAACATAAATACAAGACAGATAATGATAATATTATTAATTATAATATAAAAATGTAGCATCAAAATCAATTGCTCTCATTTTTTTATCACTTTACTATATTCTATTAATTTTCCTTACCTCATATATGTAATTCTTTTGCGTATGTATGTGTGTATGTTTTTGCAAAGCAGTTTTATTTCTTTTCTTAATTTATCTTCAGTGAACTTTCAGTAATGAGCCCTATAATCATAGCTCTGGTGCTAGTCATCAAAAATGCACTCTGCTAAAATAAGAAGAGAAATAAAACTACTTTATAAAAGCATGTGTGCATACTTGTCTTTATGCATCTTTAAATCTACAGACTATTCATTTGGACAAAGTAAAATGAAATTGGAAAAAATAAAATAACATTGCAAAAAACCTATTATACTGAACATTTGGGGTTTTTTTACTTAATCTTCTTGTTTTTCCATTGTTATAAAATATTATTTGTTTATTTCAAAAAAAGCATGATTATTCTACAATTTAAAACACTGAATTAACAGTGTCATAAGTGATAAAGACCTCCAGTTTTTTTATACAAAATTTCCCATAATGCTTTTATTTAACATTCTTATGAGTGATAATGACCTCCAGTTTTTTTATATAAAATATTCCATAATGCTTTTACTTAACATTATCATATGTGACAATGACCTCCAGATTTTTAATATATAAAATTTACCATAATGACTTTTATTGACATTTTAAAAAAACATAAAGAGGTTAGAATATTTTGGATAGTCAGCTTACATCTAAGGGATACTAGTATTATTTGGTACAGAAAAAATGATTTCTGGGTATTTACTTCCTTCTGGTCATGTTTTCATGCAAAAATCTTGCTATAAATGAAATATGATTTTTTGCTTGTTTATAAACATGTTTAATTGTTTTACACACTAATTGGTTGATTATTATTTAAAACAAAAAGAATAAACATGTATACTTTCAATTTATTCATCTATCTTTTGTTTTTAGAAATAGAAGCTAATAAATGTGACTGTAATATAAACAAAGAAATCATAATATGGTTAAGGTCATCTATCAGAATTGGTATAAAATTAAAATCTTTTTAATATTGTAATTCTTATAAAGAAAACATCAGATTTTAAAGCAGAACTTTAAAATAAAAAACATTTTATTTACTTTCTGATTAATGGTTTCATTTATTTGCATAATGACACGTATGGTATATTGTCTGATTTGCAAATCATTTAAATATATACAAATGTCAAATGTGATTTTTTTTATAGAATATTATTCATTTATAAAATAAAATTAAAAAGAAAATGCTAAACTGTTAACCAGTTAAGGAAACTGTAAATAGTATTATATAATAATAGTAAATACCTAGATTTTTATATAACTGCCTGGATCTTATATGTCTTACATATATCTATGTTTACATCTGTGTTTGATTTAAGGTTTGTCCTACCTAATAATACTTGCCGAACTCATTTGGATAGCAGATATAAATGATCATTAGACATGTGTTGTACAATTTGATAAAGAGACATATCTTAGTATTAACTGCATTTGTAAAGTTTGTTAGTTCATTGTTTGCATGTAATGTGAAAAATTGCATTTATTAATAATTTCATATGTAACTATATATTATTAATTTATAATAGTTTAAAAATGAGTAGTTATCTTTACCATGAGAAGTTTAATGGATAGTCATATCAAAATAGGCTTTGTTTATATCTATGTTTAATTTGAATTTCAACTCTAACAATGTCATTCATCAAATATATCATTTCTATAAGATATAAAGTAACTCACATAAATTATCATTTTGCATATGTTTGTGTATTGATATTAACAGTGTTATATAATTAATCATTTCAGGATTTGCATGTTGTTTGAAACACTATGTTTATATATATATATATTATAATATTCTGGACATATGATAAGGCAGATTAACATATTTGAAAAAAAATATCATGTTTGGAATAGTAAATGGATCAAGAGGAAGAGGGCAAACATGGTTGACATGGATGGATAACATAATGGATCGGATTCCTAATATTGATAGCATACAGGAAAGCAGTGAGAAGAATAATCTGGAGGCATTTTAACCACACTGTTACCCATCATCGAATTGACAAATCAAGCGATAACAATGATCCATATACATATATATGTGTATATGTACTGTATTACTATACACTAGCAGTAACATCAAGCAGAGCTCGGTTTGTGTCTGAAACCTTCGTTGGAGACGTTCGATATGCTTGTGAGGACTTATAGAACCAATTGAACAGTCTTAACCAGCACACATCCATATATATATAAACACGCGTTACATATAGAAAAAAGTCATTTGCGCGCATGTGATTTTAACAACACCCAATTAAGTGTTGAAAAACACCCAAATAATTCTTGAAACTGTTGTTAAACACAAAAAATATATTAACTTGTTTTTAAGTCTGAATTGATTCGTTATTTAAATATTCGAATACATAATTATTTTTTATTAAAATATAATTGCATCGAACGGATTATCATTTACTTTGGGTAAAATATGATTGCATTAACATTATTCTGCTTTAAGCGATTTAACTTTTGTTTACTATTATAAATTTAAATACAATAAACAAATTTAAAATGAACTTTTATATTCTTAGGCTATTAATAATTTTTAACTTTTTTCTTTCTTCTTAAAACTGTATTGACGGAAAGTGAAAAAAAAAAGATACGTAATGATTTTCTTTTATTATTTTTAAAAATGATGATTAAAATATTTTTAAATAGTTAAAAAATATTTATTATTACAGTGAAACAATCATTAATATACAATTATAAGAATAATTTTCCAGTGCATTAAAAGGGCAGTCCAATTAGCAGATATCCTCGATGGAAAGAACGGGGTAAAATATTTATTATTCTCCACTTCAAGTGTAACAAACAATAGCTAAAGGGGAAATGAAGTACGAATCAATTCCTAAAATCAATTAATAATGCTTCTCTTAATTAAGTCTAATTGTTTACTGATAAGTTGATTATGCATGAACACAATATGTTATTTAGTTTAGTTTATAAAATATGAATGCCTTCTTCAAGTAATAAACAAATAGAAAGAATCGATTTTGTATTTAAATAGAAATTGACTATTTAAAAGAAATTAATGAACTGTTGTTTGTTTACGAGGCTTCGCACTTAAAATGAAAAAATTCCCTAAAATAGATAATTAACATTATTAGCGTTTGAGGGGGAAAAGCTATTACTAATAAAGCAATTTATATATAATTGATATTTTATATTAATCAAAATTATATATATATAAACTCGTGGGATATGCACACGTGCATTTGTTTTTAATTGCTTGTAATAAGTAAAAATTATTTTCTAATGCCATTTTTAAACCTTCAACTTTGAAATATAAAATTTTAAAAATCTCTATACTGGAAATCTTCAGTTTTATGTAAAATGTCAAATTCACGATTACTCATTCGATTGTTATAACATCTCTAACTTTCTATTAAATCTATTAAATTTTCATACTTTTTCCTATTTATAAATGTTTATAATCTTATTATGTAAACACAGATCTAAACCAATCTAATTCAATTCTTCAACAAGTTGACATTTTCTGTTGTTAAAACTGGTGGCAATTTTGTGATTTCAATATAAAATCTTTATTCTGTACTAAAACTCAATAAATTGGATTTAATTTCTTACAAATTTAAGTTTACAATTGAAAAACATTCTAAATAATCATATATAAACTTTTGAAAATATTGAAATAATGTATTTATCATTGAACAGTAGACAGTAGAACAATATAAGTGAACAATTTCAGAAAATCAATGAAATCTTTTTTAATTAATATTTATTTTTAAAATGTGAATGAACAAATGTTAACCTCTAATGAATCTATCGCATTCTGCTTTGAAATGTTAAAATTGCTTTATAATTTTTAGAATATCTCAAAAAAATACTAACACAGTGTTAATAATGATAGAGAATAATGTTACCATAATTCTCTGTATTAACATTACAGTCAAATTTATTAACTTCTATTTTTAAAAATAAAATGTACTAATAAAATCAAAGTATATATGTGTATTCTTTTAGTTTTAAATAATTATTATACAACTATTGTGTAAAAATAACCTGAAATATATTGATAGACTATGCAAAATTCATATTTTTTGTTATCTCAAAGTTGTTCTCAATGGAATCTCACTAATGCTGTGGAAACCAGATTACAAAAAATGAAAATTGTCAAAAATGGAGGCATCACTAAATAGATGGAGATAGACTCTTTATCTTTATTAAACTGCCTGAAAAATACTAATTTCTTTACATTTTTTCTAAATAAATCAATATTCACTATATCACAGCGAGCAATCGAATGTGGCAGAATTTCAAAATCATTTTTAAGTAAACAACCATGTTAGCTGCTGAACCTGGTAATGAGATAATTTTAATTTTAAAAAGTATGAATGTTATCAGTATAGTCCACACTCTAACATAGAATGAAGCCACCATCTACATAACAACAAAAAGTATTCAATAGGTTTCATATCTCCATAAAAATTAAGAACAAATGGTAATAATAATATGTTTGAGAACATTAAAATAATATTTAGAAAATAAATCTGAAAATAATATGTTTTATAATCAAAGCAATGCATAATAATTACAAAACAAACATAATTAATAAGTTTGATTATCACAAGTATTCTGTAAAATATTACATTAGAGATGAAGGCAAATGCAACTTCATTGCTAATTTCTCTTTTTAGAGGATTATGTGATGAATATATTTTATTTGAATGTATTTGTTTTGTATTCATTGTCATTGGTTTGTTTGTTATATATATTATTTTTTGTTTTGATTATTTAAAAGCCATAAAATGTATTAACTATTTTTTAATTTGCCTAACTTATATCCTGCTGCTATGTGAATTGTGACTCTATCCTGTAATAAAGCATAGACTATTAGCATTGAATTAGTAATGCAATCAAATTATTTGTTTGCATTTATTAACTCTAAAAAAACACAAAAGTAGTGCATAGAAAAGTATATTGGATATTGAAAAAGAGAAATAGAAATAATCCTTAATAAATTAAATAAAAGAAAGCATTTTTCCTTTCTTGTACTATCTGTTCTAAGCATGAGTAATCAGTGGTTAATAGATAGAAGAGTAACATAATCTATATTGCAGAATAATTTCTGACTTAAGCTTTATTGAGAATTAGGATTCAAAACTGAGACCAATGTCATTATGTATCTGGCAGCCAACTTTACTCCAGAGAATTGAAATTTTTAAAAAAAAAACATAAATCTTTGAACTCAAACCAACTTCCTTGTATATTTATATAGATGTGATAGAAATTCATTTTGTAAATTATTTGCTTTTAACATATATCTTTGTCCATATATTTTGAGAAATGTATTGAATTTAGAAATTTTATTAAATATTAGGAATACCACATAATTGGGAAAATATTCATGCTGTAATCCATTTAAGCAATACACTAATTTTCAATTGAATTTAAAGTTTACATCTGACCAGGATAAAAAACAATAATTTATAAAGTAATAAAAAATTATTATAAAATATATTTATCCTAAAATATGGCGATAAAGTCATGTGTAGGGTGGTATTTGGGTCCACCAAAAGTACATTTTGGGTATCATTTGCTTTTAACATATGTCTTTATCCATATGTTTTTTAAAAAGCACTAAATGTAGAACTTATAACTACATCTTTATCCAATTAGCAATAGATTTTTATGCAATGATTCACCATAAAGATCATCAATTTGTACCCATTACCTTGATTTGCAATCACTTATTTACAACTGTCATTTCTTCAAGATGGTGGTCATTTTGTAAGATTAATAATATAGTAGGAAGTGACTTCATTAAAGCTACATTTTCTAAAAATAAAATGGTGATATTCACAATAAAAATTTACAATAGAATTCATTATTATGCAATATACAATATTGTTTTAATTATAGAATTAAAATATGATTAATGTTCTTTATTTAATTTTTATCCAGAGACTTTATAAAAGATTCAGTGTTTTCATTTATGACATGTCCAAAGTAAAGAAGATTTTAATTTTTAATGATGACAAAATAAATAAAAAAGTCAGTTTCATTCAGCATAGTAAGTAACATACTTTGATCATGTACATCAATGACGTCTATTAATATTTAGTTGTAAAATGTATATTTTAGCTAATTATATCTATTCAATCAATTGTAAGTTATTTTGGGAAAAAAATGATTTCATATGCTATGCAGCTAATAATCAGCTTTATATAATTAAAGGTTACTAAATGTAAGCTTAAAAATACCACTTGTTTTTTTTTTTAATTTTAAATCAATAATCTCATAATTTGTTTATGACTTATTCAAGATAATAACTAGTTTTATTGTGAATGTAGATTGGCAAAAAAAAAATCATTTACTTAAATTAAAACTATAGCATTTAATTATACATGACAGTCTTCACCTACATTTTATTTAATTTCATTGCATTTACATAAAATTTAAAAGAATATAATTTTTTAAAAAATTAACAGCACTGCAAAAAAAATTCAAAGTCTTATTGGTTAAAAATTCAAAAATAAAAAAATTAATAATTGTACATAAAAATGCATGAAAAATAAATTTGAAAGTTTATAGTGTGTTTTTTTTTAAAAAAATGCATTGTGATAGTTTTTTTCTTCATGCTTCATTTTAACTATTTCACAAAAGTTAGCACAGCTGCCACTCATTCTTTTAAAATTTTGTTTTCATTTGAAAATTTCAGAAAAACCAAATGGATTAGATATGTGCCAATATCATTATTCTCTGTAGTTCAATTCCTTTTTTCATGTTAAAATCAGACAAAAATTTGATTTTTTTTATTAATTTGTTTAGTAATAAGTCTATTTAATGTTTTTTCTGCTCAATTTATTAGATTGTACAGAGGAACCAAAGGCATAAATGTTTTTTTTCTTTTTTCATATGTCATAGCATCGGCCGGGACGTGAACCCACAATGCGGCTGCGATGATCTCTTGGCTATGGCAAAATGTAATTAGAAAATGGATTCAACATGCTTCAAACACTTTGCAATTTCAAGGCCTTCATCCCAAAAATAAACACAACACCATATATATTATATGTAAGCATTCAATTTTAGATTTTTTTATTATTTGATAAATGTATAATTTATTAATGTATTTGTCTGGTACTGGCATGTCTGTGCAATATATAAATTATATTTGTATTCAAATATAATGAAAGTAATGATTTTGATTGCATCTATAAAATTAGATGATTATGAACAATGTAATTTTGGGGTTCTGATCCAAGTTTGAGGTAACCTTATTTTATAAACATAATGACTCACAGAAGATTTAATAATTTATTAGCATGTCTGTATTTGTATTAGTGTGTTTGTACTAACATGTCTATTGCTTTTATAAATAATGGTTTTAACTGCATCTATAAAATTAGGCTATTAGAAAACAGTGCAATGTAAATTCTAAGATTGCAGTTGATGAAGCAGTCATAAAATTTACTGGGCATAGGATATGTGGTGATAGCCACAATGGTTATATATACCACATGGAATTGTATGCAGGCAAAGAATCAAATCCAGATTTTTGCCTATGCATTGGTACTCATGTTGTGGAATCAATAATTTTGCCATATCTTGCATCACATTTTCAAGTCCACAGCTAACAAATGAGCTATATGCAAATAAATTATATATCTGTCCGACAATATAAAATGAAGAGAGGAGACTGATTTTATCATTGATAAATTCAGTGGCCTTCAATTTCTAGTTTTAGATAGACAAGAAACCAACTGCTATTATTACAAATACATACTCATATTCTGGAAATGATTTGTTTTATATCTTTTATTATGAAGAGTCTTTTTTCTTATAGATGCCTTGAGATAAATGTGACAAAGTCTTATGATTATTAAAAACAATGAGGATTGCCAATTCCTCTACAAGCTTTATGATAAATGCTTAGCCAGGCAATCCTCATTGTTTTTATAACTTACAAGCTTAAGAGATAGGGTCACATGATCTATGACTCTTATGATTATTGTTTTGTAAGTTTTGAAGCTATGGATTATCTCAGGTATGAATATGATTTGAATGAGAATTTTGTGAGGAACAAAGAAATTATCAATTTTTAACTTAGTTAATGATAAATCAAAAATTATGAACAAACGATAAAGTAATTTTTTTGGATATTGAAATTTTTTTCCCCTTACTTTTTTAATGGTAATCACCACTTTTCTTAGTCTTATTTTTTTCTTGGTTTTTCTATCAATATATAGCATTTTGCTCTAACATTATTAAAATTGAAGTTATTGTGAAAATTGGTCTCTAATCATTTTTTTAAAAAAATTAAATATGATACTAAACTTTGAGAAACAGTTAATTCAATAAATGTAAAAAGCAAAATGACAGATCAGTAATGGAAAAATTATATTACATTCTTTTAAAATTATAGCTATCAAGATATTTTTAAATCGCATATTTACTCATAAGTTAGTATTTGTTTGTTTGTTTTTGTTTTTTTAATAATATGCTAAGTAAAATGTTTACTCATTAATAAACATGCTTTTCAATTTAAGTTTTATTTTTTTAATTGATATTTTTTATATTTTAAATTTAAAGTAATGAATTAATTTTTCTCATATGGTACTCATTACAACTACATATTTTTTATGTGAGGTATTACTTTATGAGACAGTTTGGGGGACCTATTGTCCTCAGTAACCAAGATAAATGTGTATATTTTAATAACTTCAGTTCAGTTCTAACAGTAGGTATATTTTTGCATTACCAACGCATCTCTTATTTTCTAGCTTTTAATTAAAAGCACTCTAGTAGAAAAAGAAATGTTTTTGTTTAATTCTATTAAGCTGGAAAATTCAAGTGATGTTCTGTTGATAATAAATTTAAACCCATATTAGCTTTAATATTCTAATGTACTGCTATCTTTAATGTTGACCAAAAAAGATAATAGGATAAAAAATTGTAATAACTTGCCTGGAATATATTTATGTGTTTGTTTTATACAGAAGTTTTCAAAAAAAAAAAATATTTTATGTGAAGAATTCAAAGCAAGAAGCATTTATATTGCTACTATAAGTTCCCAAATTTTAGAAGCCATAAGTCAGACCTGTAAATACGAATCTTGAATTTTCAGAGATATATAGAGGTATGTTGCTTTCTGCATACCAATTGTATAAATCATACTTTTTGATTTTTTTAATATCTAATTAATATAAATCATATCTAGTGGCAAATACATTAATTGAATGAGAAAATGATATTGTAGAGAAAGAGTTTTTATTGTTAATTAATCATTTGTAATAGTTATAACCTTGTGAATGAAATTGTGCCAATAGTAAATTTTGAATATTTATTTAGTTGATATTATTTGAATACTAAAATTTTGCTGTACATTACTAAAAAAATGTAACACTAATATTGTAATCTAATACTAATATTGGACAAGATTAATAAATTTACATTGCCTTCGGTGAATAAGTACATCTTTTCCAATAGCCTGATAAAAATAGACTTTTTTAAAAAAAAAATCAATAATGATAGCACTGACATATATGAAATATATAAATTGCTCAAATGTTATTAATTTATAATTATTGCGTCATAAACAATGAATATCATAAGAATTTAATAATGTAAATTTTAGTTAGTTTTTTTTCTATTTTATGGTTAAACACCTGTAGAGGTCCCTACTTCGCATTTGTGGTTAAACACCTATAAAGGTCCCTACTATCACATTTTACACGCATATTTTCGAGGTTACAGCCTCAGTAAATGTTATTTTATGGTAGTAACTTTATTCAGGTGTGGATTGCATTGCAAAGAAAACTGGAATCGCCTTTATAGATATAAGTATTTAATTAAAGAAAGATAAAATAATAAGTTCATCTTTATCTAAATGTTTCTCACAATTTAGTTTTATTTACAATCTTAAATAACAATTGGTATATTTTATTGAAGCTGTTGAAAATGAGAAAATTAAGAAATGAGCATGTGCAAAGAAGTGCTGTTAATGGCACCTCGGTTGGACATTTAAATACTGTCATCATCAACAATTACATTTCAGGGGGGAAAGTACTTATTTAAGTGTAGGTAATCTTGAAGTCACAATTGAGTAGGTATATAGATGGATTTATTAGAGAATTTTACTATTTGCTTATTTAATACATTGTGAACATTTCAGCTTGTGGTAAATCTTTAAATATAAGTTCTAAAAAAAATATTGAGATATTATATTCCTTTGTATAAGGATTTGTTGTATATGTCAAATAAATTATATGCTAATATTTATAAATCATATGTGCATTCATGAATTTTTAATATAAAATATTAATAAGCTATACAGATGTACTATATTACAAAATAATGGAAATAATTTTAAGGTTCCTTGTGAGTCTTAGTGAAAAGTTTGACCATTTCTCTTTTCATATTGCCTGCAGTGCCCTCTCTAAATCAATGCATGTGTTATACATTGACATAGTTTAGCTATTTACTACAAAAATGTAAAGCACTTATAAGTTCAGATTATAAGCTGTGACATGAAGTGTGACAGTATGTTTTGTACCTTCAATAGATCATCTTCAATACTCTTTCTGCCATAATGAAATCTTGCAAAACACTTGAAAACATTCTTGTCACTAAACTATATCACTTTGTGATGCATGCTATGATTTAGAGATAGTACAACAGACAGATCAGAGATCACTCATAGTTATATTTTCACTGGAACATACTGTGTATAGCAAGATAAAACTATCTTTTTAATAAAAAAAACTGACTGCAAGACAAAAGCTTCTTCTTTATTCTCAAGATGAAACAACAAAATTAAAAAGCAGTATGGACTAGACTTGCCAATTGCCAGATGGTCAGGATTTGAGCACTTTTTCTATATTTGTTTTAAATTTTAGCTATAAAAAAATATAACTAAGCAAACATTTACCAACCAATTTTGTATAGTTATCTGAATTGACTGTAGGCCAGCTACCTGAAATAAAAATTCTAAGCTTCTTAAAAATAATTTCATTTGGCCCATAAACATATGGACAAATGCACTTTTTCAGTATCATGTTGGATATTGATTAAGATATATATACTTATTTGATGATGACTTTATTTTGTACTTACAACTGTAGATCACTTTCAAATTAAATAAAATTGCAAAAATTTGAAAGAATTGTCTAGTATTAAATGGGACATTGTTGGATATTGTTAAGTTAGAAGAAAAAGTAAATAATTGATTTAAAAAGTAGTTAAACCACTAAACATCACATGATCACCATTCATTATGCTTACACAAGCAGTTTACACAGAAGCTAAACTCTCCATACAGTAGCACCAATTAGTGCAAGCCAGAGTAATCAATTGATGCAAGAAATTTTATGCATAAAATCTCTATCTAGTGCCTACTCATCCAATATTTCCAGTTTAGTTTCTAGCTTGTGGATTTCGTCAGTGAGGAGCCTTGGATCTGAGAGCACTTCACCTAAATCTTAATCACTGATGAAAGCCACAAGCTAAAAACTAGTCTGGGGTTATTGGATAAGTCGGTGCTAGATGGGGATTTTATGCACAAACCTTCTTGCATCCATTGATTTTTCTGGCTTGCACTGAGTGATGTTACTGTATAGAAAGTTCTGTTAAAAAAGTAGAATTAAGTGTAGCTAATCAGCTTGCAATGCTGCATATCAAGAGGAGTTGAGGGTCAATTTATCAACAAGACATGCCCGACACAGATATTATACAATAGAGCCCTTGGAGATAAAAAAACACATTTCAATATTTACATACCACAAAGCAGAAAACTGATAATAGATTTGAGCTAACAAAAGCAGAGATAGTTTACACACAGAGAGAATATAGAAAGTGGAAGATTAAAGAAGCATGTGCAATAGCTGGTGACCATTTTTTTATTAACAAAAAAGAAACAAGTGCATCCATTTTAAAGAAATGACTATTTGAATATTCAAATTTAAATTAAAATTAAATACTAAACAGTTAATTAAACATTAATAGAGTGATCCATTTAATCATACCACTGTTTGCCATGAATATTATATAGTAAAAGTATATTGAAAGCATGCTAAGTAGTAATAAAGCTAAATATTATTTTAAAAAACTACTTTTTCTGCATGTATTTTCATTTTACCAGATATTACGCTGGCTCGGAAAAGAAAGAAATTAGTAACAATTGAATTACATACTTAGTAATAATTGCAAAGATATTTTAAACTTAATACCTTAGAATAATTATATTTGTAAGATCTTAAGTGTAAAGTTTGAAAAGTTTGAACCCATGGTTCTCTGCAGATATCACTAGTTTACTATATTTATGAATAAGTTCTAATTAGTTTAATTCAGGATGATATTTATGCTCCTTGGGCATTATAAATGGTAGAGAGGATATACAGTAGGTCTTGAATATGTCTCTACAGCATAGTATACATCCTCCAGCATCATTAAAGCAGCAACTGATTGGTTTTAGCAAACTTCAGTATTAATCTTTGTATTCAATTGCATCTCCAGATATTTTGGCTGGTGTAGTTGTTGGTTTCTAGCCACACATATTAGATAGTCATCTTCTGGCTGGTGTCATAATTGTTGTGCTAGATCTTAGTCTTGAAAAATACTTTTACTGTCAGCAAAGCACAGCCATACAAACTACAATAGAAAACTGTTTTAACCAGCAGTTTCTTTTCTCTGCATAGGATCACTGCAACACTGCTTCTTGATAAATTAATAGAATAAATAACGTCCACACTACCACACCTACCTTTAAAATCATATCAATAAAGATAAAATAAAAGACAAATGACTCCCAAGATGCATTTCATGCACACTCATCAATTGGCCTAGGTCGCCATCTCTCGTATCATTATTTTATGCAGAGTATTTATCAATAGTAAATTGTAACATTTAATTTACAAGTGTCAAACTCACTCCACCCATCTCAGACAAATGCAATAATGATTATCACCAATCATCCACCAAATTAGTGATTGTCTCTCACCTAGTTATAAAGTTTAAAACTCGATTAAAGATTAATATATTTGCCTCTTTAAAAATTAAACAAAAGCACATAGAGTTATTTAAATTTCTCTTTCCCATGAGTAATATCTTAATAATATTAAATAACCACACTGCTACATATTTCTTTAAAATTATATGAATAAGGATATGATAAAAAAACAAATGCCCCAAGATGCATTTCAGACTGAATCAGCACTCATCAGATGGCACAATCACTCTCTTTCATATATATTATATGAAGAATATTTATCAATAGTAAATTAATACATTTTGATTTACAACTGGAAAATTCACTCCACCCACATCTTTGACACCATTCATCTCAAACAAAGACAATAATGACTATCACCAATTATCTAAATATATATATATATATTAATCTTTAACTGAGTTAAAGTTTATATCTGGGCTGGAGACAATCTCTAATTTGGTAGATGATTGGTGGTAGTCATTTCTGTATTTGTCTGAGGTGGATAGTGTCAAAGTTGTGGGTGGAATGAGTTTAACGCTTGTAAATCAAAATGGAACAATTAAGAGATTTTCTATGGACGGTTCATGATAAAAAGCTTGAAAAAGAGTTTTAAATGTAAAGGCATATCCATAAAAATGAAAATTTATGCGATTATACAAATTATAAAAATTTCTACTGCAATTCTCTGTGGTTATGAAAGTTGAACACTAAAGAAGGGTAGGAACGTACCGATTTTTTAAAACTATAATTCTAGCAATAATTTTTGAGAAGGACTACAGAGAAAAACAATGAATTTGTATTTTTATGCAATATTTTTTTAAAAAGTTATACTATACGAGTAAATTAAAAAAAAAAACTCTCACATTTTGTTTATGTTTTAAAAAAAAAAAAAATGTCATAGCATCGGCCGGGACACGAACCCGCAACCCGGGCAACTGCCTGCAAGTGCAAGACAGTCGCGCTGACTTCTCGACCACCAATGCAAAACACACATTTTGTTTATTTAGCAAATTGTTTTAGAACTATAACAAAAATTATAGCAATAAAATTTAAATAAAGAAAGTTCAAAGTTCTAATAAAATCTTTAGAGTTTTATTGATTTTTTTTTCTTTTAATATAAACTGAAAATCTAAGAATTGTCAAGATTAGGATAAATATTGTAGAAATCTTTGAGTGGGTGGAAAAATATGAAAAGTGATATTCTATTAACATCATTTTAAAAACAAATAGAAAAGACGTGATAGACGTGATGTAATTAATATAAATCATATAAAACACAGTTCAACTTTGAAACTTTAATAAAATTACTTCGTATGAAAGTAATGCAAAAAGCAAACATAGTCTAGTGAAACTTCTACACTTTATTATTTTTGCCTTTTTGAAAACTTCTCATAATCGGACACTCCTATTAAAATAGTAGGGAGAGCTAGATAATAAAATATAAATCTTTCTAAATAATACATTTAACATTAATTCTATGATTAAGACATTCATATTATAAGTAGTTTGCCGTCATTCCATACTTATAAGAATATTTATAAAAATACAACAGCAACAATTAGATTACATAATGATACTAGGAAACTCAACATTGAGATGGGTGTAAGACAGGGTGACTCCATATCTCCAAAACTTTTTACAGCAGTGCTGTAAGAAGTATTTTGTGAATTAAAATGGGAAGCTAAAGAAGTGAAAGTAAATGGAGATTATTTAAGTCATTTAGATTTTGCAGATGATGTAATTGCTTTTGCAAATAATGCTTTAGAACTGCAGGAAGTGTTGCAGGAGTTATCAGAGGAAAGTAGGACTAAAGATAAATGTTAAAAAGACTAAAGTAATGTTTAATGGATTTACTCAAAATATGAAAATAAAGATTGATTATGAGGAGTTAGAAAAAGTTAATAATTACATATACCTCGGTCAGATTATTAATACAGATGGAAACATAATGGATGAAATTAATCATTGAATTAAACTAGGTTGGAGTGCTTTTGGGAGAAATAACTTGATACTAAAAGGAAATATGTCTGTGTGTTTGAAAAGGAAGATTTTAAATAAATCTGTTTTACCAGTTCTTACTTATGGATCTGAGATTTGGACACTTAATAGAAGAGCAATACAGAGACTTCAGACCACTCAAAGAAGTATGGAGAGATGCATGTTAGGAGCAACAAGAAGATATCAAAAACCTCATTGAAAAAATTAAAAGACTGAAGTGGAGTTAGGCTGGACATATTGCTAGAAGAGATGATAATAGATAGATAATTGAAATCTTAAACTGGATTCCAAGAGATTGCAAATGACCCAGAAAGAGACCACATGTGAGATGGATGAATGAAATAAGAAAATATACAGGTATGATGTGGAGAAGAGAAGCTAAAGATCAGAGAAAATGAATTGAACTTGGAGACCTTCATTCTGTAGTGGATTGATAATGGTTGATGATGATGAATCTACATGAAAATATTTTATGGCTAATGGGTGTAGCATAGTAGGAAACCCAAAGTCCATAGATGCAGCTCAATTCTGCAACTTCTATGCTTGAATTTGAATTTTGACAGAACTCCAAATAACACATCAATTGGTTATTTTTTCTGAAATAAATTATGATTATTTCTCCAATACAGTTTTACATAATGTATGCTGTTCATGAATACATATCAACAATATCATTATATATTACTATTGTCCAATATCAGTTTTATCGTTTGATCCATTTAGAACAAACATGTTATTCTAACTCTTTAAAAAAATACAAAGTCAAAATAAAAATCATAGAACTAAAAAAAAATTAGTGTCAGATTGCCAACATTGTAAATAAAGGAGGAATTCACAAACACACAATCCCACTGTCATATATAGGGCAAAGAGATGATTGTTGATATGAGGGTCTCACATAGGAGAATCCTGCATTAATGCTAATAACTGAAGATACTAAAGTAAACAAACTCAAGGGAGAATGAAATAAAAATATTGATTAATTTATTAAGTTATATTTAAATACATGTATATTGTATATACTAAACTTAATGTAATTATAAAGACTTGAACTCAGACTTTCAAACTCCCCACAGCTATCTCATCCATCTTATACAACTGATACACATGACCACATGTGGAAAAAAATCAATGATCTCCAATATATATATATATATATATATATATTGGAGATCATTGATTTCTAGCACTCATTATATATATATATATATATATATAATGAGTGCTGGTTTAGCATGGAATATTGGAGATCATTGACCTTTTTCACATATATATGGCCATAGCAGTTGTATAAGATGGATTGAATAGCGGTGAGGAGTTTGAAAATCTGTTTCAAGTCCTTATAATTTATTAAGTTGTGAAGAATACAATGAAATGAGTTATGGTCTGGATTATGATCAGGAGTTTGGGTGAAGTAAAAGCATCAGTAGTAACAGAACTGAAATAGCAATAATATGAATCATACACTATATTAGTACCAGTTTTATAAGTAATTCTTTCATGTATCTCATTATGAAACTAAATTTACAGGAAATTTAAAATGTAAATGTATAAATTGGTTTAATCATATAAAACAAAATAAGACCCTTTTCATGAGCATTACAGAACAGTTTAACATTTTGATGTGAATGTTTCCTTTTTAATTCTTTTTCTATAACTATTAATAAACACTAACCCTTTAATGTCAAATATTTAAACTTTACATTAATTTTGTGCTTGTGTTCATATATTCATGCATATAGGTGTGTATGGAGCATTGACATAAATACATATGTGTGTATACTTTAAAGTTTTTTTCATTTCTATCTGCCCATCCTTTATCTTAACTCTGTCATAATATAATTAAACACAGCGCAGAAACATGGAACTCCTCACTCATCATTCATGCATTTTCCAAACAATTTTCATTCATAAGTTGAATTATGCATATCAAACACCTAAATCTCTGGGACCAAATTGACACCACAATATTTTTACATATTTTCAGACAAATAAGGACAAGTTTTCACTTTTAGCATCTTATGGAAGAGTGAATAATCACTGCAATGCAGAGACATGCGGGGGAGTGTATTAATGTGTTCTTCATCTCAGCTGTACCATATTACAACCATCCACTAATACCAAAACTCTGATCACCTTTTCTCACTATGCATACATTTCATAAATAATCATTCATCAGATAAAGCTAGAGTTATCAAATACCTGAATCTTCACACCAATGTTGGTAGCTGATATTTGTCATTACACTACTCTTTTTCAAGATAGGAATTGGTTTAGGAATATGGATAATGGATGTCATTATTTAATTAAATATTGCATGTGCTTTAAAATGCTTATTACAATTAGAATAATGCTGAAATTCTTTTACTTAAATGGTCCTGTTAGCCAATTAATTTTTGTTTCTGAAAACAGTTCAAAGACCTCTATAATTAAAAAATAAGAAAATACTTGGTAGCTGTCAGTGTTAATTTGTCAAGCTTTTCACCTAATTCTTGAAACTTAATAATAATATATATATATATAACGGTTTACAAACTACTACAAACAATCCTTAAATCCGCAGAAGTACTTTCGGATTTAAGGATTGTTTGTAATAGTACATGGTACAACAAGATTTAAGGATTGTTTGTAATAGTTTGTAAACCGTTAAATTTATTATTTCAATTATATTACAATTTGGTTTTTAATTAACGGACATTTTATTTATTTATATATATATAATAAATGTAAAATACAGTACCCGTTATAAAATATTATATATATATAAATAAATAAATTTTAACGGTATTTACCGTTAAAATTTATTTATTTATAATGTATTTTTAGACCAATACCATCATAAAGAATTTGAAAATATTTTCTATAATAATAACATTAAAAATATTTTATATGAAAGCAAATATGTATTCTTATAATAAAAAGATAAAAGGCAAAAGAACACCAGCAAGTTAAGGTTCTCTCCTACAACAGCTCACAGAGTAACTGTGAAGGGGAGAACAGAACTTAGTAGACTTTACATTTATTGGACAATGAAGATTTGTATGCTTTTCCCCTTCTAAATGATAATAGCTAGATACCTAATTACTGGTCAAAATTAGATGCTTAGCTACAGAAGTTTTTGACTACTACTTTAAAAAAATATTTTCAAGCTTGTTGAAAAAATGTTTAAAATTTACTTGACCCAAATTCAAATCTAAATTGTCAGCATAGTAGATAGCTGTTGCCATCATGAGAATCTTATTTTTATAAAAATAATTTATAAATGAACGAACGTTTTTCTATCTTTTAACACAAATGTTAAAAAAATACTGAAGAGGTAGATGTTTATTTGCCAAACTAAGCAACTCACATCAAAGAGGGCCTTTATGATTATCGTTGGTTATTTAACTTTCCAACCAATCATAACTATATCATCATCATCAACCATTATCAATCCACTGCAGGATGAAGGTCTCTCCATGTTTAATCCATCTTCTCCAATCCTTAGCTTCTTTTCTCCACATCACCCCTGCATATTTTCTTATTTCATCCATCCATCTCACATGTGGTCTCTTTCTGGGCCTTTTACAATCACTTGGAATCCATTTTAAGATCTCAATTGTCCATCTATTATCATATCTTCTAGAAATATGTCCAGCCCAACTCCACTTCAATTTTTTAATTTTTTAAATGAGGTCAGTAACACCTGTTTGTTCATTTACCCATATAGTGCATTTTCGATCTCTTCTTGTTACTCCCAACATGCATTGCTCTTCTATTAAGTTTCCAAGTCTCAGATCCATAAGTAAGAACTGGTAAAACAGATTTATTTAAAATTTTCCTTTTCAAACACACAGGCATACTTCCTTTTAGTATCAAGTTATTTCTCCCAAAAGCACTCCAACCAAGTTTAATTCAATGATTAATTTCATCCATTATGTTTCCATCTGTATTAATAATCTGACCAAGGTATATGTAATTATTAACTTTTTCTAACTCCTCATAATCAATCTTTATTTTCATATTTTGAGCAAATCGATTAAACATTACTTTAGTCTTTTTAACATTTATCTTTAGTCATACTTTCCTACTTTCATCTGATAACTCCTGCAACATTTCCTGCAGCTCTGAAGCATTATTGGCCAAAACAACTATATCATCTGCAAAATCTAAATGACTTAAATAATCTCCATTTACTTTCACTCTTTTAGTTTTCCATTTTAATCCACAAAATATGTCTTGCAACACTGCTGTAAAAAGTTGTGGAGATATGGAGTCACCTTGTCTTACACCTTTCTCAATGTTGACTTTCCCAGTATCATTATGTAATCTAATTGTTGCTGTTGCATTTTTATAAATATTCTTTAAAATATGACAATATCCTGGATCTATACCTTGATGATCCAATGCTTTAATCACTGAAGAAATGTTTATAGAATCAAATGCCTCTTCATAATCCACAAATCCTAAGCATAATGGCAACTCATATTCATTTGTCCTTTCTATAACTTCTCTCAATACCTGGATATGATCTACTGTACTAAAACCACTTTTAAATCCAGCTTGTTCCCTTGGTTGGTGGAAATCTGGTGTTTTTTGTAGACAAGTTGTAATTATCTTGGTAAAAAATTTGTATAAAACTGATAAAAGGCTGATAGATCTGTAATCAGCCAGACCTATAACTATATATCCATCTATAAATCAATATTGGATGACTATCTTGGTTGTTCACAAGCTAGCTAGTTTAAAACAAAATCCTAAGTTCTGTGGATATGTATTTTAAAATTGATTATTATTGTTTTTGCATACCTGTATATTAAATAATTTGATTTGCCAATATTTTAAGTCTTCTTAACAAATATATTTTAGCGTAGTGAAATCTTGATTTCGACAAAAAGTTTTAGCATTATAGGAAAATTATCACTAATAATTCTGATAATGATTCAAGAAGTTTTATAACTTATCTATAAATGCTCACTGTTAAGGTATTTTAAGTCAGTGAATTGCTAACAGATCATTATATAGATATGTATTGGAATGATGAATAAAACTCATTGTATACTCCTCTATTTGTTTTTTTGAAGGTATTTGAAATATTTAAATAAAGTTAATTTTTTTCAAAAGACATTCAATATTTGTGTTAGATGGTGGAAATAGGCCAATATATCAATACAACTCCTCCATTGTGATTGATTTAGTAGAATTTATTGGTGATTATTTATCTTTTCGACATATATGTATTCAAGTGTATTAGTGTTATGAGGTAGAATGGAGAGTAGTGGGTCGTGTGGAAGTCTGTGCTCATATCCTATATATTACATAAACTTGATGTAAATTGTGATTATTAATAAATATATCAGACTTTTTAATATATAGGGTATACAAGCACAGACTTTCACACAACCCACCACTCTCCACACTATCTCATAACACTGATACACTTGAACACATATATGTTGAAAAGATAAATAATCACCAATATAAGTATTTCATGATAAACCAGCAATCATCAGTTGGTCCAGATTACCATCTCTACACATATATGCTATAAGTGCTCAGATATATATTAAGATAGCCAATCCTCATACTTTAATGGACAGGCTTCAATCTACTCCACATTCCAACTCTTCAACTGTCCATCCAATTGAAAATCTGATGATGGAACACTCAAAGGCCACCCTAAGGCTGAGATTCTTGTCACACCCATGTTGACCTAAGGTCAATCTGACCCCTCACATCCAGGACATAATCCATTTAATACAAGGGATAAATTAACTTAATTGCAAACTTCGGTACAGAGTGAATACATTATTCTTTGCTAAAAAAAAAAAAAGATGCTGTAAAGAGAAAGTTTATCCATCTGCTAAAAAACGTGAATGTAGAGTTGATTTTAATTTCTACTCCCTGGCTCTTCAGGTAATGGGTTTCACTTGTTTAATACATTTTTTTTTTTTTTTTGCTTTCACCCAAAAAAATCCCAAGTGAAAAATATTATGCTAAATTTTTTGCTGGGTATTTTAAAAGACCCAATAATCTAATCTATAGAAATATAATATTACCAATTTCATGGTGGCAAATAAAATAAATGATATGAACCTAGAAATAATATGAAAGCTTAAGTGTCATAAATGGGTTGAATCATAAAATGATTACAAAATATAAAAATAAAATGTCAATAATAAAAAATAATAATATACTCATAGCATTCTTTGTATGCGTATATATTTCATCTTTAATGTCTAAGTTATTGAATTGATTACTAGGATTTCTTATTTTATTTTAATTTGCAACCCCCCCCCCCTTTAGTTGTCAATATTTTGTTGATTCAATTTATTAAGCTTTACTTTAAATAGCGTGCACCCATAGATAATTAATTGATTTTAAACCACTTTATGGTTAATAACTAAGGTTACAAACTATAATTTTTTTCCCATCCAGATTTATAATTCAATTTATTCTAAAGATTAAAAATAACTAACTACATGTGTTAACATATGTTTTCACACTTTTTATTATGTTTCTAAATTTTATTTCTCAAACTACGCAAAAATATTCGTATTACTTTTTTAAGCAAATGTTTTCAGATCCAGAAAAACTCAATTGAATCAATCTCCACAATTGGCCCACGAATAAAAGGAGGATAGGAATATAAACGGGAAAACCATGCATGATAAATATATTTAGATATATTTAATAAAATATATGTGTGTGTTATAGAAATATTTCTGATCTTGAATATGGCTGGTAATTATTAGTTATGAAATTGTTTAAAGTTAATAATTTTTTATGAGTGTGTATTTGATATAATACTTATTAACAAATAATATTAAAAAAACAATGGCAACGAACACTAAAATATGTAAAATATGCGGGCCAATTAAATCAAAATGCATCACATCTCGGATATTATTTACATTTTTCGTTTCTATAATTATATGTTTAAAGAAAAGTATGAGCAATTATGGTGACTTTAAAGAGTATAAATAGAAAATATTTCAAAAAATATATTTTCAAATATTTATTTAATTGTTGGTTGTTGTTTTTTTAAAACTGTATTTTGTTCTTTTGGATGTGAACAAAATTTCTGAGAATATTATCACCTAGAGTATTTTTTCATCATTTTTGATTATTATCAGTTCACTTCAGAAATAAGGTCTCTCAAAGTTTTTTCCAGTTTTTTCAATCAAGCTTCCTTTCTCCATATCCCACCAGACAATTTCTTTATTTCAATCATCTATCTCATATGTGGTGTCCTTCTAGGTCTTTTATAAATTCTATCTACTATCATTTCTTTTAATGATATTTTCCAGGCTTGCTTCATCTTAATTCTTTCAATAATGTCAATGATATATGTCTGTTTTTTCACTCATGTAATTCACATCCCAGATATATTTCTCCAAAGTTTGATAATTGTTTATACTAAATATTTTATTACATTTCTAGAGCTTATGAATTCTGAGTTTAAGATTGAACAAGCTATGATTGAAAAAATAGCATTTGTTTTTGTATATAAATTGATAAATTCATATTACATACAATTTTTAGATACTGAAAATGTCTTATACAAAACAAATTTATAACCACAATTTTAAGATTATATCTTCAAACAATGTCTGGCATTCTTGAAGATGTTTTTGGTAATCTGCTTTGCTGTGTTGCTACCATGATTAGCAAAGATTTACCTGGATTAAATTTTAAATAACATTCATTTAATTTTTTTTTTTTTTAAAAAAAAACTTATTCCAGATGTACTTTAGAGATATTGTGCCATGGCTGCTTTGAAATTTAAAAATTGTCAAGAATTCTACAAATAATCATTTTAAGACTTATAAATACACTATAAATATCTTTAAAAAATCCAATCCTTTGTACTTAAATTCAGTGCTGTTTGTTATAGATTTTTCTGCTTATAGATTAGGAGGCAATAGATTGTAAAACACACAAAACTCTCCATACAGTAGTTCCACCAAGTATAAGTCAGAATAATCAATGGTTGTGAGAAGATCAGTCAATAAAATCTCTATCTAGTGCCTACTCATTCACAAACGTTTTTGCATCCATTGATTACTCTGGCTTATGCTAGATGACACTACTGTATGAAGAGTTTTGCCTCTAGTTTAACAGATTGTGAAAGCATAGGAAATGGTGATCATGTGATGTTTAAATTATAAGACTGTTGTCACTAAAATTCAGTGATGAAACCATCGATGGTAAACCAAAGTATCAAGATTTGATGACATATCAGCCAATTAGTTAAGAAGCCTTTTTTTTTGCTCTTGTTATGTTCAATGCTTAAAAGTATTTATATTACATGGTCCAACAGGCTATTACAACTTTTAATAATATTTCACTACTAATGATAGTTTGATCATTACTTGCTACCTCTTGAAAACAACTTCAAACTTTAATTCGGTTCATTTTTTCATTAAAACACCTTAACTTTTTTTACTTTAATCATTTTTGCAATTTCATTTCATTTTTTTTTTTTGTAAAAATGTTACTAATTAAATATTATATTATAGTTCATTGTAGTTTCCAAGTAAGATAGAAGTATTTATCAATATATCATAAAGATATGGGAAAACTTTTATTCAATGATGCATCTAGAACACATAATCAAGTGATATGTTCTTCAACTTGTTAGAAGTGTTAAATATACTATTATAAAAACATTTCTTTCTGACTTGAGTATTTTATTTTACATATGAATGTGGTTTTTATAAAAAGCAGATCATATTTATATTACCCGAAGCACATTCAAAGAGATGCAATATTTACTGCTTTCAGTGGAGAAATAAAACAATTAGGAAAATATTGAAATCTTTCACATAACAATCTGTTACATAAACAGACCAAAGGATATACATGATGTATATTAATAAATATATAATTGAGGGATTTGTTATTTAACTATTATAAAATTCTTTTTTTTACTCCATCCTTCTTAATCTTTTCCATAATTGAATAACCATATTCATTTATAAAAGGCTGCTAATAAATACATAATAATAAATATAATCTATTGTACTTATATCTTGGTGGGACTTATTCTTATTCAGTTCTTTTATAGTGAGCTGTTGATGATGATAAAATGCAAACTATTTAATGTCCACAAAATGTTAAATTTTAAATATAGTGAGTATTTATCTATATGTAGATAACAGTAATATTTTCTTGTAACTTTTTGCAATTAAAGTTTAGAGGGATTCTGTTAAACCTCTAAAAATATTGAAACACTTTATTTTTAATCAAAAAAATTAGGCTTGGATAAGTGCTTTTAGTAGAAATAATTTTAAGAAAACATCTTTGTTTGAAGGGGGGTTAATATATGTGTTTTACCAGTTTTCAGTAACGGATTTGAGATTTGTATAGTTAACAGAAGAGCAATTCAGAGAATTCAAACCATTCAATAAAATATGGAGAAATGTAAGTTGGGAGTAATAAGAACAGATGAGAAGTGAAATATATGATTGAGAGAACAGACAGGTATTATCTGCATCATTAAAAGAATTAAAACTAAAATGGACCTGGAAGAAATGATAATATGTGGACAGTGTAAATGTTAAACTGGATCCCAATATATTGTAAAAAGAATCACATGATAGATGGTGTGAATGAAATTAGAAAGATGGTTGGTGTGATATTGAGAACAAAATTTGTGGATCAGAGAAACTGAATTAAACTTGAAGAGCCATTTATCCCAAAATGGATCAATTTGATGATTATCAATATTTGAATCGATACAAATGCTTCTTTATTAAAGTAAGTGGTTTAACCTCACTCTTTCCAGTAATGCTTTTCTAAGATTTTCAAATAAACTTATGTTCTTTTCTGATGCAATATATTACTGTTTATTGAAACATTCATTTTCTTCATATTCTCCAATTCACAAATGTAACACATTTTTAATCTTAACTAAATATTTATCATGTTCAGTGATTGTAATGTTAGTAGCATCTGGAGCATGAGCACATCTAGCATGTCTTTTTTCCACTTCCTTTGCCCAAAATGATGATTTATTTTTATAGCTTGATCCAGAGAGTTTGATCAATTATTTTCACCATGAAATACTACTTTTACATTTATCTTTTTTTTCAAATGGTGAATTATTGAAAGAGGCTGGAGTTATATCACCAGGTGCAATGTAGCAATTTCATTTATCTGATTTGTGCTTTTGAGAGCAGTAATTTCTCACTTTTGGAAGGAGTGACACATCTATAATTATGTGCAATTCTGAATGATCTATCTTCTGATATTATAGCAAACATGTTCCTGAATTCTCATTATAATTATAGTTTTAAGACAGAAATAATTCTATAAGTGAAATGAATTGTATGATCAGTTATATAGAAGCTCATTTGAGAAAGATCAAAAGACGGAATAATATGTCATTTAGATTTCTGGTCTATGTTACTAAAGAGTTTGATTGTCATGAGAGAGGCAGATGCCATTTGCATTATAAAGATACTCTCAAAGTTATTTTGAAAAAGTATAGTATTTGCAAATTATGCCTAAAGACAGAATACAATGGAAAATTACAATTTGACAAGATGTTAAAATTATTCAGTTTATTGCATAAATAAAAAGACAGCATCTATAAATATTAAATAAACAAAATAATGGACCAACATAGACTATATGTGCACATATTTTTGTTTCATAGATTGGTTTTCTTAGCAATTACAAATCTTATTCCTAATTAACTACTACCATTTGTCTGTATTTTTAATGCAATAACGATTTTTGAGATTGGATATTGCTGATGATGATAATACTAATGTTTGAGCATTAAAATAACAAGTTTGAACATTTTGATGCAATTGATAAAAATAAAAAATTCTCCACTTAATTGATCCAGAAATGTTTAGCTTTTGAGTTAATTATTATTACTACTAAACTAAGTCACTCGGGTGTAAGTGAAATGCATTAAAAAAAAAGTATTTAAATAGCTTTATTTCTTGAGAGCACTAGAAATATCATAGCTGGACTACTGCCCATGGACTTTGATTTTCAGAATCTGTTGCGTCATCAAATCATGCGAAATTAAAGACATAAATAATGGACCATAAAAAAAAAAAAATTAAAAAAAAAAAATTGTGTTTCTCATGTCATAAGTTTAAGAAATCATACTAAGAGAAGAATGTAACTATTAATAAATACATAAGCTACTGATAAATAGTACTGAATAAGATTTGATAACAATATAAAACAATGGATGATTACTACTAAAAAGTTTGGTGAGCAAAAGATCCCCTAATAATGAAAGCCAATAGAATGAAACTGTTATGTTCTATTAATTTATTTCTCAAAGACTTTCACATCTGAGCAGCTGACTGTATAATAAATAAAAATTAAATGTGCTAAACTGATAATACTGTGTAAGAAAATCATACCTTAATAGAACTGTAAATTATACCAGCAGTAAATTTACATGGAGCAAACTCTTATCAACTTGGACATCGTACTACAATATTAATCAATCTGTTCTACTGGATGATCATTCCATGGCTTACAAATGACTGCAGAGCCATCTGGTAGCCTCCTAGTTAGACACGAAACAATCAATGTGGAGGAGTTGACTAGTCATGATTTTTTTAGTGTGATGTCGCAAGTTTATAATAGTTTGTTAGATGTGAATTTATTAGCTTTGGTTGATAATGGTCATTGATATTGTAAATTGTTATTTATTGTGTAAAATCAGCAACATTATTACATATCTCCGGGAAGGAAAGGAAAAACATGATGGTGTTAACTTCCCAGAAATGTTAGCCAGTTTTTAAAAAAACATTAACCAACAAATTTCATGGTTTGCTAATAGCTATATAAAACTTATATGTAGGTATAGACATAAAAGCAATACACACGTATGTATATATAAATAATTTTTTTTCAATTTTGCAGTATTGATTTTGTAATTAAATTATTTGCACCTCACTTACTACTCATCTCTACGATCTTACTGCTGTATCATACTTTAATACTAAAGTTTAATTATCACAGTTTAGTATTTACGCTTTACTTAATTTCCATTACATTTTTTACCAATAAATGTTAATTGTTAACAAAAATTTATCAAGCATAAGTTTCATTTAGTTTATGATGAAAAATTATAAATAATGTTGGCCCTTATAATATTTCTTTAATATTACTTTTTAAAAAAAAAAAAAATCCAAAAATTTATACAGTTGGGAAACTATTGATCTAAAACAGAACTATCAATAATAATATCTAATTATATAATTAATTATTGCTTGCTTTCTGTTTTTCTATATATCATTATTAAGGGTTAGTATTTAGTTAGATGTTTAAAACTTAGTTCTTTTACATAAATTTTACTTTTAAAAACAAAGTAAAAAGTGATGAAGAGAGTGGGTAGGAGCAATTAGTAGATTATAAAGATAATTCAAAAATTGTTTATTAAAAAAACGATGTAATTAAATATTCTTCTAATATTTTATTATATTTCATATTTATTCCCCACCCTATAAACTAATGTATAATTTTAATCCACATATTTTCGAAATAGCATTTGAACTCCAAATAAAAATGATTTTTAGATTATTTTTAAAACATTCATAGATTTTTAAAATCTGTATTAACATATAGATGTGAAAGTAAGTTTGTTTGTATTGCCCTAATCTAGATGAAAATTGAATGATTTTTCTTCCTTTTTTTTTTGCATGGAATTTTAGAGGCTGCAATTTTTTGCTTTAATTGTTTTAAAAACTTTGGTAATTTGCAATATATAAAAAGAAAAGCGTTGGCATCGAGTGGTCAGCACAGCCTCCTTACAAGCAGTTGTCCCGGGTTAGCGGGTTCGCTTCCCGGCCGATGCTATGACACATAAAAAAAAAAAATTATATGAAGTGTTAAAAAAAAAAGATTGGAAAATATGAATGGTAGTTATATTGTAAATTTCTTAGACTGTAAGAGATAAAATGTTTCTTATGTAGAAAAAATAAAATTGAAAACTAGATTAAAACGGCATTTAGTAGATAAAAAATTTAACACATACCTACATATAAAAGAATCTAAGCTTAATAATAAAGATATTGGGAAATTTGAGATCTTATAATAAAAGATTAAAGTTTATACAGTATATAAAAATGAGAAAACCAGTTTTGAATAGAAAGTGTTAGGAATCTGGTGCAATTATAGAAGATTAACTATAATAATAGAAGGATATCTATATCTTATTGTTAAAAGGAAGTTGGCTTGACAACAGTTCGAGATTGTTGATTATTATCTGTATTGGGATTGTCTAAGTGTAGACTGGTTTCTAATGGATATCTATATTAATATATAAAAGTGAATATTGGTTTGTGTGTGACTTTATAACTCGATAAATATTAGAGAAATCAAATGATTTTCCTTTTTTTTTTTTTACATAGAATTTTATAAGCTGTAAATGTTTGCTTTATAGTATTTAATTGTTTTAAAAACTTTGATAATTGTCAAGCGTTGTTAGCCGAGAGGTCATCGCAGCCGCCTTGCAAGCAAGTAGTTAGTTGTAGACGGTTGTGGGTTCGCGTCCCGGCCGATGCTATGACATATGAAAAAAAAAAAAAACTTTGATAATTTGCAATATATATATATATAAAAACATTAGATAAATTAATAAATGTTAAAAAAATGAGGGATTGGAAAATATAAATGGCATTTATATTTTGAACTAATTGGACCGGTGAGTTTGCTTGTGTTAGCAGAATAAAAGAATGTAATATACTTAAGAATTAAAATATACTTAAATAATATTTACCTATAATCATACATGAGTAATCAACAGCAGGTGAAAATAATTATTGTTCTCTATTTTTATAAACAATGTTGTAAATTATTTTTACCTGCTGTTGATAAGTCATGTCTTATTATATCACATAAATCAATTATTTAAATATATTTTAATTCTCAACTACATTACATTTTTTTATTCTATTAACATGAGCAAAGCTACTGGTACAGTTAGTATATTTATTCATAAAAAATTTTGAAAAATTACAATTAAATTGACAAGTTATTTTATTTTTAAAATCATATACATATATTTAGATATATTTTTTCCGTCCTACAGACATGAAACACAAATGAAAACATCTGAGATAGTTTAATAACTTTAGATATATTAATCTTTAATTAAGTTTAAAGTTTATATCTCAATTAAAACTGATATGATAATCCTTAGCCCAATAAATTGTTAGTATTAATCATTGATGTATTTATTTAAAATAAATAATATAAAATATGTAACTGCTAGAAATTTGGCATTTGTAAATCAATGTGTAGTAATACATAAAATTTGGCTAAACTTCAATTTTTTATAATTTAGAATATCATTATATCTAGAGTCATAGTACACCTGGGTCTCATTTTATGCGGTAGATAGGTTCCTCAGAAAATGCACAAAAATAAACAAAATGGGGGATAGGTTCCCATAATGTTCTGAAATTGGCACAAAAGCAAAGCAACAAGGAAAAATTACTTTAAAATTCGCATTAAAAAAACAAGGAAATAAAGTATGACTAATAAAAAATTTCAAATATATGAAAAAAATTAATATAAGACAAACTTTTTTAACTTTTTTTATTAACTACAGTATTTAATTTTACATTTTTTTCATACATATTTTAATCATTACTGCTGTTTTACAATATGCGTTCGTTTGTGAACTAGTAAGAAATCAGATTTGTGATGTGTCGTACAACTAGCGCCACTTCCAGTCTTGTGCTGTGTTAATGATTTTCTGTTTCTATATTAAAAAATGAGATTGCAATCAAAACAAAAAGATTATACATTATCATTAGAAAGATTATTTTCAATTTATAAAATCAATAAAATCTTTGTTATTATTTATTTTAAAAATCTAAAAAAAATATTTATTTCTGTCAGTATCTAACAAAATATGTTTTAAAAGTTTAAAATTTTTGATTATTTATTGTGATATTTTTATACGTACATATAAATCTATTATTATTATTTACTCATTAGTATAAATAGGTCATTTACATAGAAGCTAAGATTCTAAATACAGCTTCAGGCCATATTCACGTAAGCTGCTAATATAATGTTATATTTTTGAAAGAAAAAAAAGTATTTCAAGTCAAAACAAGTTATTAATAATTTAAATTTTTTGATATCTAATAAATATAGTGAAATATGAAAGATATTAAGAAGAAACATGAATCGCATAACTTCAAAATTGCATTAAAATAATCCACATAAAACGAGACCCAGGTGTATATCTAAATGTGCACTGCTGTTTTTTTTTTGCTCAGTTATAATTAATAATGTTATATGAAAGATATATGTATACAGCAACTGAACAACTGAACAGGTTCTAGTCATTCCTTACAATTAATGTCTCAAAGGGTTTGGCTTTCCCTTTTGATTCCCAGATTGGCAAGTTATATGACCAGCAATATTTATTATTTACAACAGATAAAACTAATACTATATAAATATAAGACAAATTATAATGTTACCTAAGTTCTCTTTCAAAAGAGAGAGATTAATCCTGCTGCATGTACAAATATTTTTATTACTCCAAGAGAATGTATTCACATTTTTTGCAAGCATTCGTGATTAACTAGTCACTTTCTCTTCTTTTATTCTGTGTAGTACTTCTCATTATGGAAAGAACAAAATCAACCAATAGTGTTTTTGATTGTCAGTCGATTTCTCTCTAAGTATATCACAAACCTTAATGAGTTTTTAATCAGTTTTTTTGGTTCTGGACAAGAGAGGAGTTGACTGTTATATTTTGTTTACAATGATTCTTTATTATTCTTAGATCCAGGTAATACCAGAGCTAAGCATTTTTTATTTATTATAGCAATAATATATTCATATTTTAATATTATAATATAATGAACAGCTAATAGATCTAAACAAGCATTAGTTCAAAACCGGGTTGGGGATAGGGATAATTCTAGATAAAGATTTTAAATACTTTCTCTTGTGGTACTTATTAATAAAACTTGTTTAGAGCTATTAGCACACTTGCTATATTACGTTTGTAAATATAAGCTAATTAAGTCATGTGATGTATGACTTGGTTTCCTTACTTTTATGTTTTGATATAAATCATTCTTAATATTTCTAGATTTTTTTTTTTATTCTGTATCAGAGAAGTCTGTTATCTTTTATTTATAACTATCCTGATTCAGATTGATATCATATTATGTTATTCATTTGTTTGATATATTTTTATGTTAATAAATGATTTTTTTAAACAATAATGAATGTATAATTTAATTTTCATTTTTGTTCCTAGATGGTATGCATAACTAATGAATAAAAATAGTTATAAATTTAGTCACTCCATAGACCAGTATTTTTTGTTATGTTCGTTTAAAATGTTATAAGTTTGTATTTATTTTGAAAAAGCTTACTTTTTTACATCAATATACCTTTATTAATAAATATAAAATATACTTTATTTTTATAATAATATAATTTTTACTTACTTTTAACATAATCTTTATTGTTGAAGTATGTGGTTACATAGCATATATTTCCATGTATAATAGCTATTACATAAATACATATTATACTTTAGTTTGTATTGAGGAAATTAATATTGCATATCTACACACACACACACATATATATATATATTATTTATATTAGATTCAAAAGAATTACATGTAAGTAGTGAAGAATTAATTATAATATGCACAGTGCCATTAAATTTAAATTAGTTTTATGAGTTAATGTTTGATTAGGTATCTGATAAATTATATATGTTTAAAATGAGGAAATTATATAGTTAATGTAAATATTGGGTATTAAAACAAAGATCATATCCTAATTTTAATGACCAGTTGTTACAATGGTGTTGATAAAGTTATTAAAATCCATATAGCTGCATATTTATCTGGAGGCATAAGGGTTTGATCTCTAATTTTAATTTTATTTATTTTGTTGTAGAAATGTGATTGTAGTTTTCTTACGGTTAAAGCAGAAATGGCATCTAAGAAATTAAATAGTGAATGGAATAAAAATAGTTGTTCTAATGCTTGGGAAAAATTCTCTCTCTATGGTGTTGATGAGTGTTATGAGTGAGGCTGGTTAGGACTTCGTCATATATGTAATGAGAGTTCGATATATGTGAAGTGATGGTCATTTAAAGAGAAAATGTTGGCCAGTTTCTTCCTCTTTGTGGCAGGATGGGAAAGTTGAGTTTATATTGGCAGATGCCATTTTTTTAGCTAAGTAAATTTTAAAATGCTGCAGGTTACTGAATTTGATTAATTTTTATCGTTTTCTTTTAAATATATTCTCACATGATAAAGTAAGATGTTATGGTTTGCATGGTGAAATATCTTCTAAATAAATGAAGAGATATTAATTTTTGTTATTTCAGGAAAAATTTCATTGAATAGATATATTTTAAATTATTTTAACTTCAATTGGTTGCATATAATACAACAGCGTTTAAATTTTATAGCCATTTTAAAAATTAGGCAAAACTCTCTCCATACAGTAGTGCCATTCAAAGCAAGACAGAGTAATCATTGGAGGCCAGAAGACTTGTGCATAAAATCCCATCTAGTGTCTACTCATCCAATATCCCCAAACTAGTTTCTGGCTTATGGCCTTCATCAGTGAAAAGCCTTGGATCTTAGAGCACTGCACCATTGATTTCTCTGTCTTGCTTTGAATGGCACTACTGTATGGAGAGAATTTTGCCTATTTTTAACAACAGTTATGAGCAAGCATGGAAAATAGTGATCATGTGATGTTTAAACATTTTAAAAATTATCACATGAGAAACATAAAATGATTTATTTTAAAATACTTTCTATTAATGAGAGGATATCAAGAGAAATGATAAAAATTAGTGAATAAAAATTTTATTTGGTATTCATTATATCAAAAAAATTGAAAATGGAATACATAAATATATTTTAATTATCAAACTTTCTAATAGTAATGATAAAACAGTTACAGAAATGAGAATTAGTGAAGGAAATTTTTATTTGGTATTGAATACATCAAAAATCAAGAATGGAATTTAGGTAATAAAACATTAGAAAATTTCTTCTGCTCAGAATATATCTTCCTTATATAAATAAATTAGAAATATATTTTAATAATCAGTGGCATTATTTCTTACTAACATGTACAAAGCTGTAGATTGGCGTTTCGCACTTTAGTAAAATAAAACAAAGTAATACAGTTGAAAATTAAAAAATTTTAAAGAGTATTTACATGAAATAATAATACGTGACTTATCAATAGCAGTTATAAATACTTTATAACACTGTTTATAAAAAAGCAATATAATTGTTATTTTTACCTGCTCTTGATATCTTACATATTAATATTTCATGGAAACATTAAATATATTATCATTATTAACTGCATTACATTAATTTTAGTCTAATCCTGTGGGTGAAGCCATGGATACAAATACATAAGCTACGTCTGCATGATATGCCGACTTGTGAATATTTTTGGCTTAATCTAATACTTTATTTAGCCTTCTCTTTTAATCTCATTAAAGACATGTGCATATATTGTATGAAATCATTTGTAAATTATATTCATACATTTCATGAAATATCTTCTTAAATAAATATATATATTACTTAGCATCTCATAACAATATATTTATTCACAGAAGGTGTTAACGTTTTGAAAAAGGTGAGTTGAAAATTTTATATACATTTATCGAAATTAAAATGTAAATTTTATAAAATCTTCAAAAAAGAGAATAAAAATAATAATTTTGAAATTTCATAAGTTATATAATCTATTGTTCATTAAATCTTAGAATCTTGAAATATTTGAATTAACTAGAATGTAATGGGAATTAGAGTCTTATCAATTTCCAATGAAACTATTCTGGTATTATCTCTTGTGTTTCACCTTTGTTTAATTTAACTTTATCGTGTACGTTTTAATTTTATTATATACTTTTGATAGTATTCAAAAGAATTATTTTCTTTGCAGATTAAACTTTCTACTTAGGAAGCTTATCTTCCAAATCTTGGGTCATCCACAATTGTACTTTCATATCAATAGCTGTGATGAATTTTGACTTTCTTCATTTTATTATGGTAATTAATTCAGACTGATTGATTTTCACTTTTTATAACTCTTTGGTTGGTAGAAAGATTAGATAAATTATACTCATTTTTTTTATCAGTGACTACATTTTCAGACTTTTGATAAGTGAGTTAATTTTAGCAATAGATAAATCATTTTATAATACAAACCTGTGTTGAATAATTTTTTTAATAATTGCAATTGGAAAATGATAGCTTACATTTGTTTTATGCTGCTTTAGCTTTGTTTTCCCAATAAAGTTAATGCTAACTTCTTTTTCTGGAAAAACTTTTACCAATTTCTGGAGAATTTTTATTTCTGATGTCTTTAAATACTGGTGACTAATGTTTGAGCTTTGTCTTTAATAGGTTTGACTGCAAATGCAATTAGAAAGAAGTAAAGTAGAACTAATGAGTATTGCTTCTTATCTCTTTTATATTTCTTTTTTACCATGTGACAATTTATGTTCCTGAATCAAAAAACAAGCCATTTGTTGACTTACTTACAAAATGGTGATGTATTTCTTTTTCAAACATTTTCTGACCAATGATCATTTAATTGAATGAATAACAAACAACTTATTGAAATCATACTTTTTCTTTCTTGGCTAGCTAATATAACTTTATTATTTTACCAGTTCTCTGATTACTAGCTCATACATATATATAGGAATCATATAAAATTCCTAAATGTTTGTCCGTAATGCTGTCAGATGATATTCAAGTTAAACATTTATTTGTTAGAGGGTATATTTTTCAAGGAAAAAAATAATTATTTATTCTATCACTAATAAACCATATTTTTTATGAAGCATTTTATACAAAGGAAGTAATTCTTTTCTTATATTTAAGAGGTTTAATTTGATTATGAGAATTTTATTCAAAGCAAGCAATTTTCACAAAGCAAAAAAAATTGTTAAAATAGCCAATTAAAACAAATATTACAAAAATGACAACCTTTTCATAGGTGAAGTATATTTGCCAGCAAGTAATTCTGCAAAGCAAAAAAAAAAATTGTTAAAGCAACCAATTAAAAAAATGCTATCAAATTCACATATCAAATATAACAGGTATATTTAAAAGTTTACATTTTAATTTAGCTTTATTAATAATTTTGTGTTGTTAAAGCAACCAATTAAAAAATATATTACGAAATTACAGCCTTTCAGGCTTACTATATTTCTCACTTTTATTTATACAATATTAAAAATCTTTGTTTCATTTACATTAAATCTTTAATAATATTCATTAAGGCTGTAGCCTCAAGCACATGCGTATAAAATAAAAATTTGTTAAAGCAACCAATTAAAAAAGCAATGACCTTTTAAAGGCTAGGCACACCTGGTGTATGAATATTTATAATAGTAAGAAGAGTCAACCATTTACCTTCAATCCTAAAAATAATAACTTTGTATGCTAGTAAACAATCAAGAAAAATGAATCCCCCTATTCTTTACATTTTTAAGGTTTATAAACTTATCCTTGTCAATATTAGGAAAATTCCAGATATTCTTAATCTATCAGCCAGATGAAAACATGGTTTTAATATTTATTAAACTAGTAGTCAGTTACACGAGGCAGGAGACCAAATCTCACTCTTATAAATCTTGTTTTAAAACATGAAATTAGATTGGTTTAATGTATAGGTAATTAATAAGAGTAAACTACTCACTACCAGGCTATGAATAAATAAATCTTGGTAAGTTAGTAAAGAATTAAGAATAGAATGAATCTATCTATTCTTTAAGTTTATGAAGTTTATAAGCTTACCTTTTCCAACCATGATAGAATTTCAGAATGAAATTAATATCTGTTTATATGTTTCCTGACATAAAGGTCTTATAGTAGATTGATACACTATCTTTGCTATGTCTATGATTTGGTGCAAAGGTAGAGTATCAATCTACTATATCTATAATTTAGGCACAAAAGTAGTTTATCAATGGGTACAAAGGTAGTGTATCAATCTACTATGTCTATGATTTGGGTGTAAAGGTAGTGTATCAATCTACTACATCTATTATTTGAAACTCAAATCTGAGCCAAGTGAAATTTTTCTCAAGTGCTTAGGATATTTTCTTCTAGTAATTGACCTACAACCAATTCAAATAACCATCTAACATTAGCTACAAAATGGGTATCTAATCTAACTATCTTAGATAAAAGATAAAATAAGGGTGAAAAAGTGCTCAAACTGTCACCACTCTTGAGTGTTGCTTAATTCTCCATCATTGTTTAATTAAAAGCTGTTGAACAGACCTTTGCTCTGTATGGCTATGTATTAAATATTTGTTTTATCTTTTATTTAGAACTTGTAGATAATACTTTTATGTTTGCTATATAATAATGTTAAGTGTGCATGTGTGTATATCTAGATGTGTAGGTAATAAAACACTACAATCAAAAGAATATTTGGCATTGTTGTATATAATTTGCTGTTATTTTCACATATGTGAGACTTTCTGATTTAAAACTAATTCAACCATTTGCTTTTTACCCTCCTTCAGCATAAAATTCTCATATCTTTATAGTATAATTTGGGAAACAAATAAAGAATTAAGTCCTGTGCATTTTATAAACAGAGCAAAGCAAAACTCCATATAGTAGTGCCACCTGTGCTAAACAGAGTAATCAATGGATGCCAGAAGGCTTGTGCATAAAATCCCTATCTAATGCTAGTATTGGAGATGTGATCATGTGATGCTTGCTGGTTTAACACCAGTCCTATGCATTTTGCTGATGTTGATTTCTTTTGCATTCAATGCTTCAGATTTTTAGGATATGTTGCAAGAATTATCAGATAGGACTTCAGGTAAATACAAAAAAGATAACTTAATGATCAATGGATCTTCTCATCAGAATAAAATAAAGATTGATAACTATGCATTAGAAGAAGTTAACAATTGCAAATACTTTAGTAAGATTATTTTTATAGATGGAAACATAATCATTAAAATTAGTCACAGAATTAAACTTAGATAGACTGCTTTTGGTAAAAATAACTTAGTATTAAAAGGGGTTCTTACTTATGGATCTGAGACTCACTTGATAGAAGAGCAATACAGAGATTTTAAGATACTCAGTGAAGTTATGGATAAATATATGTTAAAGAGTATGAGAAGAAATCCAACATTAAATATGTGGTTGAGATAAAACCATTTATCATTGGTATCATTAAAAAATTAAAAGATGGAAAAGTATCTGGTCTAAGATATTACTAAAAGATATGTATATGTGCTTTGTACATGATAATGAAGCTGATAACAGTAAATAAAATAAATAATATAATTATTAAAGCTGAGTGCTTTCAGGAGGATTCATACTCCCATATTCATAGCTACTAGATTTTTGTTAAGAACTATATCAATGTTAATGCAAATGTATGCAAATTAATGTAAAGTGGCTACAGAGACCATTTTCGAGAAAGAGAAAAGCAGGCCTCTCTTCATTGATTGATGTAGGATCACTTGCTATGTAGCATGCTTCCATGACCTTGCATTTGATGTCATGTCTCTCAGAGCAGACAACACTGGCACTAGTTGGTTGGAAACTATGACCAGTGACTCTTTTATGTTCAGCAAAGATTGAATTACTTCACATTTAGTTTTTAGTCTTATTACAAAGGTATCCATGCTGTAATACTCTCGTTGCAATGTTGGCCCTGGTTTCTCCATAATATGATGCAAGGCAATTTCTTTGGTGGCAAGTGATCTTGTATATGATTTGAAGTGTAAGTTGGGTTTGATTCTGATAGGTGAACGAAAAGTGACTTCAAAGACACAAGAGAGTTTGTTAATAAGACTTTTAGCTATTGAATTGATGTATGGAATGAGAAATCTTGGTTTGTTTGTTTTTCTTATGATTGTGATTTTTCCTATAAAAAAATTTATTAACTTTCCTGTTGATAGATGATTGAGTATGCCCTATTTGTACTAAATCTGCAATGTAATTGATGAGATTATTTCTTTTGTCCATCTCATATTTGCATAAATTATGGTTCCTGAACAGAAAGGAAGAGAGGGCTGCAAGTTTTTGGGATTGGAGCGTGTAAGAACTAGGGTATGATAAACTATATACTTCAAATAGTTTAACTATCATACAGTAGTCTAGGTTATCTGCATTTCTGCTGACACATATATCGAGGTATTTAAGCTGATGTTAATTGGTTTTAGTTAATAAATTTTTTTATAAGATAAAACACAATCATAAGAAAAAAACAAACCAAGAATTCTCATTCCATACATCCATTCAATAGCTAAAGTCTTATTACCAAAGTATCTTGTGACTTTGAAGTCACTTTTTAATCGCCTCCTAACACCAATAGACTCACTCATCAACAACACCAAAGATAGGATCAAACCTGAACTTACTCCTCAAATCATATACAAGATCATTTGCCTCCAAAGAAATTGCCTAGCATCATATTATGGAGAAATTCAAGACCAACATTGCAACCAGAGTACTACAGCATAGATACCTTTATAATAAGACTAAAACAATGTGAAGGTAATTCAATCTTTGCTGAACATGAAAGAGTCACTGGCTATAGTTTCCAACTAACCACTGCCAGTGTTGTCTGCTCTGAGAGAAATGACATCAAACGCAAGGTCAGGGAAGCATGCTACATAGCAAGTGATCGTACATCAATCAATAGAAAAGAGGCCTGCTTTTGTCTTTCTCGAAAATGGTCTCTGTAGCCACTTTACATTAATTTGCATACATTTGCATTAACACTGGTATAGTTCTTAACAAAATTCTAGTAGCTATGAATAGGGTGTATGAATTCTCCTGAAAGTGCTCAGCTTTAATAATTGTATAATATTATTTACTTTATTTACTGTTATCAGCTTCATTATGTGTGTGTGCTAAGCACATATATATTTTATGGATTTTATAAGCTAATGAAGTAAAGCTTTAACTATTTCAATAAAAGATATGATAATAGATCAAGACTTGCAGTTTTAAACTGCCTCTCAAGAGATTGCAAAATACCTAGAAATAGACCACATGTAAGATGGATGGATCTAATAAGGAAGTTTGCTGGTCTGATGTAGAGAAAAATGTCTATGGATTAGAGAACTGGACAATAGTTGGAAAATTATGATAATGAACTTCACTGCTCAATCTGATGCTACTTCAAACAAATGAACAAAGGCATCAGAAAATAGTGAATTGCTTTGTCATTTGCTAGATTTATTAAATGTTTTTATCATCATCATCTATTATTTATTTTACTGCCCTCCATGGTTTGAACTCAAGAGTCTATCAGTCTGCTGCTATACTAAACAGCGGATTATTATCAGTGTTATTAAAGACTGTTTATTAGGCTACAGATTGTTATATTAATATCAACCAAAATATAAACTTTAAATTCAATTAAAGATCAACTTATTGTTTATTATAAACTCCAATTACATATAATATTACTTTTTCTTTCTCTTTTTATATATGTCATATTATTAAATATATACATTAAATGCACATAGCTAATTGGTTATTATATGATTTCCATTTATTATCTAAATGTTACCTTGACAACAGATTGCTGATATTCTATTGGTTAACTTTAAATGATGGCTGATATAATCTGATTTATATGTATATATTTGTAAATTTACTGTTCAACATTACTATCTCCAGATAAAACCTTCAGCAGATGTGCTTAAAAATGCTTATGTGACAGTCAATAAGATGTAACAATGACTGATTGGCTGTCACATAAGCATTTTTAAAGTGCATCTGCAGAAGGTTTTAGCCTTTCACATTATTACTATGTCAACTGCTTGCGCTTAATAAATTTATATCTCCAGATAAATGAACAGACATAAAGTAAATGGTTTTCAAGATACATTTCTAGTGAACTAGTGTTGTCAGTTTGACTGTGACTGGTCCAACTGATAAAACTAGTTTATTAAAAATGCATCTTACAATAATTTGTCTTTTTCTGATGTCATTGTTCATTTATCTGCAGGAGAGTAAAGATGAAAAGTAAATTTACAAATATATTACGTTTATCATGAATAATATTTCTGTTGTGACTAATAAAAATTATTAATATTAGATCATCAATCTTGCACAGTTTAGTATAGTAGTTGGGTGGAATATTCGAAGCTCAATATCCATGAATTATGGTTGATTCGGGACACTTCCGGTCCCCGAACTATAAACTCCCGAGAAATAAATCATTTCACTATTTATTAAATCCTCCTAAATATTTTAATCATTGTTTATTATTTATCCATCATACTATCGCATTGCATGTGCTTGAGGCTACAGCCTTAATGAATATTATTTAATACTTTATATATACGTGTATGTTTTTATATTTCTTCAAATAATTATTTTTCATATAAGAACACGTTAGTATAATATCTACATATATAGATATAAATAAATACCCACATACTCACTAAATAAGAGAATTATTAACAAATGAAAATAACCTTATATTTTACAATGAAAAAAAATGGATAATTGTAGTTAACATTAACCTATTGTATATCGTATAAGAAATATAAGTAATAAATATATATATATTTTTCTTAATGGGTTATATTAAAATGGCTTACTCTAAAACTATGGACCCCTGTTGAGTCACTTGTGACGGATACTTTCCAGATGTCCTATATCTATTTTGTCTAATAATAATGCAAAATTTAATATGTCAATAATACTTTGGCGGAAATTCTATTTTATGTAAATGTTCATTCATAGAAATATTTTTTATATCAATATTTTTAAATAGACCATCATGAATATATATTTCAGAAAGAAAAATAAATATATATTACAACAGCAGCTTATACTGTGTTTTATAATGGCTGCATTCTTTAGAATGATATTAAATATATAAAAAAATTAAAAAATAGAAATTAATTTTTTAGATAAGTAAATGGATCTTTTATAAATACCAAAAAGGTCACATTCGGAAGACCGGCTAAATACAGAGAGTTTTTTTTGAAACGTCATTTTAATGTTATCATTATTGCTTAAAATTTAAAAATATACCATTTTTGGAAATGAACATTAGAATAATAATCCATAATGAAAGCAGTAATACCAGTGTGTATGTGCGTGTTGGTATATATTTATTCCAACGCTGTAGATATCCAATTATTTTCTAATATTTAATGTTTTAAATACATATGTTACCCTACATGGTTTGGTGCAGGGTACAGTGGCCAACTCTTGAGCTTAAAGATCAAGAATTATGATGCAGCTCTACTATAATTGGTGTTTGAACTTCTTATAATTTCCCGAATAATAAACTATACAGTTGTTGTTTTTTTAATACATACTCTATTGGTAGCTAGCATCTATAGCCAAATAGTCAGTTTGAATCTTTTTCTCATTGCAGCAATGCTAACTTAATAATTACAAATATATTAAATTATTTATCATTTTAATTGCATTTATTTATTACATAACAAAATTGGTAAATAATAATACAATAATGTTATTTGATTTATGACATTAATTATTATTATTTACTAGTGCATTTTATTAGTAATTCTTAATCAGATGGTAACCAACCATCTACACATGTGCAATTTAATCATATTACTAGCTCTATGATGTTATAAAGAGTATATAGGAACCTCTCAAACCAAAGTGCAAGATAGAGATTTCGAAAAGATAAGAATGGCCATCTTATCTTTGTACTTAAATTCAGTTATATAGGCCAATCTAAAGCATTGTAGATTTCATGCTCTCACTCTAAAATGCTTTAGATTTGCCTATACATTTGAACTTAGGTTAAAAAACAATAAGGTGTCCATTCTTATGTTTACGAAGTCTCTATCTTGTGCTTTGGTTTGAGAGCTTCCTGTATACCCTATATAATATTGTAGGGTTAGTAATATGATTAAACAGTATCTGATTAAGAATTAATAATGTTATTTATAAATACTATATTTAATGTGATATTTGAATCTGATATGATTTGATTATTTTTTTAATTGATTTTATTATCTTTCTCTTTTTGTTAATTTTAAATTATGAAACCTGCTATAAAGAAGGCTTTTAATAGTACAACAAGCATATTTATCACTAAATTAAAATTTATATAACAAATGCAAAGACTTGCAATGAATATTAAAATAGCAGTTATCTTTGCTATGTAAAACAAAGTCATCAATTTATTTTACTTATATCTTTTTATCCTTGATGGCAAAAATATTACCTTGTATAAATTTTTGTTTAAAAGTAGTCTGCTATATAGGTATACAGTAATGATTTTAGCTAGTAGACAAAAAACACAAACTAACAGTGAGTTAATGTTTGATTTCTAAATAATAATAATAATAATAATAATAGTAATAATAATAATAATAATAATAATAATAATAATAATAATAATAATAATAATAATAATAATAATAATAATAATAATAATAATAATAATAATAATAATAATAATAATAATAATAATAATAATAATAATAATAATAATAATAATAATAATAATAATAATAATAATAATAATAATAATAATAATAATAATAATAATAATAATAATAATAATAATAATTCAGAATGAATGGTTGATAAAATGGCTGAAATCTAAGTACCAACATTTAGATATCAATTTAATTCACTTACATTTTTCTAACTCTAGAAGTAAAAATGTATACATTTCTATTTAAAAGTATTTTTGTGAAATTTTATCCATGAGCCATAAAAACAAAATTTGAAAGAGGATTAGTGTTGATAATTTTAAAAAATTTCAAATGAAATTGAGAATATGGAAATCTAATTTATATATATGGAGTTACTAAGTTAATGAATATCAAGGGATGAAAGAGAAAAGCTTACAACAAATACTATTGCTGAAGTAGTAATTATATGCATAATCTAGTGGGTTTCAATTATCATATTTTGGAATTTATTTGTGTTTAGGTTTTTTCTACAATTTGGTCAATTTTACTCATTTGTAGATTCTTTTTATATGTGTCCAAATATCACTTTAACCATGTGACTCATAAAAATAATATCAAAAAATTGTTAGGAAGTTCTGAAAATGATATGATTAAATCAAAGGTCTACATCACTTTTTAAAATTGACAATTTAAATGTGCACAAATAGCAAAAAGGTTTCAATTTAAGCAGTTCATGCTATAGTGTTATAGAATTATTGTGGAACCATGAACTACATCATATTTTGTTCAGCCCCTTTATGTACATTGTATATAGCATGTAATAGCTAACATTTTATTGATAAACTTTAATTAGAATAAAATATGTATTATTTATTGAACTGCAAGTATACATAACTTTCAACATGAATGTATACGCAACACAGATATAATATGCATATATAAATTAAGATTATAATATAAACAAAATTTTAAAATAATAATAATATAACTGTTAATAATAAATTAAGAGAACACATTTATGTACATTTACTGAAATAATAGGAATAATAAAAAAAACTAAAACCATTGTATTTTTTAAATAAAGTAAATAGCAATACTCTGGGTGATATTGTCTTTTCTAATAACTTCCTTTTTTTATAAAAAACATAATAGTTCTGTTGTTATCAAGAAATTAACATCTCTAATTGTTTAGATGTTTTAAGTCAGTATCAATTTTTAGTATGTTCTATAATAGTGTAAAACTTTGAGTGTTTTGCTCGGAAAACATTTTATTATGCAATATATTGTACATCAAATTTAGAAAGGCTAATAAATGAAGAATAAAATATATGTGTTTTCAACATAAACTAAAGAAATATTAATAAATATAATCATATGTAATGGTTTGAAATGTATTGTAAAACATATTTAATTTGTTTAATGTGATCACACTGGTCAGAGAAGGCAAAATTATTGCATGTATGTCATAAAATGTATTAAATTTACAAATTTTAATGCTTTTTTATTTATTCACATTTTGGTTTGTTGACATTTTTATTAAATTGTGTGTAATTGAAATTACTTACTTTGTTACAGCATAGTTCATGGTTTCATTGTAATAGAAACTCATTTGCTAATGTTAATTAATTAAAACGAGTAGCAGGTACAAAATATCAGTGAAAGAATCATTTGTGAAAGGATTAATCAATTTTTTGAAGAATTTTTTGCTAGAAGTATTGTTTTTATAAAGAAATCTACAGCCAGAATATCATAAGATTCAGGAAAATAATTAGATTGCATAGCGTTGTAAGGTAGGGTGATGTTACTAGTGCAGTTAGAACACTGTTCACCACTGTGCACAAATATCTGTGATTTTTTAATTAGGATACGTACGATTATGCTTTAATATTATGCTTTTTAAAAGATGAATTTTTATTTTATTAAAACTAACTGAACACAATATGTGAAGCAATTAGTTTTACATTTATTTTTACACTTATATTTTTCTGATTTTTTTCTGCTTAAATGATCATTTTGTATAGTAATTTGGGTATAGGTCATGAGACTGCTGTAGATTACACCTAAATACATATATTTATGCAGAAGTGATAGGATGATATAACAAAATGCTCTCTGCAACTAATTAATTCATTATAAACAATTCCATTGTAGTTGTAAATGCAGTAATGTCCAATTTGGTAAATAAACACTAAAACATTGTAGGAATTTAATTAAAGTTTTCTTTGCAACATGAGGATAATCATCTTCTATGTCAATCCAGAATATATCTGTTTCCAAGATTATTATGTTTATATTTTAGATTTGCATTATTTCTTAATCCCACACTAATAAACTCTGGTTCTAATTTTAATAATATATGCCGAAAGTGTTAATGTTCTCTTTATCATTATATTTTGCAACATCCTGAAAAGTTATTGTGATACTCTGGTGTGCCTAAGTACCATGTTTGAAAACAACTTAATAAAAAATACATAAAATAATTAGTTTGTGGGAAGGTAATGAGATGTTCAAGATGATACTTTGAACTCAAAACCTTTAGCTCTTGCATCTATTCCTTCTGTATATAGACACTTGGGACTAAGATAGATGACTATTTATAGACCTATATTGGATAATGATTTTAATTAATCATAAACTAACTAATTTGAAAAAAATCAATGTATTTACTATAAAGTGCTTATGTTAAAAAGGAATTTTAAATTTTAACTAAATACATACTCAATGTTATGGAAATAAAATTTTACATTTTCCTCTTTTAAAATTTACACCTCTAAAATTTATATTTCTTAATTATGTTTAAAATATATTTTCACAGAAACAAAAAGTGTATTAACAAACAGTGCTTATGCAGTAGATAAAAATGTAATCACCAGGTGGTCGTAAATGCTCTCATAGTTTAATGAACTAATAGAGTAGTAAATTTTGGAGAATAAGGTCTTCAGGTCATTTTCAGTTCAGTCACTTCCATATTATGAACTCATGAGTAATAAAACAATTCAACTATTTTTAGACTTTCTAAATAGTTTTTTCTTGATATATTTACTATTACATAGCCTTTTGATGAAGGATTAGCATTTCTAGCTCAGCCCATGAGCTGGAGTTTAAATTGAATTAGATATTTCAGTTACAAAAATATTTTGTGTTTTTCTTTCAGATAATTAGTTACCCACCAACTTTATTGACATCTGAGATTAACTAATAAGCTATTTTAAGATGTAGGTTAAAGAGTATATATTAATCTGGGTTGGTTAGACAAACATCACTGTAAAGACAATATGATTGTAATTTGTTGTAGCATAGAAGAAATGGTTTTATATATCATTGTTGTATTTGCATGTTTCTCATATTGAAATAATATACAAAGTAGTTTAAATATTGAACATATGTATATCTTACAGTTTTATATAAATAATAAAAACTGTTTTTATATTTTTAGCTTTGTATGCTATTTTTACACATACGTTTGTCTTTGCTACACGAATGCAATTTGTTTAACATAAGAAATTCCATCTATTGACCAAAATTGTAACTAAAATATGTATGCCTTATGAGAGTATATTTGCATGCTAAAACTATCAGAAACATGAAACAAGTGTTTCATGAGGCATGCATGTGAAGCAGTTGAAAACAGCAATGCCATTTCAAAATCAGGCATCAAAGAAATTAGCATATCAATTAATCTTAAATACTATACTAAAAAAATAAATTGTGTAATTGCATTATATTTTATCTGTTGACAACTGCAATGATTAAATCACTAAATATCACATGATCACCATTTCTTGTGCTTGCTCATAACTGTTATTGAAACAGGCAAAGCCAGAGTAATCAATGGATACCATAAGGCTTGTATATAAAAACCCTATCTAGTGCCTATTCATACAATATCCCCAGACTAAGTTCTGGCTTGTAGCCTTCATCAGTGAGGAGCCTTGAATCTGAGAGCACTGCACTTAGATCTTAGGATGTAATGCAACCCTCCAGCAGCCACCACCTTTGATCTCTACTTAACTACAAAACTATGAGAATAAAATTGAAAACAATTTTTCAATCTAAGCTCATTAGCTTATATAGTCATATAGGTCTGAAGTCAGTTCAATATCCATACATTTTGGTGTCTTTGGTTCTTCAATAACCATAGCCACCACTTTCCTATTAGGCAGGATTGTTATTAAACCACTAAACATCACATGATCACCATTTCTTGTGCTTGCTCATAACTGTCTGGAAATATTGGATGAGTAGGCACTAGATAGGGATTTTAGGAACAAGCCTTCTGACATCCATTGATTACTCTGTCTTACACTGAGTGGCACTACTGTATGGAGAGTTTTGCTGTTTTAACTGCAATGACTGTTGGATGATCTAGTGATATTATTTATTACAATTGCAAAGTCTTTAAGACATGAATTATTTACATTATCAGGATAAACCAAAGATGTGTATTAATCTTCATAATAAAGAAATAGATTGATCCTAAAGATTATTTATGTTGTTTTATTATTAAAATGTTTAATATCAAACCTATTAAAACTTTGACTTTCTATAAAGATAAAAAAAAGTTTGTATATACTCATCTACATTTAGTTACATATTAATTAGGAATTTAATATATTCACTATCACAAAGCTAGCCTTCTACTAAAAACTATAAATACACTTTTAAAAAAAGATTTAATTTACTTGAAAATAAACTTTATAAACTGTTGACATATAATAGATTATAAATAATTGGCAAATTGTTATATTCGTTTATGCTTATGTTCAGAATTAGTGTGTATTTATATATTTTGTATAAGAATAAATATTTAAATAATTATTCTTATAATTAAGAAGTCATTATTTTAAAATTAAATACTATATTAGTAAACTTTGTTTGTATTTCATTTACCATTATTATTATTATTATTATTATTATTATTATTATTATTATTATTATTATTATTATTATTATTATTATTATTATTATTATTATTATTATTATTATTATTATTATTATTATTATTATTATTATTATTATTTTTGAGACTAGATAAAATCAGGGAATGAAATTTTTTTTTTTTTTTTGTTTTAAACATTTATATTTATTCCGTACATTTATTTATTTATCTTATAGCTAATTTTTATTTGATAACAAATTTTCAGTTATCTAATTTTTTGGTCAAAAACAGTGATACTTAAAAATAATCTAAATATAAACTAAGAAATAAAGATACTTGTGATTTTTCAAGTAAACCAAGATGGCTGCCTGTATTTTTGATAAATCTACAGTTTCAGGAGCTTCCAAAATTGTTTACAAAAAAATGCCTGCTAGAAAACACTATATTTAATATTTATATTTAATATTTTATTACTGTTATTTAAAAAAAATCATTGTGGAAAAATTGATTATAACATTTACAGTTTTTTTATTCACTTATTAACAGAAAAATGAAAAAAAAATTACAAATTAATAATTTACACTTTATTCATATAGGTGGCCTGCAATCATATTGTGACCATAAATGCATGCATTTTGAGAGGTCAGGATTCTGTATCTTTGGAAATATTCCACTGCATCATGTTCTGTGACAGAAAAATCCCAATTTTTTATCATTATGACAATTTACCAAAATAACTACTGACAAAAAGAAATGCATTGAATTGAATAAAAGTACACATTGTTAAAAGCATCTCATAGTTCCCTATATTATAAGTAAAAAAAAATTGAACTAAAGCTTTTTACCTGGATCTTATTGCAAGATAGTTGAACTTTAAGTTAAATTTGCATTTTTTAATCTCTGCTGAAAATTTTGCGAAGCTTTTTTTTTATGGCTTTAAAATTCACATATATTTGTTTTCTAATATTTTAATTTCAAAAAAAATCAAATGTCATGAAAATTGAATAATCAGTATTTCAAAGAAATTGAAACCACGCAATGATGAGTAATCATTATATATTCGGTGATCTTGAACTTCGCAAAAGTACTTCAAGGAAATATAATCGTCAAGAAGATATTACAATGGTCTAAAAACTTGATTTTTTTTTTTTTGGGGGGGGGAGTTTATGATTATATTTATATCATAATTGTGTAATAATTATTAAAAATCAAAAATAAATATTATTAGATATTTATTTTTTACAGAAATGCTTTATTTTTAAATATAACAGAATATATTCTTCTGAATATTGTTACTATAAGAGATTACGGTCATGGCGAAATACAACTGTCTAAGAATGACGTCACTCAGCAGATTGTTACAATATTTAGTGATATTGTAAAAATTACAAAAAAGGTTTAATCTTTTAAAGCACAAATTGATAGTAACAAATCATGCAATAATAATTTATTTACATGTGTATTTATTAATTGATATACAATTTACTTTCTCTAATAAAATTAACAAATCATACATCATCAACCATTATCAATCCACTGCAGGATGAAGGTCTCTCCAAGTTTAATCCATCTTCTCCGATCTTTAGCTTCTCTTCAACACATCACCCCTGCACACTTTCTTATTTCATCTATCCATCTCACATGTGGTCTCTTTTTGGGTCTTTTACAATCTCTTGGAATCCCTCTATTATCATCTCTTCTAGCAATATGTCCAGCCCAATTCCACTTCAATCTTTTAATTTTTTCAATGAGGTCAGTAACACCTGTTTGTTCTCTTACCCATACATTGCATTTTCAATCTCTTCTGGTTACTCCCAACATCTCTTCATACTTCTTTGAGTGGTTTGGAGTCTCTGTACTGCTCTTCTATTAAGTGTCCAAGTCTCAGATTTATAAGTAAGCACTGGTAAAACACATTTATTAAAAACCTTCCTTTTCAAATACATAGGCATATTTCCTTTTAGTATCAATTTATTTCTACCGAAAGCACTCCAACCAAGTTTAATTCTATGATTAATTTCATCCATTATGTTTCCATCTGTATTAATAATCTGAGCAAGGTATTTGTAACTATTAACTTCTTCTAATTCATCATAATCAATCTTTATTTTCATATTTTGAGCAAATCGATTAAACATGACTTTAGTCTTTTTAACATTTATCTTTAGTCCTACTTTCCTACTTTCATCTGATAACTCCTGCAGCATTTCCTGCAGCTCTGAAGCATTATTTGCAAAAACAACTATATCATCTGCAAAATCTCAATGACTTAAATAATTTCCATTTACTTTCACTCCTTTAGTTCCCCATTTTAATCCACAAAATACTTCTTGCAACACTGCTGTAAAAAGTTTTGGAGATATTGAGTCACCTTGTCTTACACCTTTCTCAATGTTGACTTTCCCAGTATCATTATGTAATCTAATTGTTGCTGTTGCATTTTTATAAATATTCTTTAAAATATGACAATATCCTGGATCTATACCTTGATGATCCAATGCTTTAATCACTGAAGAAATGTAATTTATTTACAAAGTATAATCATTAATTGATAAGCACTTTTTTCTTTAACAAACTTCTTTAATCTTTATACATCATTGTCTCAATATATTTATAGATAATGTAACACTCATATCTTTAACTCTGATTTCAGTAAACTTAAATATAATTCTACATGTGTGTAAATTCATAAATATAACATTTCTTTGACCTGCATGTCTCCTAGTACTTACACGTACATATGTTCTATATGAGATAGACATCCGCACTCTCTTTATTACAATAATCATAAGGAATGGTCTTTTTCGATCCTAATCGTAAATAAATGCTTACATAATAATATTTATAAAAGAATGGATTTTTTGTCCTAAGTAAATAAACCTTCTATACAATATAAGTAATGACTTTTGTCCCTAAACCTAATTTAATACAACTACAATTTATACAGGGATGACTCATTCAGAGATCTTTCCCTAACTCATTAAACTGATAGGAATGTATTCTTCCATATGGATGCAAACGTATGTAACTATTAAACATTTAACAAACAACTGTGCATATATAAATCCATCTACATAAAATCTAATTTTCAGTAATCAAATATGTTTAACTATGAATGAAGAAGAACTAATGAAAATAATTGCATCATTAGGCAATTTATGTGTCCATTGCATTTAAATGATTATCATTATTTCTTTATCTTTTCCTCTTATTAATAACATATATAAAATTCATAAGCTTAGCATACATATACGATATTTAAAAATAAAGAGAGACTATTACAAATTCATTTATTTCTTTTTTTAAGCTAATAGTTTCTTTCAAAATAGTATCTGGATAGCAAGAATTATTTACAAATTCAGATTATTTAAAATAATGTACAAATCAGACTTTAAATGTGACTCACCAAAACCAAATAATTGACTTTTTTTCTGATAAGTATTAAAGTTCACTTGTTGTGTAATTTTTAGTTGTCATTTAAATAATCCTTCTTCTTTATTTCTGCTGTAGTTATTAACAGTACCACTTAAAAATGTTCCAGATTAGATCTAGCTAACTGTTAGTAGGGTTCTTCTCTTTTAGTCTCAAATCATAGTGAAAGTCCTAGGATTTGGATGAAGTCATATATTAATTGGCTCAACAGAAAAGAAAAACTAATTTTATATCAAAAGTTAATTGGTTTTGTAAACCTTATCTCAGTTTTTTTAATAAATTTACATATCATTTTGCTTAGAAAAGAAAAAAAAAATTTTTATTGAAATGAATAATTGATTGTTCATTTCAAATTCTCAAACTTAAAACCAAAAAAAAAAAATGATTGTTCTTATTAAAAGTTCTTTTTGGATGTCTATTGGAATTTTGTAAGTTGTTTATCCAGCCAATAGTGAATATAAAATTGTTCATATGTAATTTGGTATTAAAGTCTAACTGAGGGCTTTTTCATGGAAACTGTGGAGAAGCTATTTGTGTGAGAGAAAATTGTGTTTTAGTCCTTCCCAGTTGTAAATAAAGTTTAAGCTGAATGAAATTCTTTGCATAGCTCTGTGTAAATACAGTACATCTGTATAACACACAGTTTAATGGTTACTTGATATTGTTGGATTTCTTTATCCAATAGATTAATCAGAATAAGAGACATGTCTTTATTTAGTTATTGTGTTAACAGTGATTCCATTTCATTTTGGAGATAAAGTAAACTTTGCTCTACTTTTATTTGTATTTGTGTTTCCAGCTGGAAATTATGGCTGGCACTTGATATAGTACATCACATTCTGTTGATCCATTTAACTTTTGTTGTGAGCCTTTGGGCATATATTCAAGCCCTTATTTATTTGAAGGAGTTCATGTTCACTTTGTATATTTTTTTCAAATAATGTTGGTTCTAATTCAAAAGTTGATCACATATTTTTAGTTGATTCTCTGATTTTAAAAGCAATTGAGCATGTTCATTGATTTGATCCATGGTTTCTTCTCAAATTTGCACTTGCTCATGTTTTTCTCATCATCTATGTGCTTTAAATCATCTACTTTTTGCTCTTATTTGAATGGTTTGCAAATATTATCCATCTTATTATCTATATATTTATAATACTCATCCATCTTCTGATTCATCTGTGCTAACATCTGTTTTTGATTTTTTACAAATTGAATTATTTGCTCCAGCTATTTTTGATGTATTTTATTCATTTGTTTTTTATTATTTTTATGATTATTTTCCATTTATTTTCATATTATGATAAATATCTGCATCATGTCCAATTATGCTGATGTTCCAGTATTTTTGGTCATTTATATTTGTTTATTAATGCCTTTATGCTTTATTGGGTTGAATGAATTACCACCTGGATGGACATTGTTCATATCCAAAGTTTCTAAGCTATCTTTTTTACAGCTATGTTTCAAAAGTATTTGCTTCCATTACTTCCTGTTACTCTTGATTCTTTTTATTTTCATTCTCCATTTTAATTATTCTCAAATATTATGTGCAATACTATTATAACTGGATACACCACCAACAGCACTAAATTATCTCTGGAACACCATATATACTTGTATGTCTTCTTCACAGCACAATTTGCTTTGTTATGACTTGTTGTTGTTATTTTTACAATATAGAGAAAGAAATATTGACTGTTCAAGCATATCATTCAACTAACTCAGGAAAATGGGGATTTATAACAGGTACACTCATGCCCACACTCCAGGTGAACAAAAGTTTAACATAGGGTCAAGTTATTCCCAAAGAATGAAGGTAGACCATGTGCTAAAAATTTATAATTTTTTTCTGTTATTATGTAATGGTTTGAACTAAGTATATTTTAACTTTATACATTTTAATTATTTAATTACATAAATTACATGGATGCCACTTGACTTTAAGTATTAGAAAATAAACTAACACATGTACATTTTTAAAAATGTTTTATTCAATATAATAATGTAAACATTACACAGTGCCATTTGTAATGTCAGGCTAAATCACAGAGAACATAAGTTACTCCTGGTGATCACATGATCACCATTTCTTATGCCTGTTTTATTCCTGATGAACGATGGTAGATCACACAATCTTACATAAACAATGTAACATATCATGCAATAATAATGTATTTATAAGTGAACTTATTAATTGATGTATAATTTATTTTCTTTAATAAAATTAACAAATTATATAACAATGATTTATTTATAAAGTATGAGCATTAATTGATATGCAATTCACTTTTAAATCCTTTAATCATTATATATCATAGTATCAATATATTCATAGATAATGTAGCATATTCATTGTACCTTTAGCCCTGACTTCAATAAACCTTAAATATAATTTCATGCATGTATGAATTCATAAATATAATATTTCTTTGATTAGCATGTCTGCTAACCCTTACACATATCTATATTCTATATGGGATAGACATCAACCCCATATTTATTACAATAATCATAATGAGTTTTTTAAATCCTAATCCTAAACATAGTCATTTATATAACTCCAAAGGGATAGCCTTTTGGTCCTAACCCTAACTGAATAAACTTTCTATGCAGTATTTATAAGGAATGTCCCTTTTGTTCCTAAACCTAATTTAATACAACTACACCTGACTCATTAAACCAATCTAAATATATTCTCCCATATGGATGTTAATACATGTAAACTATTAAACATTGAACAAACAACTACATGTATCTAAATCCATTTATATAAAATCCAATTTTCAGTAATCAAATATGACTTTATCTATATATGGATGAGGCTAATGAAAATAATCACATCATTTGAAACTTGAACATTTTATATGTGTGCATTGCATTTCCATGATTTTTTTTTTCTCATGTGTCATAGCCTGGGAAGCGAACCCGCTAACCCGGGACAACTGCTTGTAAAGCAGCTATCACTGACCTCTCAACCACCAATGTTTGACATGATTATTATTATCACTTTACCTTTTACTATTATTGATAACTAATATAAAATTCATAAGATTAGCATACATATGTGATATATAATAATTATTTTTTCCCTTTTTTAAAAAATAATTTTGACAAGTAAAAAGAAGTTATTACAAATTCATTTCTTAATTTTTTTTTAACTAATATTTTTTTCCAAAATAATATCTAGATTACAAGCATTATTTACAAATTCAGATTTGTTAAAATAAAGTGCAAATCAGACTTCAAATATAAGACTCATCAAAACAAAATAATTGTCATTTACTTCTTTTCTAACAAATACTAAAGTCCATTTAACAGTAAATTTGTTGTGGCTAATTAATAAAAGAATAAAATATAAGGTGTGCATATTAAATATATGTTCAATAAAAATAAAATCATAATTAGCATTTTATATTTATTTATCTTTGTTAAAAAGAATGATGGAATTTAGGTCAAGCATTGTTAGCTGAGAGGTCAGTGCAGCAACCTTGCAAGCAAGCAGTTGATTGCAGACAGTTGTTGTGTTTCGCCTCCCGTCTGATGCTATGACATATGGGGAAAAAATGATGGAATTTAGTCAATACTGAAAGTAAGGGCAAAGTTAAAGTGTAATTAATTATAATTTTTTTATATGCTGAACTGTTTCTGTATCTTTTAATAAATCAAATTTTATGGAATTCATTTTCCATCACAGAAATGTATCACAATGAATGTTAATTCCAAAACATATGGAGTTTGTCATAAATGACAATTATAAAATCAAAAAAAAAAACTTATATACTTCCTCAAGTACAGTTTGCCTCAGCATATTTTGGAATGAATATTCTTTGTGTTTATTATTCTCATGATGGATTTTTTTACAAGTTTTTATTATGCTTATTTAACTTCTGTCTGGTGAGTGCTGTATATAATAGTTTTTGTTATTTTCAATTTTATGACTGTTGCCTTTGACAAGAGTGCCCAGCACTAAAAAGCATTTAGATTATATACTTCATACCATTTATCTCCATATTTTTTGTTTTAATTTATAAATTTTATATCCCAGGACTCAGGGGACTAGAATTTAACTCGCATCCAAAGGGGCATCCCAGTCACATGGCAGCCCTATTGCTTCCTATGACTTTTAATGAAAGAGCAGATATTATTGATTAGAAATTCCCATTACCAATTTTACTATTTATTTTTTACTTTTTAACTAAACATGGAAATTGATCAAAGTGATATCAATTATCCGTTTTAAGTCTATTTTTATCACTTAATTTCTTTTTAAAATATAAATACCATCTGATTTGCATCATTCAATAGTTTATACAGTCTGGGTTCTCAACCTTGTACCCGTGGGTGCGCATGCAACCTTGGGGCTATTTACATGCGCCTATTTACATGCGACCATGGCAAAGTGTTGAAATAATGAAAATAAATTTTAAAATTAAAGAAAATTAATAAAAAGTCACTTTAGTTTTTAAAATCTTGCTAGTGAGAAATTTGCTAAATTGGCTACATCAAAAAAATACAACACATCGATAGCATGTCATGACAAGTAACAACAAATACCATACTGCTAATACAACATGATTAGGGGGGAAACATGAGAATGAAATTTTAATATGAGCGCGCGCACCGTCACACGAAAAACATAAATATAATGAGGTTAGCCGTTAAACAGAGTTTATTTTGTATATACTTTAGCTAAGTTCTCTCGTAAGAAACTGAAGTGATTAATATTTTATATTGTGAATATTGTTGTTCATAAACCCTTATTTATTTATTCTTTAATGACAAAAATTCTGTACATAAATATCAATAAGTATTTCAAGATTTGAGGTTAACTCTCTGTAAGTATTATTTGTTGTTAGTAAAATAATAATTATTAATTTAATTATAATAATAAATTTTATAATTATTATATATTCTGAAAATAGCAGATGTCCGGCAATAGTTTGATATTTTTAACAAAACTTAAATTATTATTAAATTAATACACTGTACAGGCTTACACCTGCACATATAGGTATATATGTAATATATAAGAGATTCGAACTCGGATTTTCACACAAACCTCAACTCTCCGAGCCATCTCATATTGCTGACCCATCTGATCACACACACAAATGTTGAAAAGATAAATAATCACCAATATTGGTATTTCATGCTAAACCAGCACTCGTCAGCTGGTCCAGATTACCATCTCCACACATATATACAATCAGTGCTCAGCTTTATATTAAGATAGCAAATCTTCATACTTTAATAGACAGGCTTCAAACTACTCCAACTCGCAACTCTTCAGCCTTCCATTTTATTGAAAATCTGACGATGGAATGTTCAAAGCCCTCGATTATTATTATTAAAAAAAGTTAAAATATGCACATAAAGATTTTTAAAATGTCTTGCACGGTCGTTTACTGTTATTTTTTAATATTTTTGTTTCTTAATTTAAAAGTTTTTCATATATAATTTTGTTTTTATTTTAGTTTTGAGATGGCTAAAACTAATGCTGAAACTTTTTGTCATGCCAAGAAGTATAACTTCTAACTCACGTACATAAGTACACACACCCATTTTTTTATATCAACATTTCACCCCAAAATGAGTAATCCAAGTAAAAAACAATGAACCTATCATTTTAACAAAGATTATGAAGAAGACTACTGTATTATCGAAACTAAGAAGAAATATATTTTCTTAATATGCTGTGACAGTAGCAAAAAAACATAACGTCGAACATCATTACAAAACCAATCACAGTTATCCACCTAAATCTGAGTTAAGAAAAATAAAATTTACTCAACTAAAATCAAGGTTATCTACCCAGCAAGCATTTTTTATCATCCATATAAATAAAAATAAAAATGCTATTATTGCTTCCTTTAAAATTTCTCATTTGTTGACAAAATGAAAAACCCCCATTTTAGAAAGTGAACTAATTAAGGAAGCATTTCTCATAGTCATTATTTGAAGGATTTTCTAATAAGCAAAAAATTATTTCAGCAATACAAGATTTACCATTAACAAATGATACAAGTACAAAAAAAATCCAGGCAATTTCAACAAATTTACAAGTCAATTGAAAAATGAATAGGGAAAATGTGAATATTTCTCATTACAATTAAATGAATAAACAGATATATCAGATAGAGCACAATTGGCAGTAATGATAAGAATGGTAGTCAGTGATTTTAGTGTGAAAGAAGAACTATTAAAGTTACTATCAATGCAAGAGTGAACAAGGGGTGAAGATATTTATAAAATCCTTAAAAATTATTCAACAGAAATTAATATGTCTTGCATAAGTTTATCAGCAATAATTACTGATGGTGTGCCAGCAATGGTGGGCTGCAATAATGGATTCATTTCCCATTGCAAGAAAGATGAATCCTTTCTAAACATTATGTGTTATCACTGCATCATATATCAAGAATCATTATATGCCAAAATATTATCCTCTGAACATGTTATGAATGTTGTTGTTAAAATAATTAACAAAATTCATAGAAATTCTTTATCACCCAGATTGTTTAAAGCCCTTGTCGAAAAAAAAACCGATTTTCCCAAGCTGACCTTATCTTACATACATATATAAGAAGGTTAAATAAAGGCAAAGTACTTGCCCGATTTTTTGATCTTTTGGAAGAGATAAAACAATTCCTTATTTCAAAAAATCAAATGTTTCCGCAATTAGATAACCTACAATGGTTGATGGACTTGGTGTTTTTAACTGACATATGTAAAAAATTGAACAGTTTAAACCTGGATCTCCAGGGAAAAAATAAATATTTAGCTGAAATGATTAGTTCTATAAAAGCATTCAAAGCCAAAATACAGTTTTGGATAAATAATTTGTCAAAAAATTCTCTTGTACACTTTCCAAAGATGAAAAAAATGATTGGTGAAAATAATTTTGACATAACATTATTTATCACTCATCTTAAAAAACTTTGGGAACAGTTTGAAAGTAGATTTCAGCAATTTACCATTATCGAACTTTCGTAAATCCTTTTACTGCACAAATAGACATTACTTAAACTGCTAAATCTATAGCAGAACTTCTTCAAGAAGAAGCATCCAAACTTGAAGAAGAGATTTTAGATTTTTAAAATGGCATCATATTAAAATCTCACAATACAGATGAAAATGTTTAGAATTTAGTTGACTATAAAAAGTATAATCTTTTGAAAAAAGGAGCCTTCAAAATCAAATCCTGTTTAGTTCCTCATATTTGTGCGAATTTTTATTTTCCACCATGAATATTATAAAATCAAAAATCAGATCTCAACTTACTAATGCCAACCTTGATGATTGTTTACGATTGGGATTACATCTTACACTCCCAACTGTGAGAAATTAGCAAATGAAATGCAGTGTCAAAGATCGCACTAATTTGACTTTTATAATAAATATGTAATATAAGATTAAATTTGTGAAGGTTGATTAAATAGAATATGTTTTGATTGATCCACCTCCTATCAAATCATATCTCAATTTAAAATTGTGCAATTCCAAATCCTATTTGCTTTTATTGTTTGTTTGTTTTTGTTTGTTTTTGTTTTTTTTATTTTATTGCTGTTGTTAATAATATTATTGTTATTTACTTTATGTTTTTTTTTAGAAATGAGATAGATTTTAATTTAATTAATGATTATTTTAAATCTTCAGACTTAAATGTGCATGCTTATGATTGACTATATTCAAAAATTCTATTAGTTAATTTTAGTCTGAATTCCATCTCATTTTTTTTTTAGTAAATTAGTTAATTTTAGTCTGAATTCCATCTCTTTTTTTTTTTAGTAAAGATAATCTAGATAATTAAAGTCGACAATTTTTTTATAATGCTCAAAAACGATTAGATAGACATTTCCATTGTTTTTATAAAAGTAGAAAATAAAAAAAATAATCCTGCGTGTATGTGTGTGCATATAAACATATGTACAGAATAATCCAAGAATGATTGAACAATTGAAAGTTTAATAATTTAATGTGTACTTATCTAGTAGCTTATAAAAAATTCAAGTCAGATGTCACATGACCTAATTTAATAAGCTTGTATTTACAAATGTCATATATAGAGGTTGTTTTGTGAGCTCTATATATAACATTATCTAGTAGCTGTAAATTTTCTTATTTTGAGATGGTCTGTGTTATAGTGACACTGTAATGCTTTCAGTTTCTCTTCACTATTTTGTGATTATCTATGATGTTACTTTACTATATGCAGTTTTTTTTTTTGGCATAGAAATCAAAATTAAAATTATTAATTTGCATAAAAAACAAGCCAACAGATGCTGCATTTAGATTTTAATGTAAGTGGCAATTTCTGATTGGTGGATTGTTTGTCTTCAACAATTTATGAATGTGACTTTTCAAAAAAAAATTGTAATTTTCAGCAATTTCTTTATATATTTAAGCTTATTCATGCCATATTATTTTAGATCAAAAATCTACATAGCTACAATTGGATTTTATTTGAAAATATTTATTTTTAAAAAATAAGTTATTAAATACTTAGTTACAGCAAAAGAAAGCTGTTTGCACTAACTAACAGAAATCGCTTTTATAAACATCAGTAATTTATTTCATAATTTTAATAATATTCAAATTAATTTGAATTTTAAAACATTTTCATTCTCTAACAATGTCTAAACTAAAACCCATTTCTATTTTAAAAATGAAATTCAAATAAGAAATATTTTATCCTACAATCTTTATTAACCTTTTAACCGCTAATTTTTATTGGTTGTATCAGATAAAAATCAAATCTTTTAATTGGCCAACTCACAAACTGAAGACAAAGCCTATTGTTAAAACATATTTGCCTATAATATTAAATTCAACTCAGATACGTTTATAAAAAGTATATTATTAATTTTTCAGGTTATGAAGAGAACGAAAGTTCTTTCAAAAATAAATTGCTATTTATTTATTCTAAAATATTCAATATCGGCAACATAAAAGCTATAATATAAACAAAAAGATCGACTTTTACGTTATAGAAAAGTAAATATTTCTTTTTACTACATCTTCAATATTTTTACTTAAATCTTCAATATTTTTCGAAAATAATTTTGTTTTTTTATTATTCTCTCTGAAAATAATTTTAATTTCTCAAAATATTCTTTTATAATAATATTAAATCGTATTCGAAATGAAAATCTCAGCGTTTTTCTTTATTTTCTTTGATCAGGCAGTTTCTTTGTTCTTTCCAGCCAATCAGAATGTTTTTTTCGGCTGAGAGCATGCTAAGAACCAATCACAAATAATGTTCCTTCTTTGTTTAGGTTTAAATGCGTTTTTTTTCTATTTTTTACTTGTAAAATAAATTGGAAGATGGCACCATCTTACAGAACTTTTAAAAACGAATTCAATACGTGTTTAACGAATATTTTCGTATAAAAACTGGCTGAGTTAGAGTGATGTCAGATGTCGACGAGGAGCCTCGTAAGAGGCGGGCAAAGAGTTAATAGACAACTTCCATCTAATAATTAAAAGTCATTATTATAGTTAAGTCTGATTACTAATTTATTTTCCTATTTTGCAAAATTAAAATATTAAGTTTTAGAATGTTTATCATTTGCAAACTTACATTTGTAATAAATAATGTAAAGATTATCAATATATAATATTTAAAAAGGTTTAATTATAAAAATAAAATGTTGCAAATGCAGATAAAGTTCTCACCATGGCCTTTCAAATAAGAAGAAAGGAATGAATCCTGAACAAGTAAAGGAACAAAAGTGTCATAAAATAACTGTTTTCATTAATTAAATGCTTAATTATTAAAGTGTTTAATGTATTAATGAATGATATTTCTGTAGTGTTATCTCTAGTCTAATGAATGACTAATAAAAATTAATAATATATTTCCATCAAGTGGTTCAAAGTTGTGAGGACAGTAAGTTTGGCACTTATTAATTAAACTATAGTAATTTGCTATCTACATATATACTGAACAATGATAAAGATATGTGTAAGAGATTGTGGTTTGGACTCACTGATGAGTGCTGTTGCAGCATGAAACATGCAACTTGGAGATCATACATCTTTTTCACATGTCTTTGGCCCTGTGTTTATGATTACATCCCTCCACAAAATATTAAAAGCAAATAGAAAACAGTCCCTATCTTGCATAAGTGTGGTGTAGTGAAAATAACCCTAATGGGACACTATTAATTAATGGATAATCTCTAGCCTAATAAATGATTAATAAAAAATAATATGTTTAATGTATTAGTTTGTGATTTTATTAGGCAGATGAATTGGTTGAGATAATCACTTAAGTATCTCATGTAATGCCATTAAACATTTAGTGGCTCAAATCAATGTGTATAATCTCCTTTTTTGGCATATACTTATGATTATAACATATTTCAAGATATAAATCAGTAGTGGCTACAAACATTTTAGTAAGAATATGAAACTGATTTTATGTTATACACGTGTTGATGGTTTCATTGATGTTTAAAATTTTATATGTATATAATTGTTTAATTCTGTACAGAGGGAACTCAATACGTTTGATTTAAAACTATCTTGATTAGACTTAGAAAATGTCTAAAAGAAATGTTGGTCTGTTTTAAGTCCTTAAATAAAAAAGTTCAAACTAATCGGTGAAAATATATTCGATTTAATTACATTAAAATACGTTATTCATTTAAAAATAGATTAAACTATAGTATTTTTAAAATAAATTGTATTCTTTAATTATGAAAATCAGGCTACGTCAACAACAACAATATGCTTATAAATTATTAATTTGCTTATAAATTATTTTTCGAAAATAATGATGTACTGCATTAGGATCAATTAAAAATCGATTTGAGCTTTTCAAAAAAAAAAAAAAATATTTTTTGGGTTAATAAAAATGACCTCTCGAATTTTAACAAAGAATATTTATTCCGAATCTTGTTAGGATCTATGTTTTCATTTGAATGGAGATTTAGGTAGTGCAGACATGTTTGAAAAAATCAAAATGTTTCTATCCATAATTCCAGAAAATTATTCTGATACATTAAATTTATATTTAAAAACAAATCTTTCTGGTCTGTATCCAAACTTATCGATACTTTCTAAACTATAGTAACAAAATCAGTTACCATGGCATCAGCTGAATTGAAAACTATCTAAGATCGAGAACAAGCCAGAATCTCTTTGCAAATTTGTCAATATTTTTTTTTTACTGTGAAGTATATACATTTCTTATGATAAAAAGAAAAAAATTAAATACATGTAAAGAATTTTTTTCCTTTGGTATCACAAAATGTTTGAACATACTACAGAATGGCTTCATCTAATCAAAACAGTTTAAAACATGTACATAGACTTTGCGTACATAGAATTTACATCAAATTATTGTAAACAATTATGTTTTATCTGAGAAAATATTTATATTAACATATATTCACATGACACTATCATTATTATTTTATATAGTATTGTGAAAGGAAATTAGTCTTTATTCATGCACTCCTCCATCAATAAATGTTTTAAAAACATAGGTGATTCACCTATACCTAGAGCTTATTTTTTAAATAAACCAATTTCTATTGACCATGTATAAATTAGGGCTTGAACCTATTATAAGCCTGAATTTTAAATTGACAAATTACTTGGGTAACTTCAGTTTATATATCACAAGAAAAAGAAAATTCCTCATTTTTAACTATCTGCAACACTGAATCTTATTAATTTGAATATACGTAATAATTAATAATATTATAATTGTTTATACATGTAATATTTGTAATATTGTGGAAGTAATTACTCTTCCACATATGCTAAAATTGGCATGTACTTTCACATTCATATTTTGGAATAAAACTAATCTTCACACATACACTATAAAATTGACTGCACTACCTCATCAGTAAATATTTTAAAGACATAGATGGTCTACTTATCTTAGAGTTTATTTTTTAATTAAACCAACTTTTATAAACCATGTAAAAATTAAGACTTAAACCTATTATGAGCCTAATTTTTAAATTGGCAAATTACTTGCCCAAGTTCAGTTTCAGTGTCATGGGAAGTTAAATTGGAAAAACTTTCTTTTTCTATGATATATAAACTGAACTTACTCAAATAATTTGTCATTTTAAAATTCAGGCTCATAATAGGTTTAAGCCCTGATTTAGGCATGGTCAATAAAAGTTGCTTTAATTTAAAATTAAGGTCTAAGTATAGATGGTCCATCTATACCTTTAAAATATTTGTTGGTGGGGTAATGCATGTCAATTCTAGAGTGCATGTGCGAAGACTAGTTTCCTTTCACAAAATGATATATATAAAATCACTGCACCATTAATTATTACATTATTGTTTTAGTAATATATTCTTTATCTTTCATCACAGGTATGCTATCTGCTGTAAATTTGATGAAATCCATCAACTTAAAACTAGTATGGGGATATTGAGTAGATTAGCAATGGTCAGGGATTTATTATGCACTATCATCTGACAACTATTAGTTACTAATGCTTTATTTGGAAAAGCTGGGGTGAAACAAAAAACTGTGTGTGCGTGTGTGCAGTCTTTTGATGAACTGTTAAGCACATTTATCCACTGTGCCCATGTCCTGGCATTTCAGACCAACTTAAATTTTTTTATAAATTTTAAACCGTCTTAGAATTCTTCTTCTACATGACTAATCTTTAACCAATCGATTTTCAGTCTATATGTATCTATTTTTAGCTAGATAATAAAGTAGTGATGAAAACCCAAAAAACTACCATGACCATCAATTATCAAACCTGATTAAAACCTACTTTCTTTTTCCTTATTTCTCTTTGAGAGAAAGAAACTGTTGAGTAGACTTTTGGTCCTATGAGAGGTCATTTATTAAAATATAAATGGGAATGTGTATTTTCCATTGTGATGAATTAATAAAAATCATTTGTCTTTGTTTTTTATCTAATCAATAGTTATCAATAAGATACTAACTAGTATCAATACTGTACTCATTATGTTTGTGTCTGTATGAATCTGTCTATTTTTGGTATCCATCCACCATATAGGACAGTGTGTTCGTTTGCATACATATGTGTATTTAAATATGCCTTGTGTGTATATTAAATGTTTATGCATATAGATGTAAATAACATGGTTGCGCGCCTAAAAACCTGTATGCGTATATGAATAGATATTACAAACCCACGCTTTATACAAGTGAACATTTGCATATTTCTGTATGTATGTGATTATATATATTGTTTATTTATGTTTGCCATGATATTTTGGAAATTACTTTTAATAAAGATGGGAACGGTAAGGAGAGAGGATCTATTATTGATCATTTTAAATTTCGACCTAAAAAATCATTGATATCATATAAAAATTTAAATAAACATACTATTAAAAGACCGCCACTCATATATTTAAATATGTTTACGTGCAAATATGTATATTTATCATTCTCTAAATACGTATGTGTGAAGATATATAATAGCTGGGTATATGGCTTGCAGAAGCTGATTGTTTTCACATTTTAACTGATAATTTTATTACTATTTATTTTTATTAATTAGCAAGACAGTTTTTAAAATATTGAATTGTGGAAATTTTAATTTAATTTAATAATTAACCACTAGAGGCTGCTCATCTTAATAAAACTGACTTTTGTCTATGCGTCATTCCTGATTAATATTAGGGTTTTATTTCCAAATTATTTGCTTAAGACATCGATTAGAAGCAGTTTCACCTTCAGTAAACTCAATTAAGCAGGATATTGATTAAAAAGGGAGGATGTTACTTAAGCAAGTCACGTTTTGAAAGGCAAGTTCTTCGTCATCCAATATTAAGCAAAGTGTTCTTTCAATTCTGCGACTTCTTACTTTAAATAGTCTTTCAATAAACCTTTGAGGAAGAGTAAAGAACAGACCTGTGCTGCAACCTTCATTAGTAGAACCTATTACAGGTTTGACAATTTTAACGATCTACAAAGTTAGCTCTTACTTATAAAAGCTAATTAAAATGGTTTAACTTTAGCTCAAATGGATGGTCTTATTTTTTTTTTCCTTTACCATGACCAAATAGAGGGTATACTTCGTTGACTCATTTACTGAGAGTGCTCATTGACCAATCGAGTGATCAAAGCGCAGATAAAAATCATACCCTGGCTACTGTGAGAATTTAATGATTAAATAGGACCTAAAGTGTTGATCTAATCTATTTTCACAATTAACTATTACCAAATTAAAAATCTCTTTGTGCTTGTTTGCTCTAATGATTTCTTTAATTTTCTTTTAATAAAATAATTGCATTTTTATAATAGTAATGTATAAAAATATTTACAACTAAAATAATTATGATAATTAATACATTGTATTTTAGATATATGCATGTATGTACATGTGTAGGTGCTCGATCATCGTCGATAGAAATATTTCAGACTTATTGCCTGAACTTACAGTATTTTTTTTAAAAATATTATTTCTGGATAATTGAATTTGTTTTTTCAACTCCATTTGTGAAAGCTATACCCATCCATCGCATATAGTCGCTGGATTCAAGTTTCCACTGATAATTGCATTCTGAATATTTCTCCAGAAGAAAACTTCATCCCCGCTGATACTTCCATTAATGATTAGAAAAAGGTTTGGTTAATTCACTCACCACTCTGACTATTAGTTAATTTTGTCAAATAATGTTAGTAATGTATCTCATATATTAATTTATTCCTATCTCAGAATTATAAATCAGTACTAAAAAGTTATACATAACTATACTCACAGCAAACAAACTGCAGAATTTTCTCCAAACTTTCTTACCATTATGTAAGCCTAGCACATCAGCTAAGGCATAAAGAATCTTAGATGATTTATGGCTTTAATCTGGGCAAAAATTACTTGATAAAGCAAGAGCTTTTCCATCTAAGACTGAAATCACAGAAGAATAGACTAGTTATTTCTTGACCTTGAATAGCGTGTATGATTTGATAATTTTTAACAGAAAAGTATATCAGAAATATCCACCAACACCACACAATATCATTTCTTCAACAATCTTTAAAATCTCAGCATATATCAGCACTACTCTTCTTCCATCACCACAATCAATAATGATTTTCTGTCTTCATCATCTATATCATTTCAAATTTTATATAAGAAAATATCTCAGTGCATATGTTAGCTGAAAATTCATACAGAATATTCAAAGCACCCTTACAAATATTATATGTGTTCATCAGCACTCTCTGTGCTGATGAACACAGAGAGTCTGATCACAGAGAGTTTACTAAAAAAATATAACATTTGGGAGAGTGGTTTGAATATATATATATTATCATATTGTTAGAAGAGAGATAATAGATGGACAATTGAAATCTTAAACTGGATTCCAAGAGAGTGTAAAAGACCCAGAAAAAGACCACATGGGAGATGGATGGATGAAATAAGAAAGTGTGCAGGGGTGATGTGAAGAAGAGAAGTTAAAGATTAGAACAGATGGATTGAACTTTGAGAGACCTTCACCCTGCAGTGGATTGATAATGGTTGATGATAATGATGATGATTATTTGTCTCACATGGTGTACTGCTGGATTGATGTAACCTCTGATGATTCTGATATTTTAAATTTCAATTTCAGCTACTGATATGTAAATGGTTCTATTTATAATTATAACTTGTTCTATAAGTATTAAACTTTCTTCAATTAATCATTTATAAATATCATATCATTTCTAGTATTAACATTAAACTCAGTTAAAAATTAATGCATCTGTTTTATTAAACATATCCACTTGGTATCGTTAATTCAACTTCATCTCTTTCTTTTCCCATGTACATTTTTTTTCAGATAGTCTTAAAACTTCCATTCCACCACATATTTTTAAAACATATAAAAAATAAATCTGCTAAAGGTAAATGAACTGCAAGATTCATGCTGAACCAATATTCTTCAGATGGCCCAAGTACAAATCGTTTACACAATTTCATCTTTGTGCAGCAATTATCAATATCAAATGGATACAATTTGATTTACAAGTGTCAAATTTTCTTTAGTCACACCTTTGACACCCAAAAACTTTAGCTAAAAATATTAATGATTATTGCTAATCATTTATTAGGCTACAGATTATCACAGCATTCTTATCCCAAATATAAACTTTAAAGTCAGAAAAAGATTAATATATCGGTTTTTCATAATTAAAAAAAGTTATCACATATGAAAAAAAGATGTTCTTTCAAATATTATTGCTTATGCGTGAAATATCACATAACTATCAAGATATGATTATTTTCACTTTTCTACCATTAGCTTTACTTAAGCATATTCATTTTTGAATTCACATAATCATAAAGATACTTGGCTGATGATTTTTTTTCTTTACCTTCCTTGGTTGTTATCTGTAACTACATTATCCTATTCGCTTGCTTATTAAATTTTATAGACTTCTCTTTACTGATATCTCTTTTACTATTAATTTAACCACTAAACATCACAAGACCACCATTCTTTATGCTTACACAAACTGTTTACATAGAGGTAAAACTCTCCATACAGTAGCACCACTCAGTGCAAGCCAGAGAAATCGATGGATGCAGGAAAGTTTGCGTTTTTTGGGCTCAAAGTTTTATAGTTACCTAGTAAGGTAAAAGCATGGATGCTGGAGGGTTGCTTAGATCCTAAGATCTCGGTGTAGTGTTCTCAGATCCAAGAATCCCTCTGATGAAAGCCATAAGCTAGAAACTAATCTGGAGATACTGAAGGAGTAGACACTAGTTAGAAATTTTATGCACAAACCTTCCTGCATCCATTGATTATTCTGGCTTGCACTGAGTGGGGCTACTATATGGAGAATTTTACCTCTGGGTTTTAATATTAATGTTGCTTCAAACTATTTGAGTTATTTATTTGTTAGTTTCCTCATCAGAACTATGCATGGAACTATTGCTCTATTTCTTTTTGTTACATTAGCTGGTGCCTAGCGGCTGATTTCTGTGATAAAATTACAATATTTTTTTGTTGATTTTGTTTGTTTTTCTTTGTTACTAGAATTAAAATTACCATATTTCTTTATTATCATTTTGAATGGTGTTTTCTAATGTGTGAACAAATTTGTTTGTTGATTTTGATAGTCCCCCCTCCCCTTTTTTTTCCTTTATAAGAATCATTTTTTAATTTATTTATTTTTAACTGAAACACACAGGCTTATTATATACCTGTGTCTATATATGTAATATATAGGGTATATGAGCACAGACTTTCACACACCCCACCACTCTCCACACTATCCCATAACACTGATACACCTGAACACACATATGTCGAAAAGATAAATAATCACCAATATACATATTTCATGTTAAACCAGCAATCATCAGTTGATCCAGATTACCAATTGGATGGATGGTTGAAGAGTTGGAGTGTGAAGTAGATTGAAGCCTGTTCATTAAAGTATGAGAATTGGCTATCTTAATATATATCTGAGCACTTATAGCATCTATGTGTGGAGATGGTAATCTGGACCAACTGTTGATTGCTAGTTAGCATGAAATATGTATATTAGTAATTATTTATCTTTTCAACATATATGTGTTCAAGTGTATCAGTGTTATGAGATAGTGTGGAGAGTGGTGGGTCATGTGAATGTCTGTGCTTATATACCCTATATATTACATATATAGACACAGGTATATAATAAGCCTGTGTGTTTCAGTTATTACATAGTAGAGATGTCTGCCCAGCCCTTGAACATGTATTAAATGGATTATGTCCTGTACATGAGCATCAGACTGACTTAGGTCAACATGGGTCTGATAAGAATCTCAGCCTCAGGGTGGCCTTCGAGCATTCCATCATCAGATTTTCAATTGGATGGACGGTTGAAAAGTTGGAGTGTGAAGTAGATTGAAGCCTGTCCATCAAAGTATAAGGTTTGGCTATCTTAATATATATATATATATATCTGAGCACTTATAGCATATATGTGTGGAGATGGTAATCTGGACCAACTGATGATTGCTGGTTTAGCATGAAATACATATATTGGTGATTATTTATCTTTTTGACATATGTGTGTTCAAATGCATTAGTGTTATGTGATAGTGTGGAGAGTGGTGGGTGTGTGAAATTCTGTGCTTATATACCCTATATATTTATTTATTTTTGTAATTTTAGCTTCCAGTGTTTTAAAACTATAACTATTTATCAGAAATGGCTGAACCTGAAATTGATATACAATATCATTAATCAAATAACTTGTTTCAATACCTATTGAGATAAAGAATTGGTACATCAAACATTCAAGTCTGTTTCATGATTATTATCATCATCGTCATCATCGTTATGATTAATATTATTATTGCTATCATCACCCCCACTATTAATATCACTACTACTATTATCACTACTGCTGCTACTGCTACTACTATTATTGTTGCTGCTATATTAATCATGAAATAAAGAAAAATCACTGTCCACAAAAATATAGGCTTCAAATTCATAGATTCGATATTAAAATCTACACAGTAAAATTATTTTAATTTTCATGCTAATAATTTGATATTTAATAGTTTAATAACACAAATTTTACATTATGGAGCAGTTGTATGGAATTCTTGTAGCCAAACAAATATACAAATGCTGTAAAAAGTTTTTGATATTTATAGACATCATCATCAATAGTATTCCGTCCCATGGACAAGTTCAGAAAATAATCACATCATCAATTCATCCGTTTATCTACTCCATTCTCTTTACTGCCCAGCTCTCCAATTCCATGTAACTTTTCCCGTCTCTTATATTAGCCAACAATGTCAATCTTTTCCATTCTTTTTTCTTGCTTCTACTCACCATTTCCTCTAAAACGTCTTTCATCAAACTAAACTTTTTTCTTAATATATGTCCAATCCAGTTTCTTTTTATATTTCTAATTTTCTCAATCAATCTTCTTTTTTCATTTACTCTTTGCAACACTACTTTATTTCTTATTTTATTTGTCTACCTGATTTTTTTCATTCTTCTCCATGACCATATCTCAAAGGCTTCTAATCTGTTCCCAATTTTATTATTCATTGTCCACGTTTCACAACCATACATTAGGACACTCCACACTTAGGATTTAATTAATCTTTTCTTTAATTCTCTCTTCAAAGGTCCACAAAATATTTTATTTCTGTTAATAAATGCCTTCTTTGCCAAGGCTATTCTTTTAACTTGATCTTCACTTGTCGACCCTCACTCAACCAACTACCCAAATATCTAAATTCCTTTACCTATTGAATTATGTTATCATGGATTTCAATCTGCACAAATCCAATAAAAATGTTGTAATAAATTGCACAATATAATAAGTGATTTTTGTGTAACTAGTAAAAAGCACAGTGGTTTTTAATAATTCAGAGACAAAAGGATTATATAAATTATCAACTTTCCATAATAGAAATCATGAATTATTTTATCTGTGAGTAATCAAAGACGTGTTTTTAAAAAATGTTTTTATCCGATAATATTTTTAAATGTTTATAATAGTATATTTAGTGAAATTGATTCTGCATCAAAGTTTAAAGTATCTAAAATAAGTATTTCAAGATTGTTAAATTAAACTTTATGTAAATAATTATATAAATATTGATTATCTAAATATTGTAAACATTTTTAGCTTTGTAATCTGTTGTTTACTAATCAAATTGAATTGAATTAGGTGCTATCAAGTCAATTTTAACTACTCGTTATCATATAAAATTGCATTTCTTTGGAATGATCTATTGCTTGCTGTTGTTTTTGACTTTTCATGTATTCATCCATAATAGTAATATAATTGAGAAGTACATCTATTTTCCTGCTCTTTCTTTTCTTTTTTTTACCACCAACTTTCTGATCATTATATACTTTTCTAATGAAATATATAATGTTTCTCAGTCTTTTTATAGTGTGCTTTCTTTTCCTCATATTTTCAGACAATCCCTTAATCGTGAAGTCAAGTTCCTTTTAAAATAAGTGATACATATGTACAATGCCAGCACTTGCTTTTTCTCACTCACTCAGCATTATTTATCTGCAAGTTTTCATCAAATTTCTGGTGAACAGTTATTTCTATAAACAGTTTTTAATCTTCATTTACTTTTTTTAATGATAGAGGTAGACTAAAAAAGCCAAGTTTACCCAAACCAAAAAAAAATTAAGATTTTGTTCTTTATTTCCTCCCCTCCTCCTTTTACTTTTTTTTTTACTGTCAAAACTAATGACATTTATCTAAGAGTTTATGGTTTCTCTGTGAAGAAATTGCAGCCCTTGGGCATTCATGGCTTTCAAAATGCAAGCCATTGAATTAGATCATTACTTAATATGATCAAAATAAAACAATTTTACTTTAATATGGTTATTAATGCTTCATTTTATTATTAACTATATGTAATTTTAATGTTTAATTTTATTATTAACTACATATAATTCTATTTTTCTATAATGGTGGTCTTAAAATACAACATTTTGCAGACTCATTATTTTATTTTTTAATGAGTAAATATTTTATACAGTTATCTTGAACAAATAAACATTACTATGTGCAGGGAGTATTCATTTTTTTCCATTTGCACCTCACAATTCAGCAAATACAGAGCAACATAATAGAAGTTTTTCTCTGCTTCATAAAATTGGAGCTTCATAAAGAAGAGGCTTACAAACTTAATCATTTCTTCTAAACTTAAAATACATCTGCTCATATAAAAAGTATGAAAATGATTTTAAATCATAGTATATAGTGCAATATCTGATAATTGTCATTAGAATTCATGATAAAACATACATTGTAATCATCTAAAAACAAATGGCCACATTTTAAACAAATGTCATGATGCAAACAAAAATCTAATAGGAAATTTATAATCTATATGATTATCCAAAATCATCTAATATGCTGAGGTTTACTAACTCATTAGTTAAAACACAAAGATTTCTATTTCAGGACAGCACTGATTAACATTCATCTAATACTAATATTGTAATCTGTTGAGATATTTCACTACTTATTTTAAAAAAAAAACTGAAAAAATCTGAAGAAGTCAGTATTTTCAAATGTATAATAAAGTCAAAGCAATTTAGTCCTATTTCCACATGTTTGATAAGTATAGTTTTTTCTAATACAATTTCAAAACCATTTTGTGAGATTACTTTGAGAAATTTTTGGAATAAGAAAAACCTTTTTTCTGTGTAGTTTATTAAAAATTCATACTCATTTTTACATAATAGTAGTATAATAATTTTTAAAAAGTAAAAGCATTCATGATTACACTTATTTTATATGAATGTGTTTTATTTTTAAATATAGAAGTTAACAAATTTATGTCAATAGCAATCACCATGCTTTTATATTAGTGATGCTGTTAAACAAAAATACATATTGTAGTCATGTGGCTACATTGCTTTATTTTAAATAAATAAATAATGCAGCAATAATAATATTGCATGCTCTTTAAAGTTAGAATTAATTAAGTCATGTGGAAATAGTATTTAGTTTTCTCATATAAGTTTTTTTAATAATAATGGGTAGTTCATTCAATTAAATGTTTTTTTCTTATGATAATATGAGAATTTTCAAACATTATTTTAAACAATAATATGAATACTATTAAAATTTGTAAATGTTTGTAAAAGACAAAAAAGTATTTGGAAAATGTACTAAGAGAAAATAATTTTTTCTTCAGTAAATTACTTCATACATTTTATTTGTAACTTTTAAGAGAAATAAATGAATAAAATTTAACATTGTGTTAAATTTTATATTAAATAATTAGAGTTGTTTTTTTCTTCTTTTTTCTTTATATCTCTCCCCAAAAGTCCATGTTTCAAAATCAGTGTAATTAACCTGATTATCTTGTTTTTAAACCAGCAAGCATCACATGATCACATCTCCAATACTAGCACATAATTGTTTATAAACAAAGCAAAGCAAAACTCCATATAGTACTGCCACCTGTGCTAAACAGAGTAATCAATGGATGCCAGAAGGCTTGTGTATAAAATCCCTATCTAATGCCTACTCATCCACAAGCCAGAAACTAGTCTGGGGATATTGGATGAGTAGGCATTAGATAGGGATTTTATGCACAAGCCTTCTGGCATCCATTTATTACTCTGTTTAGCACAGGTAGCAGTACTATATGGAGTTTTGCTTTGCTTTGTTTATCTTGTTTTTCCTTTGGTAGAAATAAAAGTGAAAGCTGAATTTCAAAACTATGATTGGAATTTTTTAATTAACAAAAAAGAAGGAAAATATGTAAACATTTTTAGTTAAAATAAACAATTGATCAGTGTTTAAATTTTGTCATGTAGAAAATAGAATTGTTATTGGATGTAGGGAGATTCTAAAAATAAAGATAAAAAGTCCTAACTGTCTTATAAGAGTATAATCATGTCTGAACCAGCTAATGTATGAGAGTTCCTGACCTGGCTGTTGAAGAGAACAGTCAATTCTAAGACAGTTGGTAAAAATGAAAGAATCAGAAGGCTTAACCAAGCTATTGAAGAAAACAATAGAAGTTATAGTTTATCTGTGTAAAACACATTATGAGTTTGGTTATAAAAATGGTTTCTATGAAAATCATGTGCTAAGTTTAGCTAAAAACTAAATGTTATTTACCTCCATGTAACCTGCTTCACTGGAATAAAATGTAACAGAAAAATGTCCCTGAAGTAATCAGCATCACAAACCTTGTCTTTAATTCAGAGCATAAATGCCTGTATGTTTGCCTGATCTGTAAAAATTATTGAAAGAAAAATGGATACATTTTGGCTGTGTGTGTTAGTCTGAAATCTTCTGGTCAAATAGAAAGAACTGTGTACATTAAAGTGGATCTAAAAAATCTTCAATAAGAAAACCTACATGAAAAAGCTGAAAATTATAATTGTAAAGGACTTCCAAAAGAAAGTAAAACCATTGTAAAAGATGTTTTCTTTAAAATTCACATTACATCTAAATTTATAGCTTTAAAATTAATTAACAGTTGATAATAATAGTTTTATTAGTATCTTTTTTCAATTCAATGTGATTTTTTCCCCTTTCAAAATTATAATTTTTATTAAATTTGACATTTTTTGTTCATTAATTCCACCCCTACCCCCAAATTATTCAAAGGATTAAGATAATATAACTTCTTTTCTCTGATTAAAAAGTCACTTTATCTTCTCAATTTTACTTATTGAAAAGAAAATAACTCAATTATAGAAAAGGTTAATTCAATTAATGAATAAAAATCAAATGATGAATTACTTTAACTATATGAAAATATTTTTTTCTAAAATTTATAAGTTTTAATGAACATATTATCATAACTGTTTTTTAATTTTTTAAAAATTGTTCAGTTAGTTTTTTAAATAATTTTTTTTAAATGTTTAAATGTTAATGTCTATTTTTTCAGCTGTCTGTTTTATGAATTGGCAATGTGTCTGACATGATTTTATGCAGCATAGAATTTGAGGGATTGTTTATAAATTATCCCAGTAAATTTATTTTAAAATAAATTAAAATAAGCTGTTATATTTATTTATTTATTGCTCACAGTAACAGTTCATAGTCTTATTAAGTTCAGAGCATAACGGTTAGTTATATGGTTGTAGGTTTTAGATTGGTGTTTGGACATCAGATAGTAACTCTGGATGGTGAAAAAGTATCACCTTTAAAGTACATGCATTATATTTTTATATTTTTTTTAGTAGAAAATTAGTTTATAGTTTGCCAGGGTTCTAATAGTCCTATGAGACCAGAGTATTCATGGCCGCTAAGCATTTTTCTGTACTTCCACCATAATATTTTTATTATTGTGACTAATGTATTAGCACTTAAAGTATGTGCATCCAGAGTTTAGTGTAGTGTTCCTACCCTAAATTTGGCAGGAGTTAGACAATTAGTCCTTCTATAGTAGGCCACTTTTAAATCCAGTCACAAGGTTGACTATTGATTTTTGATTGTTCTTTGTTGACTGTTGATGATGAATGATTTTTATTCTTTTATAGTGGTGAAGATGCACCTTATGGTTTTGTTCATTCTGATCCTGCTTATTGAGTGTATTTTTTGTTCATTTTATATTTGTATTATTTGGGGAGGATGGTGTTATTATCTGCCCATGTTCACTCCAATCTCCATACCATCACAATATAGAAATGATGAAAAAGTCCTGTTATTTTTCATGAATGGCAATAAAATTTTACATTTTATTTATATATTTTTTTTTCTATTTGCAAATTATTTGTTATATATTTCCATTGATAATTCATTTAAAAAAGCAATCATATCTTTTTTTTAAATTCATAGATATATAAGAGGAGTTTTTAGTAATACTTCAGGGTGTTTTAATTTTGGAAAACAAATGTGAATATTTTTATTTCCCTAGAATAAAATAATAAAACTGAATTAGCATTTTATTGGTCCATATAAATCTTTTATTTATATTCATTATTAATGTGGCAATAATCAATGAAAAAGTTGTTGGTGGTGTTTGTTATGGTAGTGGTGGTGGTAGTAGTGGCATTGGTGACAGTGGTGGCAGCAGTGGTGATGGTAGTGGTGACAACAGTGGTGATCGTGGTGATGGCAGTGGTGGTGGTAGTGGTAGTGGCAGTGGTGGTGGTAGTGGTAGTAGCAGTAGTAGTAATAGTAGTAGTAGTATTGATAAAGCATTAATTAAATTTATTTTATTTAAATAAAAACATTTAAAATCAAGAAAAAATTTTAAAATATTTTATCTTTTATAATCATCAATAAATATTTTTAAATGTAAAATAGTAATGGTAATAAAAATAAAATTTATGTACATTATAAATAATACACAGATCTTAATGCATTTTATTAAAACATAACAGGTGAAATTAATCATAGTAATAGTTTAGCCCTTACAAATTCTGATGTTTTCTTTTTTTCACCTGGTGGACATTTTTGAAAATGCTTAATCTTTTACTTCTATATAAAATCCTTATTTTATACTAAAACTCAATAAATTGGATTTGATTTCTTTTTAATTTTATAAATGATGCTAAGAAATCACATTTCATTTTTTTAAATATTTAAAAACTGACATGTAAATACAAATAAATATAATAATGACCTCAGCCAATGATCATCCATTGACGTGAAAGTAAACTCTGTTAGAAAATAAATAAGTTTGCTTTTATTTTAAGTTTTTTCTTTAAATGCAAACAAATAGATATGTATTTATGATAAATCTATCAAATTCTGTTCTAAAATCTGATGTTTGCTTTATAATTATTACAATATTTGAAAAGATTTTAACACTGACAATTCTGACAGATATTTCTCTTACACACCATGATTTTTGTGTTTATTTATGATCAATTTTTTCAACTTCTATTTCTAAAAATAAAAGAGAAATAAATATGTTAAATGTGTACATGTGTATTTTTTTTGTTTTAGGTAATTATCATGTGTAAAAACAATTAAAAATATTTTATTAATAAACAAAAAAAAATATTTTTTTATTATTCCAAAAACTTTACAAGAAATCTATACCAGAAGTAAATATTTTCTGGGCATTTTTTCCTGTTGTAAAGAATAAAACTTAGATGTTAGCTACCGGTATGTCTTCAGATTTTTTACCAATTCAAATGTTAATAAAAGCAGTATGGAATAATATATTATTAAAAGAATTCCATGCTGAACAAGTTATAATAAAAGTAAAACAATGATTTAAAGCAGAAGAAAAATCATGCTTTTTTCTGAGGAAAATGTCAAATGATTCACAATGAGTATGAGAATTATTAAGTTGAAATTAAAAGAAATATACCTGTGGGTTTGAAAAATACTATAAATCTGAGGATACATAACTACTCAATGAAATATGTGTGTGAGTTACAAAACTGAACAAAAGTGATGAAAGTGTAATAAATATTTTTGAAATCAGTAAAACAAGTTAGAGACTAAAATGGAATTAGGCATATAATAATAGAAGAACATTACAAGCTTGAAATAGATTCCAAGAGATTGTGTAAAACTGAGAAAAGGATAACATATTAGATGGGTGAGTAAAATAAGGAATTTTGCAGGTGTCACATGGAAAAAATATATAGATTAGAAAACTATTAAATTTGAAGAGGCCATCATCTTGTAGTAAATCAATAATATTTGGCAATAATGATTACAATTGTATATCTAAATTTTAATACTATTAATAATTATTCAATATATAGTACAAAATCAGTACTTATAATTTGGATCTCCAATCACAACAATTAATACTATCTCTCATAATACATTTTTATTTCTCTCACTTTACATTTAAACAAATCTTATATTCTATCAATTGTTAATCATTTTCTACATTAAAATCCTATGAAAATATCATAAAAAAGAAATATGATCTCCAAAATACATTTCTGAGAGAACTGTTTAGTATCAGTTAGCCCCTATTTTTGACCAACATATGTTTTCATCATCATAGTTTAGTATTTATCCTTAGTAAACTGTTGCAATTTAATTTACAAATATGGATCTGCTTGAAGGCATTTATTTAAACAACATCATCTAGGATAAATGCAAAGGATTATTTTCAACATTACATTATCTTTTACAAGCTTACTCATATGATTCCACCTTTACTTTATACCAGAACCACTTATTGTAAACTTGTGTAAGCAATGATCATCAGATAGTATTGTTTGAAACCTTGGGATTTACATTTTAAGCTATAAACTTGAATAGTATTAAAAAGTAAAATACGACTGCTAGATGTTTAAATGCATTAGTTCTAGTTTAAATTCTATTTCTCATTAGCAAAGGTAAAATTTAGAAAGTTCTCAGTCTGGATGTAGGAATTTTATAACACTGTGCCATCTAGTGCCCATTAATTTTTGGCTCTAAAATAGGTAAAGTTAATTGTTTTTTAAAAATTATCTAGTAATATTAGGCTATGGAGTTATCATTTAATTTTTTGTAGTATGGATAAAAACTTTTAACATAACTATTCATATATCAATTATTAAATCTTGGTATGAATGTTATTCAATTGACACCTCACCCTTTTGCAATCAAATTGAATGGTATTATTTTGAAAGACACCTGATTATCACCTGGTCTCAAAAAATTTTGAAAATAAGTTCACCTTAATGACTGCCATTGGTATTAATATTTTGCCCCACATAGGATTGCAGCCTTTGAGTGCTCAAATTTTATGGTAAATTATATACAAATTCCTGAGCAACAAACTATTTGATTATTGCTCATGATATTCTTGATTGCAATTGTAAGCTTTATTTAAGTAGGGGGGGGGGGATGGTTTATAATATAGTTTTGTTAATCTTTTTTTTAAAAAAAATTTTTTTTAAATAAAAACAAATGATGAAGATTTTCACATGACCCTCCTCTCTCCCCCTATCTCATAACACTTTACACATGAACACAATATGTTGAAAAGATAAATAATCACCAATATACGTTTTCATGCTAAACCAGCAATCATCAGTTGGTCCAGATTACCATCTCTACACATATATGCTATAAGTGCTCAGAATATATTAAGATAGAAATCCTCCTACTTTAATGGACAGGCTCCCCCCACTCTTCAACTGCCATCCAATTGAAAATCTGAAGATGGACCCACACCAACAAGCTGCCCTCATGTACAGCAAATCCATAATACGATGTACTGTGACATATGGACAGATTTTCACAGCCCACCTCTCTCCCCTATCTCTAACCTGACACTAAAATTTCGATGTGGAAGTTGAAGAGTTGGGGTGTGGGAGTGGATTGAGCTCCTAAAGAGGGGTTAATCTGAGCATTATATTTCATGTGATCAGTGTTATGAGATAGTGGAGAGAGGTGGTAGGAAATTGGTTATTTTTTAAATAAAAACAAAAAATGTCAAACAATTCTAAACAGAAAAGTGCATATACTAAATATGATATATATATAAAAAGTATACATATTAATTAACTGTAGAAATGTCTAGTAATTTGATTTAAAGTAATATAGTATTAAATAAAGTTCATTTATAAAATAGTTTAGTAAGCATTTTTTTTAAAAAAAAATCCTATTGAAAGCAAAAATGGCGAACACTTTTCACTTAAAAAATATTTCATATTTTTAATCACTTATATAGACATATATTATTATTTACACACACTAAATATGATATATATACTTGAGGGATATACATTTTAAATTAAAGCACAAATATCTAGTGATATATATATATATGTTATATGTGTGAAATTGATTTAAAGTAAAATTATATGTATTAAGTGAAGTTCATTTAAAATAACCACTAAGCATCACATGATCACCATCATTTATGCTAGCACATAACTTATTAAACAGGCATCCATTAATTATTCTGGTTGGTACAGGGTGGCACTACTATATGCTGAGTTTTTACCTGTTCATTTACAATATAGTTCTAGTAAACATTTTTTTAAAAAAATAAAAATTTTCTATCAAAAACAAAAATGTCACATATATTTCATATTTTAATCACTTATATATGCACGTATTATTGTGTACATATACTAAATATGAGATATATATATATATATATAAGTTCCAACCAGTCACCACTTAAACATTCACAGTAAATATAGTAATCAATATTTCTCACTGCTGTCAAATCAACCTTCACACCTTTTTAATAGCAAGAATGGAAATCCATTCTTACTAATGGTCCATTGAATATATATATATATAAGATATACATTTTAACTTTAAAGCAAAAATATCTAGTAATATGTATATATCAACTATAAGTATCAAGTCAATTTCAAGTACAATATAGTTGGTAATACATCATCTAATTACCCATACCACTCTATGGAACTGTTGCTAGTGAAAAACAAATAGATATAATGTTACCGGGCTGTATTGAAATTTTGTTTGATTTATGTTTTTAAATTTTGGATTTGTTTGATTTTTATGTTTTTTTTTTTTTGTTGTTGTTGTTGCTTTTTTTTTTTTTTTAACCGGTTTGATGTATATTTATTAAAAATAAAATAATGGGTTTTTTTTTTTTTTGGCTTTTTAAAATATTCTGTCTTTTTTTTAAAAAAAAACATTTTTTTTGTCCGGTCTTATTTTTTTTTTTTTTAAAGAAACTTTTTTTTTGTCATTCCAAGTCCTTTTTATTGTTTTTGAAGAAACTTTTTGTTATTTTTTATCAAGAAACAACAAGGCTTTCTTGACAGACCTCTCTAAGACCTGTCATCATATTCCTTATGGCATTTTGACACCTTTCCAACTCAGCTCTAATATGCTTCACTGTAAGCTGATCCCAGCTTCAAAAATAAATTAGCCATACTGCATGCGAAAAAGCAATTCAGCAGCCCTCAAAGCCCATTCCATAAGCGAATGGAACACCTTTGATGACATTGATGCAATTGACATTCCATTTCAGATGTTTGACAATGCCTTAATTTCATTAAATCATCACAAAGACAGTTTTTCTGGGTGAGTAAAATATTTTTGGGGGGTTGAAGGAAGGCCACCGTATCTGCTTCTGTAGCAGGTAAATCTCGAAACTACAACACTGAATGGTTGTCTGTCATTGAACTGTTTTGATCTCGAAAAGTCTCGGAAAGTGCGCGACTTGATCATGTCATTTGCCAAATCATGATTTACACTTCTCATTTCATGAATTCTGACCCCTGACAATGAAAGTAGGGGTGTTTGAGAATTTGTTACAATTTTTACTAACTCACATCAATTACAATACATTTAAGCAAAAAAAAAAAAATCTGTTCTAATATACTTTTCATCATTACAACTACAGAAACCTTCATATCATATGCTGTACAATAGTCAAGAGTAATGTCTATAGAAAGTGTTGGTTGCTAATAATGTTCAACATCCTAGAGATGTTGGGGTAAGGGTGCACTTCAACATCTTAGTGTTTGAACAGTTTACAGGCCATAAGATCTATGAGTGGCCTTGTAAACAGCATATTTATGTGCTTTAGCAGAGAAATAGCACCATCGTGTGGTGTGGATCAATAGACAATGTATTACCATATAGTTTTACATTTGTATGTATTGTGCCAATACTAAAAAGTTAAAAATAATAAGAATAAACAATTTTTTATATTAAATGCTTTTAAAAACAAAGCAAAGCAAAACTCCATATAGTAGTGGCACCTGTGCTAAACAGAGTAATCAATGGATGACAGAAGTTTTGTGCATAAAATCCCTATCCAATGCCTACTCATCCAATATCCCCAGACTAGTTTCTGGCTTGTGGCCTTCATCAGTGAGGAGCTTTGGATCTGAGAGCACTGCATCTAGATCTTAGGATCTAATGCAACCCTCTAGCAACCACCTTTTATCTCTACTTAACTACAAAATTATGAGCATGAAATTGAAAACACAAAAAATATTTTCAATCTAAGCTCAATAACCTATATATTCATATGCCTTCTGGCATCCATTGATTACTCTGTTTAGCACATGTGGCACTACTATATGGAGTTTGCTTTGCTTTGTTTATAAACAATTATGTGCTAGTATTAGAGATGTGATCATGTGATGCTTGTTGGTTTAACACCAATCCTGCCTAATAGGGTAGTGGTGGTTATGGTTGTTAAAGAGCCAAAGACACCAAAATGTATGGGTGCTGAACTGAGTTCAGACCCATATGACTATATAGGCTATTGAGCTTAGATTGAAAATATTTTTTGTGTTTTCAATTTCATGCTCATAGTTTTGTAGTTAAGTAGAGATAAAAGGTGGTTGCTAGAGGGTTGCATTAGATCCTAAGATCTAGATGCAGTGCTCTCAGATCCAAAGCTCCTCACTGATGAAGGCCATAAGCCAGAAACTAGTCTGGGGATATTGGATGAGTAGGCATTGGATAGGGATTTTATGCACAAAACTTCTGTCATCCATTGATTACTCTGTTTAGCACAGGTGGCACTACTATATGGAGTTTTGCTTTGCTTTGTTTATAAACAATTATGTGCTAGTATAGTATTAGAGATGTGATCATTAAATGCTTTTACTTATTGTGCATTAAAAAGAAAAAAATTGTTTTTCAACCATAATTGGGGATTTTAGATTTAACTTAAAATAAAAGCATGAGGGAATCCAGAAATTAAGTCAAACCCTATTTTTTATAACAAGGGATTGACTTAAAACAGCAAAACTCTCCATACTGTACCTCCCATGCTTTTATTTCAAGTTAAAATTAAAAACCCCACTTGTCGTTGAAGAAACAATTATTTTCTTTTTATTGCACTGTAAATAAAGGCAATTTTATCTCTATGATTTTATTAATCATTTGTTAAAATATAATGACAGCTTTAATAAAAGTAATATATGCTAAATAAATTATTTGCTAGCAAATATAAATCGAAAAAAAGGTGTTTATGTAAGTATCCTTCTCTCTTCATATCTGTAACACATACGTCCAAGCTTTAATGTATATCAAATGAATCTATGTAAGTTTTTAACATATAGAAATATATTTAGCATAGATGGTTTAAGACAGAAGTAACTCTTTAGTGTAGTGTCATTCAGTGTAAGCTTCAATACTTAAGGATTACCAGATGTGCATGACATCTTATCTTTAGTAATTAAATCCTATGCTCAGATTACTGTTTGACTTGCATTTATTAATAAAGCCTGCCATTTGAAGTTGGAAGGAATACTAGACCATTTTATTAAAGACAAAAAATCAGAACCAGTCTGAGGATGGGTGTTTAAATATTGTCATGAATTTTATATGTATCTAATATTAATTACTTAAGCTTGCACTAGATGGCAGTAGAAAGGAGAGCTTCTCTGGGTTTATCATTGTATTTAGGTTGAGAATTTGTTGAGTTATTTTCTTCTTTTTAATACATACCCCTTCCCATTTTTTTAAAATTATATATATCAATATTCTCTGAGTGCATACGGATGTGAAAAAAAAATGACTTAGGAAATTGAATGCTGGAAGTGCCAGCACCGGAATCGAACATAGAATCCCACACATTCCAGAATCTGCCACTTCACGAGTGTGCTAAGCTGTACAGAGCAGATGAACGAACGTAATAACAATTAATGAAAGTATTGACTATTTTTATTATGCAATGGGTATGTATATGCGAATCTATGTATTATATATGTGCGTGTGTGTGTAGATGAATTTGTTCTTTTTAAATATTTATATTAAAAGAAACATTTGCTACTTTACTATTACTTGTTTTTTTAATCAAGTTTTTCTAATAAACTTAAAGGTTTGGCAATAATTTAGTTATCAATATCTTTGAATTATCTTTTAAATTTATATAAATTAACTAGCAGCTGAGTTTCCAGCCAATAATCATTTCAGAATGTTTTGATTATTTGTGAATAAAGAGAAATTAAATATTTATGGTAAAATAATTACCTTCAATAAATTAATCATTTATTAAATTATTCCGCAAGATTTTTTAATAAATTAATTTTAGCTTATTTAATATTCTTAAATCATATTGAATAAAATCAATAAGAACTAAATTTCAATGTGTGTATACACGCATACAAAACTAACATACAGGGATGATTAATTCTTAAAAAAATTCAGGTCATGAGAAAGATTAATTGTAATAATTATTAAAATCTGATGTGACTATAAAAATTTCCATTTTTACAGAATAATTTTGTATAAATCTTCGACAGTAAGTGACTTTATTAGTAGAGTGCAGTGTCAGTGCTAGAATAACTTGTTAGGAGAGCTAAAGGTTATATTAGTCAAAATATCACATGACACTCCCTAGTTTAAAACACCATTAATCTGAAATCACTGGTCTCACTACTATTTCTGGATGTGTGACTTTTTTTAAAGTCCGAGAATGGAACTTTTACGTCCTCATCACCTAAACTCTGATAAAACAGAATGAAAAATAAATAACTCACTGCAATTAGGTTGTTAATTTATAAGTATTTACTCAATAATTCTTTATATAAGATTGAAGTGGAGTTGGGTTGGGCATATTGCTAGAAAAGATGATAGTAGATGGACAATTTAAATCTTAAACTGGATTCCAAAAGATTGTAAAAGACCCAGAAAAAGACCACATGTGAGATGGATGGATGAAATAAGAAAGTGTGCAGGGGTGATGTGGAGAAGAGAAGCTAAAGATCAGAGAAGATGGATTGAACTTGGAGAGACCTTCATCCTGCAGTAGATTAATAATGGTTGATGATGATGACTCAATAATTAATTAATTTCACTAGCACAGTGCCAGAATGTGATTGTATTTAGAAGGTAATTATCCCTTTTCATTAGTACTGCTCTATAATGTAAAACTATGTTAAATGTGAATATACTCTTATCCCAGCCATAAGATAAAAACTTTGAAACAATAAGAATGATCATTATATTTTCAAACCTAAATGCACTTATATAGGTCAATGTTAAATGTTGTGGGGTCACATTACATCCATTTCTTTTAATAATCTTATTAACACTTATAAAATATTATAATTTACTTTGTGCTAATATTAGAAGGTAATACACTATGTAATGATAAAAGATTAGAAGATGTTAAACTATATAATGATCAATAATTCATTGATCATTAAATAACTTAACATTTTTTAATATTAGCATGAAATAAATTATAATATTTCATAAGTATTAATAGGATTATTAAAAGAATGGATGTAGAATGAATGATTTATATGTTCATGCTCTCACTCCAAGACACTTAAGTTTGAGGTGCATTTAGGTTTTAAAATTGGACTGTCATTCCTATTTTTTCAAAGTCTGACTAGGATGAGAGTATTCTCACATTTAACATTGGTGATTTATATTATAGTATGGTACTAGTGAAGAGATTATCTTCTAAATATAAGTATCTGCTTAATCTTTTACCCATTTAATTTTGTTAGAAAATATGTGTACAAACTAATTTATTTATTGTAAAAGTTAAATCCTTCTTGAAATTTGGTTGGATAATATAAATTTCTGAATAACAGGTATTTAGGCCAGCAATATTCTATTTATGATTCCAACCAAATAAATTCTCTGACTAGCTTCATCAGTGAAGAGCTTTGGATTTGCATACAACCAAGTTCATGATTTGACATTCAAACATTCTAAGCAAATTTACTCATTAGATAAGTATATAATCAAAGGGAATAAGTCAAGCATTGGTGGTTGAGAGGTCAGCGACAGCTGCTTTACAGGTGATTGTCCCGGTTTGGCAGGTTCACTTCCCAGCTGATGCTATGACACATGAGAAGAAAAAAAGGAAATAAATCACTCTTTTCCAGGCTGTAATTTAAAAGCATTATAAAAATTGAACAAAGGATCAAGAATAGAATGAATCCAACTATCCTTGGTAGCTCTGATGCTTATAAACACTAGAGAACTAGGAATAGTTGTGTTCATTCTATACTTGATCCTTTGTTCAACATTTAGAGTCCTTTTAAATCCTAACCTGGGGGGGGTGATTTACTCCTTTTGTTTACATATACATTGAGGTATGTTTAATTTAAAGTTAATATATATGACAATCGCTTAGTAGATGGCTTTGAAATAAAGCAATAGAGTAGATTCCTTATCTAATGCAGATCAGAAAAAGTTTTTGGATCAATACTTGGCTGATGAAATAAATGATAGTAATAATAAAATATTTTAATTGGAACAGGTAAGATGAAAAGTATTGCACACTTTATAGTGTTTGCAGCTATTTTACATTTTATCATCAAAGAAAAACAGCACACACACACTATCCAGAAAAAACTAATCTAGAAATTTTTAAAAAAGGAGTAATGATAACTATAGGGTAGTATTATTATTAATTATTCATAAATAATAATTATTTTTAATTAACAGTATTCAGTTAAAGTAAGAATTAACAAATTTTCATATAATGGTAACAAATGAATTTAAAATAAAATTGACATATAGGTTAAAAGTTAAAAGAGATCTAAATAGCCTACTGTAGAATAAAAGTCATGCCACCATCTTTTCAAAAAATACAATCTTATTAATTCATCATTACTTTCAGCCATTACACAGAATGAAGGTTTTTCCTAGTTTAATCCAGTTTCTGTCATTTCTATTCCCTTTTCTTCACAACACACCAGCAACTTCATTATTTCATCCATTCATCTCACATATGGTTTATTTCTAGGTCTTTTACACTCTCTTGGGATCAAGTTTAAGATTTCATTTGTCCATCTATTATCATCTCTTCTAGAAATATGTCCAGCACAGCTCCACTTCAGTCTCTTAATTTTTTCTATGATGTCAATAATATGTTTTCTCTCAACCTGTGTATTTCGTTTTTGATTCCTTCTATTACTTCTCTCACATATCTCTTCATATTTTGTTGAAAAATCTGAAGTGGCTGTATTACTCTTTCATTAAGTGTCCAAATCTCAGATCCATAAGTAATAACTGGTAAAATACATTTACTTTAAAACTTTTTTCAAACTTATTGTTACATTTCCTTTTAATAATGTTATTTCTATCAAAAGCACTTCATTTAAGTTTAGTTCCATAATTAATTTAATTTATTATGTTTCCATTTGGGTTAATAAGCTGATGAAGATGTTTATACTTCATTAACATTTTTTAATTTTTATTATCAATCTTATTTTCATCTTTTGAGAAAATCAATTGAACATTATTTTAGTATTTATAGCATTTATTTTTAGTTCTACATTCTTACCTTTCATTTGATAACTCTTGCAACATTTTCTGAAGCTTTGAAACTTTATTTTTAAAAACAAGCACATTATCTGCAAAAATAATCTCCATTTAGGGTTAATCTCTTAGTGTTTCAACAAGCTTTCATTGTTTCTTTTACTCTCTGGGGTGTGGGAATTGCTAGAGATACATTTACCAACCAGATTAATATAAGTTAAAGAATCTATATATATGCAGAGATGATACATCCACCCATTGCTTCTATAATCTGGGATTCAAAACTGGACCAGATAAAATTATTTTCAAGTAGCTTAGAATTTTTCTCCCAAGTGCATGGTCCATAGCTTATCCAGCTAACTGCCTAATTTAGTCAGTAAATAGGTATCTAACTAACATTAGTTAAAAGTAAAATAAAAATGAAAAACTGCTCAAGTTCTTACCCTCTGATAAAGGAAAGTATGATAATAATTACTTTTTCCACTGTTCCTTTATGAAGAGCATTTGGAAGAGTCTTTATCCTGCAGTGTTCTATTTATTAAATAGGTTGCTTTATCTATTTCACTTAATTGGAAGGCTAGGTTTCCTGGTTGTAAGCTTGAATCCTGAATAAATCTTAAGCTTATTGCAAATTCTCTATTAACAATTTGCCAAATTCTATTCAAATTTGAACTGTAATAGAACTTGAAATAAAGTAAAGTTATGAATTCACATTGTACCAATTGATTACAAAAACATAGCGGTCATTTCAGGAGTTAAAGGTTCCATAGTTGATTCTTATATAAGAAAAGTGAAAAAAATCTCTGATAAACTAAGTGAAAATTGTGATACTTACCATGCCATTTTGACACTCTATGGTTATGTGATCTCACAAAAAACTAATCATACAATTAATTATATTAACTGATTTTAGATTTTATCATGCTGTCACAAAATATGTGCCTTATTCTCATACTATTACTCAAAAATCATTGACATCCATAGCAACTAACTATGTAGTTAAATTAATTAATGAAGTATTTTGTTTCTGGTGATGATAAGTTTCTGTTTTAATTTTTTAACTGAGAATTAAAAAAAATTAATTTGATAGATGTAATATTTTACAATGACCTAGAGAACTGTCTTAACTAATAGATTAGATAAGGGCACATCTTAACGAGAAAACTTCAAAACCATGATTAGCCTTTCAATATAAGAACTTTAAAAGAACTAAAAATAATATCACGGCATTAAGAAAAATTTGATTATATCTTTAAAGTATCCAAATGGTCAATTGTTCAAAAAGTCATGTGATACTAGAGCACTCTAGCGACAGATTGAACACATTATAGCTTCTTTCACTCAGACTTAAGTAAGGTTTTTTTTTTTCATTTTCAGCTGAAAATCAATCGTGAAGTCTTGAGTCCATTATTCCACTGCTGTGTTAAATGTAAAAGAGCGTTATTAAATAGTAATTATTAATGTATCATTCTTGCTATATTAATAAATATAAATAGGATACTGAGATAATTAAATTAACTAATTCATAGGAATGTATTTATTTAAGATTTTATGTTTGTAATTTTATTCCGTAACAATAAATCTCACAAGGAAGTCCAGATTTTTATTTTGTTAGCGTAATTAATGCTCTGAATTAGATGCATTGACTTTTATTAATAAATATAAAATTATCAAAATTAGTTTGGATATTTTTATAAACTGATTTTATTGTCTCATATACAGAGGCAAAACTCTCCATACAGTAGCGCCACTCAGTGCAAACCAAAGTAATCAATGAATTAATGGTGATCATATGACGTTGTTTCATACAAAAGTATAGCATTATTTGATGAACTTAAAATGCTAAAGAATATGACTGAGGGAAGGCCCAATGCTATTTATAAAAGCACACAGAACTAGGGGCATATGTTCATTGTATTATAAATATGGATAATGAAAGGTATGTAAAAATGTGAATAATAAAATGTCTGTATGTAAAAAAAATACAGAATTTGCTTGAAAATATGATTGAGTAGGTGAAATACATTTGTGAATGCCAAAAAAGAGAGGAAAAAATGGAAATTTGTAATAAAAATTGTTTATACTGATGAACAATTGAAATCTTAAACTGGATTCCAAGACATTGTAAAAGATCCAGAAAGAGACCATATGTGAGATGGATGGATGAAATAATATGCAGAAATGATGTGGAGAAGAAAAGCTAAAAATTGGAGAAGATGGAGTTGAACTTGGAGAGATCTTCATCTTGCAGTGGATCGATAATAGTTGATGATGACTGTCCATTTTCTGCAATGCATAGTTTAAAAGTATTTTCCACTTTCTGAAACAGTCCAAAGCTCTCACAAAGTGTTACTTTTTAATGCCTTATTTTTGTCTTCACCTCTTCCAAGTTAGCAATATGTTCCCTTTTGATATTTTTTTACTTGGGGGAATAAGGAAAAGTTGCAAAGAGTGAGATCATGTAAATGTGGTGGGTGAATACACTGGTTCATGCTGTTTTTAGTTCAAAATTATTTCACATCAAAGGCTTTGTGTGCTGGTCCATTGTCATAGTAATTGACCATTCCTCAATATTTGCTACAAATCATGATGTTTCCATTTCATTGTTTCATGAAAATATTTTAAATTTCTAAGTAAAATGCCTGGTTAACAGATTGATGATTAAGAATAAATTCTGAATCAACAAGGCATCAAAAAAGAAAACAATCAGCAGCATCTTGGCATTGAAGCTTGCTTGTAATGCTTTATTGGAGAAGTGATGAATTTGAATTTGGGTTTTCCATTTACTTGACTGCTGCTTCATGTCTGAGTTGAAGATGAAGCATCAATTTCATCATCATAATAATCTTCAAAAAAGATCAGAGTTGATTTTCAAGTTGTTGTTTTTTTTGTAATTCATAGCATGCATCTACTCAGGATTTCCTTTCTTCAATCTTGAGCCTATGAGACATAATTTTGCAGAAACATTTTAAATTTGCAATTCATCATTCAAAATCCATTTGAATGAATACCAGAATACACCAGACAAATTAACAAGTTCATCAACTGTTTTGTGATGGTCTTCTAAAATCAGTTCATCAACTATTTTGTGGTCTTCCAAAATCAGTTCATGAACTGTTCTGTAATGGGCTTCCAAAATCAGTTCATGAATTTCTGTGATGGTCTTCCAAAATCACTTCATGAACTGTTCTGTGATGGACTTCCAAAATCAGTTCATGAATTTCTGTGATGGACTTCCAGAATCAGTTCATGAACTTCTGTGATGGTCTTCCAAAATCAGTTCATGAACTGTTCTGTGATGGACTTCCAAAATCAGTTCATGAATTTCTGTGATGGTCTTCCAAAATCAGTTCATGAACTGTTCTGTGATGGACTTCCAAAATCAGTTCATGAATTTCTGTGATGGACTTCCAGAATCAGTTCATGAATTTCTGTGGTGGTCTTCCAAAATCAGTTCATAAACTGTTCTGTGATGGACTTCCAAAATCACTTCATGAACTGTTCTGTGATGGTCTTCCAAAATCAGTTCATGAATTTCTGTGATGGACTTCCAGAATCAGTTCATGAACTTCTGTGATGGTCTTCCAAAATCAGTTCATGAACTGTTCTGTGATGGACTTCCAAAATCAGTTCATGAATTTCTGTGATGGTCTTCCAAAATCAGTTCATGAACTGTTCTGTGATGGACTTCCAAAATCAGTTCATGAATTTCTGTGATGGACTTCCAGAATCAGTTCATGAATTTCTGTGGTGGTCTTCCAGAATCAGTTCATGAATTTCTGTGATGGTCTTCCAAAATCAGTTCATGAACTGTTCTGTGATGGACTTCCAAAATCAGTTCATGAATTTCTGTGATGGTCCTCCAAAATCAGTTCATGAACTGTTCTGTGATGGTTTTCCTAAATCAGTTCATGAACTGTTCTGTGATGGTCTTCCAAAATCAGTTCATGAATTCTTGTGACAATATCATCCATTCTGGAAGTTGAGGATTGTCCTGTGAGAAGTGAAAAAACCACTCATAAACTTATATTTTCCCCAGAGTAACTTGCTTGTAAGCTGTTTCAAGCATTATAACTTTTCCTGCACATTTCTCCAAGCTTTTCAACCATCACAAAAAAAATGCACTTAACAAAAAAAAAATTACATGGCACTACTATTTCATTCAATGACACCAATCATTAGACTGATACATGAGGGTCCCTGAAAGAGGCACCTGATGGCAGAAGCATGTATTACACAATGGGCCTACTTATCAGAAAATTATTTCAATTTTGTTTGGATGCCCCTTCATATATAAAGTTAACATAAAAATAACCAAATAATTGGTTGTTTAGGAGGTTACATGATGTTCACTCACCAAAGTAATGTTTTTTTTTTTGATTTGGAACCTCAAGCTCTAGGTCTATCAGTCTGTTATTATGAGAAAGTATACAGAATGATAAAATATCCATTAGTTAAGTATCTTGGGAGGTCATGTGATGTTAAAGTACTAAAAATGACAGACCACTCTTCTACTGAACTAAACTGAAGAGGTGTTATGATGTGAGAATTGGTGCAAACCATTTCTGATGAAGTAAAAATGTTATTAAAGACCATCAAGATTATTAAAAAACTGATCTGCATCAACAAATATTATGATACATCTAAGTAATCTTCCATTTGGAAAATTTTCTTAAAGACTATTAATCAAACAATTTTTAATCTTATTTTGGATGGTTTAGAAACTATCAACACGCTTCTTTTATATTTAATCTTTTAGATAGATATTGACACCACTACAACATTTTTACAATGACATTTTTGTTGTGATTATGGCAGGCTTATTTAGCCAAAACATTGGAATAATATGATAGTTAAATACACATGGATGAATCTAGAAAACATATCTTGTATAGATATATATAATATTTATATTTATGTATATAAATATAAAGGAGAAAATAATGGTAATAAATACAAATAAAAATTAGCCATTATATTAATCAAGTCTTAGTTTTGAAAGACTGCATTATCTTATTGCATGTAAGAAAATAACTAACTAAAGATTAGAATGGCTAATAAGATTAACTGACAAATGATCTAATTATCTATTTTTAAACAAATTGAGAACTGATAAGTAATTACTATAAAGATTATTGTTGAATAGGTGGATCATTGGATAGATGTAATGCCTAATGCATTGAATGACTTGTCATTGATATGCTGGAAACAAAATGTTTAATTATTAGCAGTGATTAGTGCCAACTAACAAATTTATAAAGTATCTACTGAACAGCTAATAATATATAGTTTAAGTAATGTAAAAAAATAAGAAGAGCTATAAATTCTATTATTGTATGCCAATATACTGTTACTATGGCTTTCATATATAGAAAAGTTGACAAATATATATATAAATGTAAAATACAGTACCCATTATAAAATATTATATATATATATTAAAAAAAAAAATTTAATGGTAAATACAATATTATAGTTTAAATTCTTTTGTAGCGCTTTCGATTACATGGTAATCCTCATTAGCTTTAACTGAATTTCAAATTTTTTAGACTTAATGTTACATATATTTCCATAAGCTGTGTATGGCCGTATTTGCAACTTGCCTATTAATAACATCATTCTTATATTTATCAATTAATATTGCCTCTTTAATTTTCCTCTTTTTATGATTTCTTTCTTCCATTAATATTTTTATTTCATTACTATTAAATGTAAACTTATAATTACAAGTTTTTTCATGGTCAAAGAATACTGAAGCTGTATTAAATTGACTATTTACATTATTTTTAATTTGATTATATAATAATTGATGCTCCTTCAATCTTTTTTCCACAGAACATCTCGATTCACTGATATAAAATTTCTGACATCCACATGAAATTTGATAAATTATATTACTTCTTTGCAATTTAGGAATTATACTCTTAGAATTATTAATCAATCGATTAACATTTGGAGGAACACAAAATGAAATATTATACTTTTCTTTAAATATATTCTTAATTAATTTAGATTGCATGTTATTTATAAACGGCATAGATATCCATTTTTTATTATCTAAAGTAACACTGCAAACACTTTTCTTATTATTAAATGAATTTACTGTATGCAAGATTTGGTTTTTATCATAACCAACCTTTAAAAGTTCATTAGCAAAGAGTTCAATATTTAAAATTTTATCACTCTTATATTTACATAATTTATCATTGTGATGCAAAAATGATTTCAGACTTGCCATTTTATGTATCATTGGAACACGTGATTTAAAATGAATATATCCTCTTTCTCCAATAGGTTTAAAAATTAATTTATAATTTAAATCAGTAGCATCTCTAAATATTTGTAAATCCAAAAATTTTATTTTTCCATTTTGTTCATTCTCAATAGTCCATTTTAAATTGTTTAAATTATTCAGATTATATAAAAGAACATCAATAATGTCTTTAGGACCACAAACAAAAACATCATCAACATATCTAGTATAAATTTTAATATCTTCAAAATTATAAGAATTAAATATAATATCTTCATATTTTGACAATGTAAAATTACAAATTTGTGCTACCATAGGTAATCCCATTGGCCATCCTTTACCCATTTTATAAAACCTATCATTATATGTTGCAATAATATTATCACTTATAAATTTTAGTGATTCAATAATAAAATTTATTAAATGTTTATTTACAGACATATTAATTAGTTCAATTTCAATTAAATTTATAGATTCAAGATGATCAATTGATCCATATAATTCTGTTACATCCAATGAAGCTAACAGATCATTATCATTTATTTTTATATTTTTAATTTTATCAACAAATTCATAAGAAGATGCAATTGTATATCTTCCAAAACCCAACATATCTTCCAACAATTTACCAATATATTTAGTTGTTTTATACATAAATGATCCACTCAAATCAATCATCAATCTAAGAGGATTTCCTACTTTTTGAAGTTTAATGTTAGCAAATATTCTTGGATTAAGAAATTTGATAAGAAAATTGACATTTTATATAATTGTTATTATCCAAATAGTTATGGTAATGATAATTACATGAATTTAACAGATGAAAAAATTAGTTTTACTCAAAAATATGTATTACAATATGGTTCAAAGTATGTAGGAAGTATATGGAAAGATTATAATATGGAATTGATTGCATCAGTGCAGAACGTTTTTGATGATAATATGAATTTACAAGATTGTAGTAATATTATTAAGGAGATTTCTAAATATAAAATAAAAACTAATAAATATGATAAGTCATGGAATTATGCTATTTTTGAATTTAAAAATCTTCTTAGAACTGAACAAAATATATGTTTGAAAGAAGACAAAGGTTTGCATATGTGTTTTATTAAAAAAGATGCATATAATGATAAAATTGAAACACAAATGAGTAAATTGGGATTTGATATTATTGATAGTTATAACATGGAGGGACAATGTGTGAAATTTATAAATAGTATTTTAAAGAAGGCTAAAAGTCATTTTATGGATAATTGTACATATTATGATATATATCCATCTACATCTATATGCCCAAGAATATTTGCTAACATTAAACTTCAAAAAGTAGGAAATCCTCTTAGATTGATGATTGATTTTGGTGGATCATTTATGTATAAAACAACTAAATATATTGGTAAATTGTTGGAAGATATGTTGGGTTTTGGAAGATATACAATTGCATCTTCTTATGAATTTGTTGATAAAATTAAAAATATAAAAATAAATGATAATGATCTGTTAGCTTCATTGGATGTAACAGAATTATATGGATCAATTGATCATCTTGAATCTATAAATTTAATTGAAATTGAACTAATTAATATGTCTGTAAATAAACATTTAATAAATTTTATTATTGAATCACTAAAATTTATAAGTGATAATATTATTGCAACATATAATGATAGGTTTTATAAAATGGGTAAAGGATGGCCAATGGGATTACCTATGGTAGCACAAATTTGTAATTTTACATTGTCAAAATATGAAGATATTATATTTAATTCTTATAATTTTGAAGATATTAAAATTTATACTAGATATGTTGATGATGTTTTTGTTTGTGGTCCTAAAGACATTATTGATGTTCTTTTATATAATCTGAATAATTTAAACAATTTAAAATGGACTATTGAGAATGAACAAAATGGAAAAATAAAATTTTTGGATTTACAAATATTTAGAGATGCTACTGATTTAAATTATAAATTAATTTTTAAACCTATTGGAGAAAGAGGATATATTCATTTTAAATCACGTGTTCCAATGATACATAAAATGGCAAGTCTGAAATCATTTTTGCATCGCAATGATAAATTATGTAAATATAAGAGTGATAAAATTTTAAATATTGAACTCTTTGCTAATGAACTTTTAAAGGTTGGTTATGATAAAAACCAAATCTTGCATACAGTAAATTCATTTAATAATAAGAAAAGTGTTTGCAGTGTTACTTTAGATAATAAAAAATGGATATCTATGCCATTTATAAATAACATGCAATCTAAATTAATTAAGAATATATTTAAAGAAAAGTATAATATTTCATTTTGTGTTCCTCCAAATGTTAATCGATTGATTAATAATTCTAAGAGTATAATTCCTAAATTGCAAAGAAGTAATATAATTTATCAAATTTCATGTGGATGTCAGAAATTTTATATCGGTGAATCGAGATGTTCTGTGGAAAAAAGATTGAAGGAGCATCAATTATTATATAATCGAATTAAAAATAACGTAAATAGTCAATTTAATACAGCTTCAGTATTCTTTGACCATGAAAAAACTTGTAATTATAAGTTTACATTTAATAGTAATGAAATAAAAATATTAATGGAAGAAAGAAATCATAAAAAGAGGAAAATTAAAGAGGCAATATTAATTGATAAATATAAGAATGATGTTATTAATAGGCAAGTTGCAAATACGGCCATACACAGCTTATGGAAATATATGTAACATTAAGTTTAAAAAATTTGAAATTCAGTTAAAACTGATGAGGATTACCACGTAATCGAAGGCGCTACAAAAGAATTTAAACTATAATATTATATTTACCATTAAATTTATATATATATATATACACACACACACTTCAGGAATAATTGTCTTCACCATCTGCCTTGAAGCACTATCAGTAATCCATGTTCTGATTTAATACTGTATTGCTCATGGTTGTTTGATGCTGACATCTTTGCCCATTTATTTACACCTAATTTAAGTGGACTAACTTATTTATTATATAGTTTAAGAAATGATAAAAGGGCTTCAATTTATACGAACGATGATGGAAAAAACTATTTGGTGAATAATAACATTATTAATAAGATGCTTAATAAAACCATCAAATGAATAGATTAAATCAAAGGTAGACAATGGGGTGCAAGCAAGAAGCAGGGTACTTGTGAAGTAGTTTTAAAGTCTGCTACTAACGCATGATGCTCTATGTCATGTTGTGACCAAGTTTTTAGTAGCATACATTTGCTATTATTTTTTGTGTTGATAATCCATTTTTCTTTCCATGGTGCAATTATAGTTATAACAATTTTGTTATATATTAGATGTTTTTCGTCTGTGAAGTATTTTATGCGTTTGGAATTGGCAATCTAAAGTATAAAACTGATATAATTTCAAAAACACATCAAAATGCTTAAATATTTTGAGATTTAATGAATAAAAATAACTATCCATTACTAAAATATTAAGCTCTAAAATACACTCTTAACTATGTTTCAACATACTTTTGAAAATCTCTTTTTCCCTCTCGAAACATTAAGTATTGAAAATCCAAGTATTGAGTGCAGTTTAATAATCACATTTAGATTACTATCCAAGAATGAGGAGCTGTTGAATTATAATAAGCTAGCTTAAGATATCAAGTGGCAAATGGCACATCAGAGGTTTGTATATAAACAAATATAAAAGTCAGTAATTGAGTAATAATATTATATATATGTATTAGATATATCTTAAGCTTAAATCTTACTTCTGCAAAATTGAGAAAAAGTGTTAATGTCACAAACTTGCTATTTGTAGTACTGTTCTTTGTAAAAAGACTGTTTACCTCCTAAAATAAACGTTGGATTCAGTTGTCATTTTTGTTACCATTTAATGAAAAACAATCGCAGGCTAGTATTTTTCTAATGCTTGCTATGACAACATAAAATTTCTTTCCAATAGATTATTTAACGTATGTTTTATATTAAACTAAGTATCACGTGACTTCAGCTGCTTTCTTTTAATATATGGAATAGAAGTTGCTATTTACTTTATTTTCTTCTTGACTAGACACTGGTTATAAAAACTTACAATAGATGACTCTGGAGTAGAGTAAATCGAGTGAATTTCTGCCTACATTTAATATACTGTTTTATAAAAATAACTAATAGCTAAAATATAAATATGTTTTCAGGGTAAAAATCTGAATAAACTAGGATAAACAATTCTAAAATTTCTCTTTTAAAATAGATTTGAAATCAATTTTGAATATTTAATAAAATAACAACGAGTATCTTTTCTTAGCTAATAAAGTTTTTCTTTTTGTTAAGATTTCTCGTGTAGAAAATTTTCAACATCCTGTTAAAATAATTATTAAAAATTACATTGTGAACACAAAATTACACTTATTTACATGGATTAACAAATCAAATTCTTTTCATTAGCAGATATGTTAGAAAGAGTTCATTTAGATTTCTTCATTAACACCCTCAAACATTCTACAAGAAATGTTTTCATGTGTAAAAAAAAAAAAAAGTTTTAAAAATAAAAATATTAAATGAAGACTTTTTATTATGAATATTTTTTTAAATGTTATGAACTTTCAATTATGAATTAAACGTATATACACTTTTTCTATTTTAATATCCTGTTATAATCTTACTACATGGTTGAATTTAAAATAGTAATTTATTCTAGTAATTTTATGACAATTTCTACTTTTTTTACGGTTAATTATTTTCATATTTATAAAAAAAAATTGCGTTATTTTATCAAAAATGTTTTCAAATATATATATAAGTTATGCAAAACCTAGCTTGAATTTGGTGTAGGTTCTGGAGGTCAAAGGCCGTGAATTGCTGCTACTTTTTATTATTTCCGGTTCCGTCTCCTAGCAATGAAGTATTCAAATATTTTTTTGATACTGCTAGGTTTGGTGCATTCGTAAAGTGTCAGACTGGTCAAGATACATGAATCGTGTTCTGGTCTGCAACTTTCAGTTTGAGCAATAAACCATTCTATTGTTTTTTAATAGTCTATTGCAAAACAAACACTTCTCCATCAATATTTCAGTTTCTAGGGAGAAAGTTAAATCAGTTCAGTATTCACCATTCACAAATGGTAAGGCTTTGAGTACTTTCTAACTATCAATAAGTAGTTACCCATTTACCAACCAATATCAGATAGTTAGTTGCTTTGGCTATGGACTAGCTATTTTAAAAAGGAAATATACTCAAAAAAAATAAAATTTATTCAGGTCATAAGCATAGTAATAGGTGCACTACCATTATTCTATAATACTCTTGTTTGTATGTGTGAGAGTGCATGGGAGAACTTGAATACACAGATTGTTTCAATGTGTAAACTTGTTATGTTTAAATGATAAGAAATTTTTTAAATGTACATCTATTTAAATACTTTGGTTGCTTTTTATGATGTGTTATAGCAGAGACTTATTGCATTTAACAAACTAAATTTTACTACAGTGATATAATTATCTCAGTTAGATTAGGTCTGTTATTTTGATCAATTTGTTATATGGTAATGAGACATAGAAACCCTATCAATTTAGCATAAAGTCTGTAGGTGCAAGTATAATATTTGCTCTCATATAATCATACTTTACAATTAAATTTTAACTTTACCATCTAATTAATCCAATTAGGATAGAGCTATCAGTGAAAGGAAGAAAGAAAAACTAAAGGTAAATTCTAAAAAGACTAGTAGTGTTCAATGGATTTTCATAAAAAAGAAAAAATAAGGATTGATAGAAGTAAACTAGAAAAAGTCAATTATTACAAGTATCTTGATCAGATTATTACAGCAAATAAAAACATGTAGATAAAATTAATTATGAAATTAAACTTGGGTGGAATGTTTTGGTAGAAATAACTTAATATTCAAATGAAATATAACTATGTGTTTGAGAAGAGAAGTTTTTAACAGATGCCTTTTACCAGCTTTTATGTAAGGTTTTGAAACTTGGATGATTTTCAGAAAAACCAATACAAAGATTTCAGACAATGCAGTGAAGTATAGTGAGGTGTATGTTAAAATTTACAATGAAAGGCATCACTGAAAATATTTAAAAACTAAAGTGGAGTTGGGATCAACATATTAAACGAGATAATAGTCTATAAACAGATGAGGTTTTTAACTGAATCCCAAGAATTATTTTAAAACCTAGAAGACAATATATGAGATGGAATTAATAAAATTTCTGGAGTAATGTGAATAAGAGACATTATAAATCAAAGGAAATGTGTAAACTTAAAGAGTATTTCATGCTTCAGTTGAATAATAATTAAAAATGATGTTAATAAAGTAACACAGTATTTACTAAATATAAAATTTTATAGTAATTTTGTGTAAATTGTAATGAGAAGTCTGTTTTTATGTGTTAAATTCTTAGCACTAACTATCTCCTTACTATACTTATAGTTTTATTTCAGTAATTATTTCTAAGTCTTTAAAAGTTTAATTCATGATTATGTAACATTAATTATAAAATTATTTTTGAAAAATGAGTTATCATCCTGCATCTGGTCATGAAGAAAAGAGAAGAAAATATTAAAATTGAAAAATTTATTAGAGAAGCATTTAAATAAAAACTCTTAATCAGAAATCGAAATTAATTGTTGGATTTGATCTGTCTTGAGTTATCCTGTATATTATTAACAAATTTAAGGCAAATAATTATCATTGCATTCATCTCTTTTATAAATAGAATTTAACAGCCACTGATCTTTATAGATATGACCAAATACAATCATTAAACTATATAGCAAATGACTGCCAACCCTAAGGATACTGATATAGAATTAAAAGATTTTATAAAGACACTAGTAAAACTATTTTCTGGTTTAAATGTATAGATTTCCTTTGTGATATCTTATTAGTCACTAGAATGTGGAAAAAAGATCTGTATACTAAATAATTAGTTTCCTTTAGACGTTAGAATATGCTTTAATTCAGATGGAGAAGGGTATTTGAATCAGACATTTCCAAAGATGCATTGGAGGCCATTGAAATGTAGCAATGGAAATAAGTGTAGAAAATTAGTTGGATGAATAAGATGATAAGGAAGGAAGTTTTGGAAAGAGTAATTTAAAAAAGAAGGTTCATTGAGGAAATTAGAGATAGAAAAAAGAAACTGGATTGGATATACTGAGAAAAAAAATAGTTTAATGTGAGATGCTGTGGAAGAAATGGTATACGAAAATAAGAAAAAAAGGATGAAGAGAGTGATCTTGCTGGATGATATAGAAGATGAGAAATGATATACATTGAATTGAAGATTTGAGCAATGAATAGACTAGAGAAATAAATGAAATAGTTGTGTGAGTGTTCTCTATCCATAAGACAGAACATGATTGATTGATTTTCAAAGGTCTCTATGAATTACTAAAAAAACTGAGATCGTTAGTGATGAATAACTTGTAAATATAATATGTATATGTGAATTTTCTGCATATAGAATAAAAAATGCTATCATGCTTTTGTTTTTTACTATTATATCTAAAAAGAAAAGTTTGCTCTTTGTCTCACATTTTAAACTGAAATTAATATTAGAGGTACACTATTTAGAGATCTGTAGAAAATCAATAAATTATCTACTTTGTTGTCAAATTATAAGAGTGCCAACTGTATACTTGGGCAAAACAGAGGGTTTGAAGACTGCCAACATCTTTGCTGCTTGCCTGTTAAATTAATATTAGGGTATGAAACTATTTAAATGATTTAGATAACTACTTTGTGGCTAAATCATAAGAATATAAATTGTATACCTGAGCCAAACTGAGGATTTGGAGACAGCAAAAGTCTTAAGAAATGATATAATACAAACATAGTTACAATAATAATTAGAATTATCTGGGTGCTGATTTTTTCTTACATAAATAATTTTTTGTTTGTTTTTAAACAAATAAAAACTCATAAGAATATTTGACATATTTTACATAGAGTACAAGCGGAAAAAAAATGCAGTATCTTTTAGACTAAATAGTTAATAGCTGATGAGTAAATGGATATTGAGCATTTTTCCATCCTTGTTTTACTTTTAACTAAGAACATTTATACACTCACTTTTTAACCAACATTGTACGGATGGCTGGTTTGTTATGGGCTGGATAACTACCAAGAAAAAAATCTTCCAAGTTACCTGATCCAAATTTAAGCCAGCTTGTTGGCATAGCAACATGATAATCTACCATTGCAACATGAGGTGCTTTTAATTATAGAACTCATCAATATTTAAGAACCAATGCATACAGTATTATTTATATTTGATAAATATTAACTAGTAGTTGTTTCATAATAATTGAATAGTTTGTTTCTCAGGAGTTAATAAATAATTCAAGCAGTTAAAATGATAGAGCCAGGACACACTCCATGGGTCTTTATCTTTGGACTCTAACACTTTTCCACTATACTCAACAATGCAGGACAATTATTGTGATTAGATTATGCAACAAAAAAAAAACAGTATATACCAGCTCTGACAAAGATAAACATGATTTCATCAAAATTGTGGCAATATAATTTAGTGAATGACTTTCTGTTTCAGTGGATAAGACCTTTTTAGAGATTTTTGAAACTTGAAACAGGATTTTTTATATTCTGGAATGAATATTTTTTTTACACAGAAAACTAATACATGATATTTTTATTATCATATATATATAATGGTCAGATTTGTACATTCACATAACAAAATCCAGAGTCCAAGCAAAATATACCAAAGCTGACCAAAGTAAGATGGTGAGATCCTGAATCTGACAAAATTTCAATTCATTTACCAGTACTCCATAACTTAACATTTCTGAGGTTACACTTTGTCTCAATTTCCTTGCGAGCTGGCTCCAAACAGGAAGAAACATGAGATTTAAGAATTGGCCAACTACTTAAATAATGGGGCTAAATGAATTACTCAGTATGCAAATTAACTTAACTAAAATAATGCATATTCAACATAATAAAATCATTAAAGAATCAGGGTTGAATTGCAAGCAAACAGACATGAAACAAGTATATATTTTAAATAGGTTTATTAAAATAAATAATTCAAACAAAACAAAATGACATTAATTATATAGTGTTAACTATATGGAATTAATGCATGCATGCATTATATAGTGAATGAGACTAAATTAACACGGTGGTCTCATCTTAATATATAAAAGAGATATGTGTATATGTTTGTGCAGTTAATAAAATTATGCCTATAATAGTTATATTGTCAATTTTACAAGTTAATAATCTAGCCAAGATGATTACCATATACAGCATTATGATGGCTGATATATATATATTTACTAGTCTTATACATAAAAGACCCTCCAAAATCCAAAATTATTCTAAGTGGATAACCTTCTTTATGTAATTTTACATTAGCAAATACACATGGACAAATAACACTTGAAGGATATAATGAATAAGACTAATTTTTTATTTAATAAAAAATATTCAAAGATTGATCGTAGTGTAAATTATGTCAATTTATCGTCATGTGATTTGAAATTAATACAAAAGTATGTATTAGGATTTGGTTCTAAATATGTGGGTGATATAGTTGATGACTATAAACTGGAGATTATATCATCAGTTCAAAATTTTTATGATGGAAAATTAATGACTGTTGGGGAGTTTAATAAAATTGTTAAGGATTTTAATTTACAAAATTCTAATAAATATGATAATTCATGGAAAAGAGTTATTGGATTATTTAAAAGACAATTAATGAAAGTTAAATTGATTTGCTTAAAGGAAGATAAAGGTTTACGGATGTGCTTGATTTCAAATAATGAATATATTCAAGGAGTTATTTTACAAATGGAAAAATTAAATTTTGAATTGATTGATAAATATAATATTGATTCAGAAAGAATGAAATTTATTAATAACATTTTATTAAAGGCAAAGAATAAAGGAATAAATGATAATGTGTACTATTCATTATATCCTTCAAGTGCTATTTGTCCACATGTATTTGCTAATGTAAAATTACATAAGGAAGGTTTTCCACTTAGAATAATTTTGGATTTTGGAGGGTCTTTTATGTATAAGACTAGTAAATATATAGCTAAAATTTTACAAGATTTAATTGGATTTGGAATACATATATATATATATATATATATATTCCATAATATTATATATATATATATATATATATATATATATATATATATATATGAGCAAATAATAAGTTCAAGATTATGCAAATTCACCAGAAGATTAGACTTTCAGACTAATGCTGAATAGTTAATTAATAAGAAGGAAAGAACTGTTACCTTTGGATTCACATATATATGCTATGGTGCTAAAGAAAACTAAATAGGTTCAATCTGCTAAACTAACACAAACCAATTCTTAAAATAGCATTATAATTATTCTAACTAAAAGGGTTAAAAATAAATTATAATCTAAGTTAAAGTATTGAATCTGCATATATAATTAAAATTAAAGACAAGAAAGTATATTTATTTGATGGCATTAATAAATTTTAACAAATATACTTTTAATATCATCTTTAGCTAGCCTATCACTTCTAACAGTTATCAAAAAGTCATAAGTTATAATAACTGACTAGGCAAACTGTAATGAAATATAATGCAAATACACATCAATGATATTAGCGATCAGCTATTATCTAACATAATAGGATTTCGAAATAGCGTTCCAATATGTTAAGTAGCATTCTTAAAATATTAAAATGGAGATATCAATATTTATCTCTCCCTTAAAAGTTTATTAAAAATTAATATTTGCTGTTTCAAAATATTATAACATGTATAAATTAAATTAAGATAAAATAATTAGAACAATAAACATAAGCATAACTTCAGCATAAGGAAATATAGATAATTAACTGATTACAATTAATTTAATTTAGAGAAATAAATTAACATTTATAGAGATAAATTCAGGCAAGATTCATACAGATTTAACTAGAATTTGAATAATAAAACAATGAATGTTCAAATTACATTATATCAGCTAGCTTTAAATATTAAAGTTAAAGGTTTGGAAATGGTTAAGAGCTCCATGTTCCTTAGATATGATGACAGGTGTAGTGGATTTCTTGGACTCTGGATAAGAAGTCTGGTTTGAACTACAGTTTTCTTGCAGCAATCCATTAGCTGGTAGGTTTCCCATCTCTAGAGTTATTATAATGGGCCATTAAACATGTACAATGGTACTAGAGGTTGCCATCTCCCCTCAGGAAAATAGAAAATCAAGCACCTTTCTACTCCACCATGTCAAAAATAAAACTGGCATGGAGCCTGATGGCAATGCTTCTTTAGATTTATAGTATATATTTTTGCAGCTTGAAATATTGCCTATTTATATGATTTCCAAATCCCATCATACTTTGTCAACAAAATTGGATTTACAGATAGTAAATCCATTAGCACCTATTTGCCATCTTATATTTTAACTTACAAAATCTATTTAAACTTTTGTTTAAAATTTAAACCTGATATTTTTAAGACAACTTAGCCACTTTGATTCCCTAAAGCCTGAACAATAATGCTGGTTCAGTCATTCTTGTTTGTTATAAAATACATTTTGGGGGGAAATATTATTAAAAATAAGATTTTAGCTTTTAGATTACACTATACCTGCACAGGTATGGTAGCGAGATTTTTGTTTATTACTACTCAGTTTAAAATTAAGAATTATTAGAAAATTTTTAAATAACATTTCATTATATATATATATCATACTGATACATGGACTTCACACGTATACATGTGATTTCAAATGTAAAATAATAAATCGATTCATTTAACAAAATAAAATCTATAATTTTAAAATTTTGATTTTAAATAAAATATACATGCTGTAATATATATAAACCTATAATAGTACAGCCATTTATTCATGTATATATATATCAATAGATGGCGTTTTACCAAAAACACCGTCAAAGCGTATGTTTGTTTACATAAACGTCAGAGTACGCATTCACTATCTCTTCCGTTAGTTCCACCCTCAGATCATGATTTCAAGCTGATTTTCTATCATCAGTGAAGGACAGGAATAAGAAACTAGATCTAAACACTAAACTCTGAGCATTTATGAAACAATTTCTATTCAGCTTGCAAGCATGAATCTTTTAGACACATAATGTCTTCAAACTCAGCATAGCAAGCCAGATAGCTATATGGGTCTGATAGCAGTTCAGTTTTACCATATAGTAGAAGCCTCTGCAATATATATCATTGCAAGAAATCTTCAAAGGTACATTTATGAAAAACAAAAAACAAAAACTTGCTAATGCTTGTATTTATGATCAATAGATGGCGTTTTACCAAAAACACCGTCAAAGCATATTTGTTTACATAAACATCAGAATAAGCGTTCACTCTCTTCCATTAGTTCCACCCTCAGATCATGATTTCAAGCTGATATCAGACCCATATAGCTATCTGACTTGCTATGCTGAGTTTGAAGACATTACGTGACTAAAAGATTCACGCTTGCAAGCTGAATAGAAATTGTTTCATATACGCTCAGAGTTTAGTGTTTAGATCTAGTTTCTTATTCCTGTCCTTCGCTGATGATAGCAAATCAGCTTGAAATCATGATCTGAGGGTGGAACTAACGGAAGAGATAGTGAATGCTTACTCTGACATTTATGTAAACAAACATATGCTTTGACGGTGTTTTTGGTAAAACGCCATCTATTGATCATAAATACAAGTGTTAGCAAGTTTAACTTGTTTTTTGTTTTTCATATATATATATGATGATACATATATAATTGTGTTGATGCTTATACGCATGTACTCTGAAAGATTTAAATCTAGCATAGATGAAGGTATAGGAGAAAAAAGGTGAAACATATATGATATCAGGAATATATCATTTCATATCCTTAAAATTACAATAAAAGAATAGAGAAAAAAATGAATTTTACTTATAGTTAATATAAATTTGCATACAATCATGAATTTAATTCATGTGCTATCTTGCCTGGCTATTCTTCTACTTTTAAGATTGTTGTCTTTTAACCAACCCCACCACTGTGATTATTGTAGATGGTCCTAAATAAATCTAAAAACTTGCTAAATGATTAACTATATAAATATAAATTTACAAAATCAAATTTAAAAACACACTAAATGAAAATATAAGTAGATGAAGCACACATAAAGAAATTAATATTCATAATGAAAATACATTATGCTTGTTAATATGATTGGGGATGGAACAGATCATTAATGATTATTCTGTTCTAGTGGGATCTGAGGGTTTAGATCTGCGGATGATTGGAAATGATCTTGTGTAGGTGGGAACTGGAAGTTAATCTAAAAATGGCTTCAAAACATGGTATTATCACTTCCTACGAAGTTTTCTTTGTACTCTTTATGGTCTTCATTTTCATATTTCTGTGTGATCAGGAATGGCTCTTTACAGAGTGGAAAGTAACTGCTATAATCTCCAATGCATCTATTCTTCAGCTTCTGGGTTTGAGTCCATAATGAATCCCTTACCCTGACACAGGACTCCTTTTCTTTCTCTTCCTCACCCTAACTGTCCACTCTATTTCAGCTTCTGTGTCCTCTACATCACTTCTTTCCTCAATGATAGTTGCCCCTGGTCAGCTTCAATCTTCACTCCCTCTAACCTATTCTGAGAGTTCCTAGCTCCATCCAAAGCATGCCATTTTCCTCTATCTTTGAACCCCAAACATGGACATCTCTCTCCCATCCCCAAAATATAGTGATTTTTAAGTTTCAGGTCCCTTGACTCACATTATCTTACCCAAACTTGTCCTCCATATTTAGAATATCCAGACAGTCCTTTTCTCCCAAAGTCTAAAACATTCCATTTACTCCTTACCCATACATCTACATTGTTATATCTATTTCTACCCTTCATTTATAACATATCAAAGGTATTTCTATCCTCTATCCTCACAATGCTTTATAGTTCCTTCATGAAGTTGGTGACAGGGTCCTAATCACCTAGTAATTTGGTGAGATAGCCACATGATGATGGTACTGACCTGTTCCCCAGGGTTTTAAAAATGAGTGACCTCAGGGTCTCCCACAGTGGATAATCATGAACTGCATGGTTTTGCCACTTTGTCAACTCCACCTTGAGTATCTTCTCTGATGGTTCCCCTGTATATAACTTTCCTGCAATCTCTTCAAAGCTCCTCTTCACTGGTATTCAATATCATGTGTCCCTCCTGGATGTGTTCCTTTCTCTTCTTTTCTCTCTTTGCCTCTATCTTTTGATTCATGGATGTCATCCTTCAGTTTCAATCTTTCCTGGGTTGCTACATTATTGTATAGCTTCCTCCTGCCCCTTAGTTTTTGTTCTTGTTCCTTTTGATTCTTTAGTTTTTCCCCCATGTCCTTCTTGATTCGAGACATTGCAGTCCATATGAGTGTCTCATGTCTTACTTTATCTCAAGTAGTCTTAAATTCTGCCTTTATTTTCTGTATAGCTTCATCAGTTTCTTTCTGATGATCCCATGAATTTAAAGTGTATTTCTTTATAATGTTTCTGCCAGACTATTCTCAATCCTTATAGTCCTTTCTGCAATCTCTCCTCTGCCTGTTGGTCCTTCTCTTCTCTCTGCTGATATCTAAGTTCTAAGCTTTTTCTTATTTCCAAAATATTTTATTTTTATTATCACTTCCATTTTTTTATCATTTTTTCCCCTCTCTGTCCTATCCTTTTTTGAGTTCTTCCAGATTTCTGCCATCTCTTGAAGTATCTAATGCATGTGAATTCAAACTTTACCATCTTTGCATTAGCAGCAGCAGCTGATACACTGTCTCTTGCCTCCAATTATAACTTCATAATAATAATACTCTATATTGTTGTAATCCAATAAATTTTTTGATCATTTAAATTCATCTTTTATACCGTATGATAAGTAGTTTCTTTTTTAACCTTGAAAAAAAGTTAATGGCTCTTTTCAATTTACCTTAATTAAAACCAAATTTTTTATCTAAAAAGTATTTTTAATCTTTCCAACAATGGAATATATTATAGTAAATTTTATGTCAAGCATTGGTGGCTGAGTGGTCAGCACAGCTACCTTACAAGCAGTTATCCCGGGTTTGTTTCCCAGCCGAAGCTTTGACACATGAAAAAAAAAAATTTTATCACAAATGTTAATTTAAAAAAATTTCTTAATCTAATTAACAATAGATAGGGAAATTATATAATTATTGTTAGTATCTATTTTAACATAAAATACAAGTTTGTTTTAGATTTTTTTTTAATTTCAAATCAGAATAAAACATTAAATAGATCTTTTTAAATGTTTATTCTATAATTAATGTTTTAAATTCAAAATTATTATTTAACTTTTAACTGTTATTCCGGTGTAATATAATAACTATTGACCAAAAAAAAATCTTTTGTGTTTATTTCTACTTTTCCTTTCAACTTTATATATATCCATGCACACGCACTATTATGTTGTTATATGCCATGATACACTTAACCTTCTTATATCTGTTCTCCTGGGGAAAGGAAAAGTGAAATAAAGCACTCACCTAACAATATTTTACATAACATACATGTATAACTTAAAGTTCATACTTCAAACTATGTATTCATCAATTTTTTTAAAAAATTTGACAGACATCTATCATCTAACAGAATGAATAAATGGCCTGCAATTTTTCAGATTGATAAAGATTTCAGCTACTAAATTATAAGTACACAATGAAGCATGAACACCAAGAGAACTACCTCATTGTAGACACAATAAGCTATCACAAACCAAATTGAAAATACTGCAAAAATCAAAACCCTGCTCCTTTGAGTCTTATGGATTGGAAATTGCAAAACTATGCTTTTGTCTTATTATTGGAGACTTGGTGGCTGGCACTCACAGAACTATGTCTTTCTCCTTTTTTTTTGGAGACTTAAACACTGGAATCATGGTGGGATGTTCACTGCACCATGATAAATAATAGAAAATCAGAAAGCAGGTTGGAGCAATGCCTGAGATGGAACACTCTTTGGAGTTGAATGAAAACATTCTATCCTCAAGCCAATGACAAAACTCTCCATCCATTATTAACTGATAGTACAGCTAAACAAACTCCAGCAGTCAAAAACCCAATTCAATCTTCAAATTCATAGATATTTCTATTCAATTTTAATATGAACTACTTACATGTACATTAACCACTATTTTATAACTTAATCATGTCATATTTCACAGTAATTTTTTTATATTAATTTTGCATAAAACGCATACTTTTTTTTAGATGTGATTATATCTGAAATCAAGTTGAGTGGCAATTTTGTAGTAATGGCTTATCATCCATCATTTGGGTTAGAACTAAAATGGCTTAACAATGCATCAGAAAATTTACAAATGTGAGGTTTTTCTAATAAAAGTACAGAAAGAATCCTAAAATAAATTTATGCACACCATTTACATCCAGATCAAATAATTTCTGTAAAGTAGTCCATTCATTAAGGGTTGCTTAATATAAATTTCCAATTAAGACCATATGAGTTATTCTAAAGTTTTTAAATTAACCATATAATTGTCAAATTATTATTAGTTTTAGAAATCAATCTTTTTTATATTAATCACATTGTAATTAGATAGGATTTGAACCCAGACTTTCAAGCTCCTTTCAGTTAACATGGAGTTTGAATGTCTGGGTTCAAACTGTAACTAATCACATATAGCTTAAGTATATATACAATATTTATATTTAAATATTAATTACATTGATTAAAATCATAATAGATCAATTTTTACATTCCAAATTTAACAAAATCGATTTTAAGAGAGCATGATATGTCTGCAGAATTATAGTATATCAACTTTAAAATTATAAATTTCAGAAAATTAATTTTATTTAAACAAAAGAACAAGTTGTGTGAAAAATTTCAAGGCTGTAGTCTGAATCAAAAACTTTTATTTTATCTTTCTTGAGATTTATCTTTAAGGTTATGTTTAAGATCACTGATACAACAAAAATAGTTTAATATTCCCAAATTGCTTTTACCATTTTATATTAGCACACATACATAAAATAGGCAATGCATATATTCATATTGAAAATTATTTTAAATTATTTTAATATATATTTATACATGTTAATAATTAAAAAAGCAAGTCATATATAACGTGACATTACTTTTATAAGCTTGTAATTACAAAAATGCAATACAGAGGGCATAACAATAGCTCAAACAAAAGATGGGATGATTGTGTTAAGAGGATTATTGAGTGTTATAGTACATCACATCACATCTTAATTAATGTGTGATATGAGAAAATATTTAAAATCTCTATCCAGAACACTCCCATATCCAGACCAACTGGTTTCGAGCTTATGGCTCATGTCAGTGGAGAGCTAGAATATTCGGACACTAGACCTCCACTGACATGAGCCATAAGCTCGAAACCAGTTGGTCTGGTGATGGGAATGTTCTGGATAGAGATTTTAAATATTTTCTCATACCGCTCTTATTAATTAAGAGCTTGTTTGAGCTATTGGTACACTCTCCATATTGTATTTATACATGTATATGAATTACTTTTAGCCACTGCCTAAATCCTAGCTCTTATACTGTGCCAGAATCCTAGATTACAATTGCAATAAAATAAAGGATTACATGATGAAAGTAAAATAGTAGTCTTTTTAGATGTTAAAGGATTCCATCTAGATTATTTTTGAATTATCTGAAAAATAAAATAAGCCAACGTTATTAAGTAAATTTTCTTAGAGGCTAAATCAGAGAGAGATGATCATGCCCAATACATCTTAGATTTATCTTTAAAAAAAAAATAATATATGCATTTTATTCTCTGTGACATGATTTCTTTGTTACAATTTATAATATTAGTAAATGTACTTTGGATAAATTTAATAAATGAAAAGTTAGTACTACAGATCATATTAAAACACAAATATTATAAAGCTCTGTCTAACATAAATACACACTGATTTCTATACTGCAGGTTTCAGATATAAGCAGCTTCATCAGACATGCTAAAAGTCTAATTATCTATTCACCACAACAGAAAAGTAGTCAGAACTTTATATTTTCCTTCATGCAATTTGTTTTAACTTATATAGTTATCAGCATGGAACATTTCTGTCAGACAAATCCAGAAAAAAGGCTGTTTTCATATTTTTTATATTTTGTATTCACAGCCATATATTCAGATTTGTCACTATTTTTTTTATTCATAAATTCATGTTGTTTTAATTCCGAAAAAAATCAAAAGAGGTCAGTATAATAAAATAGCAACTTTCTTCTCTCTGATTATCATCTTCTTTTGCTATGAGTGCCTACATCTATTTGCAATGTTAATTAAATGGTGTTTTGGAGTAACTTAAGACATTATTTTTGTGTGAAGTTTATTAAGATTCATGATTATTTTTAAACAATATTTGTGTAATAATTATCAAAAATGAAAAGCATACATTATTACATTCCTATTAGATTGAAGATTTTCATGGGCTACATATATAAATGAAATATTATCAGAGTGTATCTCTGTATGATTTATTGAAAATATATATTGTGCTAGTTATCCCATTAATTCAATAATAACCCAACTTTAATTTTTTTTTATATTAAGAACAGAATTTTTTTTAATTTTATTATAACTATAAATATAGCATTGCCAAGGGTTACCAAAATGGTGATTATAGCCAAGACCTGATCAAATAAAGTTCCAGTTTAATGATAAGGCATTTTAGACTGCATGTGCAACTTCAGTTTTGAAAAATTCATGAGTTTTTAAGAAATTAGAACTGCAATTTTACATATAAATTAATCACCTATTTATTTTTGTAAAATTAAATATTTAGTTCTCTTTAAGTATATGATGCATACATTCAGCTTTTATTTTAATTATCTTTATTTTTTAGAAGAAAATTAATCAACTGTACATTTACTGCTGGAAAATAAGACATCCACTTCTGAGAATGTCATTACTTTTTGTTTGTTTGTTTTTTATAGTTATAAGAGAAAGTTTAATATTTTTAAAAATAATTTTATTACTTGAATGCATTCTACCAAAATTTGTTTTATTGATAGAAATTTTTAGGAGGAAAAAATTTTTTTTTATTATTATATTTTTTTAGCCTGAAGGCTAAAAATAAAAACTCCATTTTTTTCTGTTTATTACTCTTTTTTTTTCATTTTCCTTTTTTGCAAAGTTGATGTATTATTTTTAGAATATTTTCAATTTTAAATTTATGGTTTTATTTTTTTTTTAAATGGCTCATTAAAAGCTTTTTAAAAATGTGATGAAATTTTTATATTTATAAGGGGGCTAGGTTTAAAAAGAATGAATTTTGGATATATTTTATTTTAAAGTATGAATATTTTCATAGGCAAGCCCAATTTTAAACTAACTTTAAACTGAGGTTGTGATATTAGACATTTATTACATTTTGTGTTGTGTTTGGTCTGAATTCCAGATTTCAGGCTCAAACCAACAGTGATATTATTAAAAATATGAACACTCAATAAATATTTATACATAGATAAACATAGTTAATATTGTGCTGGTCATGCCAGACTCACTTCCAAGGTATGTATTAGCTTGCCTTGTGAGTTCTAGTCAAGACTCTTCTGTTTATACTGGAAAGCTTGTCTCAAGTTGACTATAATCATAGCAGCTTCCAGTCGTATCATGGACTTGCCTCACTGCCTAGTCATATCAGTAATGACTGTAGTAGAAACACCTTCACAGTTGAAAGTGGTTTCAATTGGGAGTATGTTCAGTCATTGAGGTTAGACAGATGTTATCTCTTTCTGTTCTGGCTTGCCTCCAAAAAGACTATTTATTGCCAGATCATCTACTTTACTGGCAGCAATTTACTGCCAGCAATCGAATTCAGAGAACATCATTGCCAAATGACTTGCACTAACCAATGGTAAGATTTTATACACATGTTTACACATTGGCCATACTTATGTTTTACCCTTTGGCTATATTTATACATTGGTTATCCACATATTTACACATTGATTAGTAGCAATGAGTGCTCAATCTGATTGTTAAGGAAGGAATCTGGACTAGTCCACTTCTGAAGGCATGGTCAGATATTACATGCCTCTCCCTGGCTAAATTTAGCCCTGGAGAATGTTGTCATTGAGATGAGCTGGACAACATGTCTGCTTTGTTGGTTTCTCAGGTTTATTGCTGTTCTTGTCTTGTTCATCATTCTTGTTTAATGGACTGTCCCTGGTTGTTTGCTGCTGTCTTGTTTCTGTATGATTTGGCCTGTTGGTTTAGGTGGTGATGATGTTGATACCCATCTGTTGTTTGAACTTCTATAGTGTAGAGTTCTCTCAGTTTAGTAACCACTGCTGGTATCCATTTTGTGGATCCATAGTACATTTTGCATAGCACTCATCTGTACTTTTTATTTTGCTATTTTTTTGTGCATATTTGGAATCAGGTTTCAGGGTTGACAGGCTATTTTGCAGATGTGTATTCGTTAGCAGTTTGTCTTTCCTTGGGCCAGTATGGTCCACAAGGAGTCTAGACCAGGGCTCTTCAAGTTTATGCCACTGAACTGTTTTGTTCTTTGCTGGCATGTTTTGGTTCATTTTACTTAATGTTGTGACTAGTTTACTTTTGTCATTACAAAGCGTGACTGAACCAGTCATGACCTAATAAATTACTATGATTACCTGATGCCACTACCAGTGGTAGATATATAGTCTTATTAGACATTGTAATTTTAACTGTTGTTTGGCCCAACAGTTTTATTTTATTGCCCTGATAGTCTTTGATAGACTTGCTGCTATGATGCAACTTATATTCTTTATTTTTATTAATGATAGCCTAAGTCTTTTTTGAAACATAATTTGCATTACAATTTTGCATAATTATAGCTTAATTATAGCATTCTACTACTTAATTACTCTTAAGTTTTTTTTTTGCTGACAGTTTTAAATCATCTACAAAACAAGAATGTTATGCTGTAATAATAGCAAGATAATGATTATACAACGTTAGAATGAAAGAAAAAAGTTAAAAATATACAAAAAAGTTTAGATATGGCAGTTAATTAATTATTCTCCTGTATGCATTGATATTTATCTAATAAATATAACTTTTTGCGGGGAAATGATAAACAAGCAAATCTTTTACAAAGAAAGTCCCCCCCCCCTCCCCCGGAAAATGTGAAGAAAAAAAGTGCGATTTCCAGCTTATCATATAACACGCACGTGCACACGTTCATATATATATATATACTTAAAATAGTCCTGAGTAGTTGACACAATCTTAAAAGTCCTGTCAACAATCTTAAAAGTCTTTGATTCTGGAATAGTTTGATTTTTAATCAAGAAGAAATTGACCAAACTAAGATGAAAATTGAAGTATAATAACTTAGTTGTGCCAACATATTTGATCTCCCGAGTAATTGACCACGCAATATATGTATACATACACATATATGAATCTTTTTTTTTTATTTATTTAATTCAGGTCAATATTTTATTAATATCTCGCATTCTACATTATAAAAAACAAAATATCTTGCGAACCTTTCTTCTCACAGAGATTAAAACAATAATTATTATTATCGAATTTTTTAAAAAAAAACCTTTTCATTTTTTTTGAAATTTTCTTTTTACAATCTTACTTAGATTATTCTTTTCAAATGTGTATACTGAATATTTAAAACATTTTTATAATTTGGCTTTGTGCACAAATTGGTCTTTTAACTATTTTTCTTAACTTATTCCCTTTAAACTTGAGTTAAAATGTTTACATCCTTCCATTATCTTTTTAATTATTTATAAGAATGATATAAACGTACATTTTATTTTCTCAAGTAAAATATATTTGTTTCCATTAATTTATATTTCCTTTGTATGATCGATAGCGACACTACGCGAGCAGCGATAAAAAGTTTAAATTATTATTATCATTCATTTACAAACGTGATTTAAAATATCAGAAAAAAAACAACAGTTACGTTTCGTTCAACCAATAATCTAGGCAGATTGTCCGAATTAATAACGACTGGAAAACCAGTTTAAAAAAATGAAACTCTCCAGGTATGGAAGAACATGTCTTTTAGAGTTGATTATAAAAACCAATACAGTAACGTGACATTCTATTATCTATGGAAAGTTTATATATTTATATTCATGTGCTTCTATTATGAAGTAAAATAGGTTTACTCCTGTATGAACATTTTTAGCTTGGCATTGTGGTTTAATGAAGCAGGAAGGGCATATGCAGTCCGGAAAAATATTCTAATTTAGCAGATGGAGAACAAAACCTTTTAAAATCTTCAGCAATAAAAATGAAACCTGATTTTGTTTTGCGATTGATCGTAAAGCTTTGTAAAAAGTATTTAAGATACTGTAGAAACTGAATAAAACGTAGTGTAGATGAGTGTAATGTTTAATATCCACATTAATCAAATGAATGGTTAGCGATTTAAGGTTAATAATAGCTCCCAATTCTTTAATCGTGCGTGGACATAAAGACGAATGAATCTTTGTGTCGAACAATAATAGCTTGGGCCGAATTAAAGGGAAATAGTCCAGATCGAGTTACAAAAGAGTTAGTAGGCGTGTTTTTAACAGTTTTTAAATTTATTTTAGACATTGTTTTAATTTAGAAATAATACAGTTCGAAAATAAAATATAACGTATAAGGTTTAACATCCACTTATAAGTTACAACTTTTACTCTTAAATATTTATTATATTAAAAAAAAAAACTCTTCAGCTTAATTAATTTTCACCTAGACAACATGAAAAAAATCAATAAAATTTATATTTAAATAAATATTAAGAGTTTGATTGCGTAAAAAAAAAAATCGAAGACTTATTTAGAATTAAATGCTTAACAATTATTAACTGCATGGGAAAGTAAATACAGTAATATACCTCATAATACAGCAGAGGCTTACTAATCGTGTTCTATTCAATGCTTTATTGACTAAAGTACACGTTATATCTCTACATCTATTTGAGCACGAAAACAACAGTGAACATAAAGTATTGAGTAAATGAACAATAACATTTTATTTTTTAATTAGAATTTACATATAAACGTTATTTAACTATTATTGATGATTAAAATTGTTGGAGCGTTACCAACTACTTTTTTATTGTTGTTTTTTCGCACACATTTTTCATTTTCCACACACATACTATATATACATTAACCACTTGGCACACAAAATGTTTGCATACATATGTACATTTACCCATTTACCACATAAGTACTCTATTTGATACTCCTAAGAAAGACTATGTAAACAAATTACGCACAAAAAATAAAAAAATGCTTGGTCAATAAGTATAGATTCGCAAGCATATAATTAATACTGAATGTTTGAACATTATCAAGTATTAATATTTTATAATATTTACAGTACGCACGTGTGTGATATAAGCGTGCAATCCGATGTGTTAATATTGAAATAATCGAATAGTTTGTCTTTCGAAAAATTGTACTATGTTTGAGCACCGGAAATATCAGATTGAGCTCTTGGGTCTGCCATTCCACAACTACACTAAACCACATATAGATAAAATTTATAGAACATATCTCTTATATAATAATATCTACGTAGGCCTGACCAAAAAATGTGAAAAGTTAAAAAAGTAGCAACTCCTTACATACAGTAGTGCCACCCAGTGCAATCCATAGTAATCAATAGAGGCTAGAAGGTCTGTGCTTCAAAATCTTTATCTAGCATCTACTCATTCAAAATTCCAGATTGTGTAAGCATAAGAAATCAAATAGTGGTCTAAATTTTAAAGTTGTAAATCTTTTTTTTTTTTTTGACTAAAAATACAACAAATGAATGCAGTACAAACAATAATCACGTATGTAGTTGTTTGGAAATTATATGACATTTGAGCTTCAGAAATAATTGCTCTTGAAAGCAAATTCTATCTTTGGTGAATGAGACGGTATTATTACAGTTTATTAGGTAGATTTTGTACGTATTTTAGGAAGCTGCATGGTGTTCAAACATCAGAACTAATGAAATAAACTTCAACCTAGACTTTTAGCTCAAGAGTTCATCATTCTTATACTGTATATTATTGCAATATAGGGTTATTACTAATTTTTAGGTTTTTATTTAACATACCATATATATATATATATGTCCCTATTTAAAAAATATTTTGTCTTATTTAATCTTTCTTTTTAACATAAATATATATATAAATGCAGAGTTTGTTGTCAATTGAAAGAAGATCCTTCGATTCCTCTTAGGGGCCTCAAAGGAATAGAGCAAGGCAAATTCCTAATGTCCACTTCAATTTGTTCTTGTGACTGCAGCTGTTATTACTATGTTATTATTCATATAGTATATGAACACTGATGGTCTGCTCACCAACATGCATTAACCAGAATGGTGAACTTATTGGCCTTTTACTTACGAGTGAAAGATCAAGAAACACCATAGTCTTTCTTCTCAGTTGCTTGACAGCTTTTAATTGTAATCAGTTGAGTTTTCTTAAACATGGAATAATGAGTGAATGAATTTTTTTTCTAATATTTACAATCATGATAGACAAAAATAAAGTATAGCCCTTAATCCCAGAAGCTGTAAAATTTCCAACCAATGCAATAATTGGTCACTGAAGGTCAACAATGCTAAAAATCTCCTAGTTGTGGACTCAGGTTGCCATTTGATGATGACATTTTATTTAGGTACTTACATCTGCAGATCACTTTCAAGTGAAGAAATATTGAACTGGAGGAACTATCTCATATTAAATGGGACATTATTGGATATGAAGAGACAACTGATTTAAAATGTGGACATGTGCTATACTACAATGACCCAAACATTGGAAGTACACATGGAGTAACATTCATTATAAATAAAAAGTGAAGAACAGCAATGTAAAGATTGATGGTGTATTAAATAAACATAGTGGCAAGATTGGTTATTCAACTTAATAGCAGATATATAATGCAGATAATTCAAGTTTACACCCAACATGTTCTTATTGTGATGATGAAGTGAATGTACAAAAGGCTTTTGATCAGACAAAACAACATTTTAAAATTGTCATGGGGGACTTTATTACTAGAATTGCTAAACAATTGAAAAATGAAAGTTTTATAGGTAAATCTGATTATGGTGATAGAAATGAGAAAGATCATTATGAATTATTTTTTTGAGAAAAATGTTAAATGGAAATGAGCACGGAAGCATTCAAATCAAGGTAAGGCAGAATTGGATTATATTTCGACTAACAGAAAATATGTATTTCAAAATTCTAATGTCCTTATTACACTTAACACAAGATGTAAGATACATGTTAATAAAAAAAAAAAAAACTAGAGAGTTTAAAATTACTAAAAAAACAATACTCACAATTGATATTCCTAATCATCAGAAACATTCCAATGAATTTAAATTAGAATTAGCAAATCAGTTTAAAATATTCACAGATTTTGGAGATGTTTTTGATTTGAATAAAATCAATAGGAAGATAACTGATACACTTTTAAAATCTGAAACAAAGATAGCGGATACAAAAAAGCAGCAATTGATCGGTAAAATTTCTACTAAGAGAAGACAGTATATGAAGAAAAGAAAAAATATAAAATGAAAAAATATAAAAATGATGCATTAAGAAAGGATTAAATACATCAAATTTTGTAAAATGGTGTGAAAAATTATATAAGAAAGTATAATTGTGAACTAGCAAAGAAAGCTATAGAAAAGAATAAAAGTCTCAAGAATATAAAATAACATCTTTGTAATGGTGGGAAGTTATTTCTGCAATAAGAAAAAAGATGGAACTATTACTAAAAAGTGAGAGGATATTATGAAATGTGTCTTTCAAGAATTATATAGCAATAAAATATCAAGGAAAAGTATCTCTTACAACTACTATATCTTCTTAATTGTCCAGGATTTTACATGAAAAAGTGAGACATGCAATTAAATTTATGAACAAGAGAAAAGCTCCAGGAAATGATGGAATTAAAATCAATATCTTAAAAAAAGACAGAATATAAAAAAAATTTGGCAAAATTATATACCATATGTCTAAATGATAAAGATGCACCACATGATTGGAAAAATGCAGTATTAATATTAATATTTTAAAAGGGTGATAAACAAGATATTATAAATTACAGACCTATCAGTCTTTTATCAATTTTATACAAAAATTTTACCAAGATAATTACAGAGAACATTGGATTTCAATCAATCAAAAGAACAAATCAGATTTAAAATTGGTTTTAGTACAGTAGATCATATCCAAATATTGAGAGAAAGTTATAGAAAGGCCCAATAAATATGAATTGTCATTATGCTTTTGATTTGTAGATTATGAAATGGCATTTGATTTTATAAGCATTTCTTCAGTGATTAAAGCATTGAAACATCAAGGTATAGATTCAGGACATTGTCATATTCTGAAGAATATTTACAAAAATACAACAGCAACAATTACATTACATAATGATACTAAAAAGATTAACATTGAGAAGAAGGTTTTTCAAAAAAATATTTGTGGATTAAAATGGGAAGCTAAGGGGGTAAAGGTAAATGGTAATTATTTAAATCATCTAGATTTTACAGATCATGTATGTTTTTGCGAGTAATGCTTTACAGCATCGGGAAACATTGCAAGAGTTATAAAATGAAATTAAGAAAGTAGATTTAAATGTACATGTTAAAAATATTAAAGAAATGTTCAATGTATTTTCTCAAAAGAAAAAATAAAGGTTGACAATGAGTTACAAGAAGTTAACAGCTACAAATATCTTGGTAAGATTATTATTACCATGGAAACTTAATGGATAATATTAGTCTTAGAATTACATTTGTTTGGAATGGTTTTGATATAAATAATTTAATATTAAAAGGAAATATGCCTATGCATTTGAAAAGGAAGGTTTTTAACAAATGAGTCATTATCAGTTCTTTCTTACAGATCAAAGATCTTGGACACTTAACAGAAGAGTAATACAGAGACTTCAGTTCACTCAATGAAGTATGGAGATGTATATGTTAGGAATGTCAAGAAGAGATTGGAAATGAAATACATTGGTGAAAGGACAAACTGGTATTATTGACATCATTCAAAGAATTAAAAGACTGGAGTTGGGCTGGACATATTATTAGATGAGATGTTAATAGATTGATAGTTGAAATCTTAAACTGGATTCCAAGAGATTGTAAAAGACTTAGAAGAATACCATATGTGAGGATGGATGAATAAGATAAGAAAATGTACTGGTATGGTGATATAGAAGAAAGGCTAGAGTAAGAAGAAGATGGATTGAACTTGATGAGACCTTCATCATGCAGTGAATTGATAGCGGTTGAAAGTGGTTATATAAATAAATCACAGTTCACCAAATATGGAGCACTGATAATATAAACCTATTCAATGAACAACTAAGCCCAAGAACATTACTATGGTAATTCACAAGCCAGATTTACAAAGAATCATTTAAATAAACTTGCAAATAATGTCCCCTTCTTCTATAAATGCCAATATAATTCTTCAATTTTTAACCATTCAACTTTTACTATTCATGTATTAAAATCTCGTATTTCTAGAAATTATAATTAATGGACATTTTTACATTTCAAATATATGGTTGCTGATATTGAAAAAAAAACTTAATGACTTCTATAAACATTTCAATCAATCTTTAGCCAAGTCTCTAATAGCTTTCATCTACCACATACTAATGTTTATATTTACTAAAATACATCGATAAACACACAATGGCAATGTGTCATCTTTAAAATATCATGTGAACTTGACATAACTGAAGAGACTTGATTGGTTGAAATGCATTTCAGGGTTCATTAGCATGTTATTTACATATTTGGATGCATATGCAAACTTCTTCAATTATATGATTGAAGTGTTATGATTTCTATAAAATATCAGTAAAGTTATTAGCACCTCTACTAACAAAGTCACTTATAATTGGTATAAGTACTAGGAACGCTGTGTAAGAAAAGCTTAAGAATAAAAGTTTTATTATAATATACTAAGCAAATTGTGATGTTTTAATCCTGATATCATACTCATAGCAGTGATTACTGGGTGAGAGGATTGTACCAGTTGATTAATAATTCTAAAAATAAACTCCCCACTGAGCAATCCTCCTATATTTACAAGATTTCTTGCAGCCAAACCAACTGCAGTGCTGTTTACTTTGGAGAACTCTGTGTCAGTCTTGCAACAAGATTATCCTAATACCAATGCCTCTGTAAAAGGGCTAAAAGCAATCCAGACCACAAACCCATATTTCTAGAGCAAGAAGACAAACCACATATTCACGCCTACATCAGCTAGCATTGTATTATAGAAAGGAATAATCTAAATGCAAGATAAAGGACACTTTGCATATCACCAACAATGTTAACTTGATAAATAAAAAGTAATCATGTTTTCCTTCTCTAAAAAGTGGGCCATGTATATTATTTGTAAAAAATTACATTATATCTTTTACTCACAACCCTTTCATCCACTAGTCCTTGCTAAGAGTGTGATATCAGGATCGAGATATTGAAAGCTGGTCATTATACTATTCATAGCATTTACATCAACTACAATTGTATAGGAAATGTAAACCAACATATAATTATATATATTAAATATGCTTCATTTTACTAAGATACTATTAATGTTCTTAATTTACAAATTTATAAGACTGATAATCGTGCTTCACTTCTGTACAGTTATCATCAATATATGTTTATTTATTAGAAATTAAATAATTATAACCAATATCAATATGTGTGTACTTCTTAGAAATTAAATAATTATGACCGTGTAGATTCACAGAAAACTTCTACTCCACCACAAATTTTTGAATTGTAAGAATAAAGATAGTGAAAATCGTACTGTTCCCAGATGTCTTTCTGGGTGAACCAGCATTCTTCAGTTAGTCTAAAGTATCCCCTCTCTTGACTTTATCATTTGTTAAATATTTATTAATATATTATTATAATGTAATCTGTAAATGTCAAATTTCCTGTGCATACGCTTTTGATACCATCCAGTCTAGATAAATTTATTAATAAATATTATCAATAATTTATTAGATTAAAAATTATCATATTATTGATCCTGCTATAAACTTTGAAATTATTTAAAGATTAATATATTTGCCTTTTTATTAAACATAATCATAGGACATCTTTCATCCAACTCCATCACTGTTTACACCATATATATTATCTTTAGATAAACTTAAAATTTCTTATTTTATTGCACATTTTGAAATATATGAATAAAGATATCTCTAAAAGATAAATGATTTCCAAGATGCATTTTTTATTGAACCAGCTCTCTTCAGTTAGCCCAAATCCCAACTTCTCACATATTCTCATCATGATTAATAATTATTATTAATGTATTTTTCATATAATTTTGATATCAACCACTTCAAATAAATACATTAATGATAATTAATAATTATTTATTAAACTAGAGATTATCTTTAGCCCAGATATAAGTTTAATCCTCAGTTATAAACGTGGTAATTCAATTTCATTTTTTTTTCTAAGTATTATATCATATAAGATTATGTTTAAAACCACTCCACCTCAACTCAAAACGTTCATCACTTGGATTAAATATTTATCTAATTACTCCATGTCTTCATCATCTGCTTCACATTTCTCTTAAAAGGTAATGTATTTATAAAAAGTAGACAGTATTGTCAAGCATCGTTGTTTGAGAGGTCAGCATAGCTGCTTACAAGCAGTTGTCCCGGGTTAGCAGGTTCGTTTCCTGGCCGATGCTATGACACATGAAAAAAAAGTAGACAGTATTAAATAGTGAATGCAATTGTAAATCAAATTGTAGTAATTTGATATTCGTATATTAAACAAATGACAAAGATGTGTAGAAAGTTATGATTTAGGCTCAGTAAAGAGTTTTGATTTGGCTAAAAATGCATCTTAATAAATCAAATGCTCTTCTCAGATGTCTTAATATATATGTTTCAAGTAGATGTGATGAAATTGATATTTCGAGTACTGTATATCTAAAAGATAAGACACATAGAATAAAGCTGGATTACTGATACTATATGGTGATATAAAGACATATTAATCTTTATTTTTGTTAATGTGGGCTCTTGATTATGAATAGATACACCAAATTCTTTATAAACATTTATTGATCTAATTTAGATTACATATACATGTATTTAGTGTTTACATTATATATATATATATATATGCAAATTTATAAATAAATATTTAAAAATACAGTGTTTAAAAGCTTATAAAAAATATATATGTATAACAGTCACTTAGGAGTGCTTTCAACTAACTTGTAGCTTTGTCAACTAAACGTGATAGTTGACAAAGCTACAAGTTAGTTGAAAGCGCTCCTAAGGGACTAAACGTGATAGTTGACAAAGCTACAAGTTAGTTGAAAGCGCTCCTAAGTGACTGTTATACATATATATATTTATAAGCTTTTAAATACTGTATTTTTAAATATTTATTTATAAATTTGCGTATATTATTTTGAAGAAATACAGACATCGATTTATAATATTATATATATATACACGAAAATAATTCCAGTATATACCACTACCAGAAATAAATATCAAATCATCTCAGATGTTACGAAGTTTTCAGCTATGCCCTCCATGAATAAATTTATTAGAGTTCACTTCTCAAAACTGCTAGATCAAAAAAGGTACTTTTGAACTTGCTGTTTTGAGATCTAATACATTTATTCACGAAGGGCATGGCTGAAAATTTCTTTACATTTTAGGTGATTTGATATATTATATAGTAATTAAAAATTAATATATGTATATAATATATTGTAATGGGCACATACGTACGTTACATTATTTTTTATTAGTAAACATAAAAAAAAAAGTTCACCAATAAAAATTTCTTTTTTTAAGAATTAAAAACTGAAAATTAAAAAATCATCTTAAACTCGCATATATATAAAATCGCACAGATAAATAATTATTAAAATAAAACTTCATTAAAAAAAGAGTAGTTTAAAACTAAATTTTCAGAAAACATTTAGAGATAAAAATATATGTTTAAGTTTGAAAACAAATTAATTAATCTTTTGTAAAATGGAAATGATTATTTTAATTAGTAAACCAGCCTTTGGGCATTTAAATGTATAAGCATCGGTCAGATTGGAAAACAATAGAAACTTTTAGCAAATGAAAGAAATCCATCGGGAAATCGGACCTCAACGAAAAGGTTTTCACCATCATGATGTAATGTTGAATTAATCCACAAAATTATTATAAAAGTAAAGGTTTGAAAATAAAAGAGTTAGTTATTACGATGTGACTATATGTGTTAGTGGGGAGTTGAAGAAGAAGGGATTGAAAAGACGCACTCTTCAATCCCTTCAGTTTTGTTAAAAAAAAAAAAAAAGAGGAATGACATCGGTTTTTTTTCTACATTAAGGACCAACTAAACTAAAAGACCTCCAGATAAATAAATAAAAAAACAATGGCTAACTCAACCAATCTTTTAGGATGGCATGGGAATTCATATTCAAATGGCAAGCAACAGATAAAGATGAACTGTTTTAAACCGTAAGAACTTTATAATTAATGAACATTAAATTAAAAACTTTCCGTATTTAAAATAATTAAGAAATAGAATCCTATCTGACCAACATTATTTATTAATTAGTTATAATTTTATTTAATGTATTTCTTTTGTAAAATCATTTCCATTTATTTATTTATTTGTTCTTTAAGTTTTATTATGATTTCTGTTTTTCATTAAACTAGTTATATAAATATTAAACTTAAGTCGGGCATGAATGGCTATATAGATTTGTAAAGTTATATTAGTGAAGGTTAATCTTAGGTTATTCATTTTGTAGTTGAATTGGTGTAATTAGATGTAGTATGAGATTCGCTATGGGCAGAATCACAATTATATGCCGCACACTTCCATTTTGCCTATGGAAGGGATTATAAGACGTAGAATGCAGTTCCTTCCTATGGAGTTTTTTTTATTGCTCTCATCATCAGATAGATGTAATATTCCTATCTGACAAGAAACAGTTTCTTCTCTTAACCTAATTGTGCTGCCGTATTCGTATTACATTGAACACATCGATATATCTGCTGGATTGAAGTTTGGTTTGACTGCGAACCTTTGGTCTAAGGTTAAACAAGGATTGAATATTTTCTTCTCAAATGCAAATCTATGTAGCCTATTCATACTTGACACTCTAAATAAAGATGCATTAAATTTAAGTTGGGTGTAGACGCTTGCATGGGTTCGTTACCGGTTGATTATGTTTTTGGTTTTCATATTCGATCAAAATATATATAGACATTCGGTAAATACTGATACCTTATGGTGAGTATCTAAAATGTATTTATTCAGATGTCTTTTAAGTTATTGGTGTTAATGTAAGCATCTTAAGGTGAATGCTATTGGGTTACTTATAAATTTCCCTCTGCAATTGATGGTATCAATGATTTTGTATTTTGATCGTTTATGTTTATTTTGAAATGTTTTTGACCGTGGTATCTATGTAACCGATCTATACTCAACATTTTTAAACAAATCTGTACGAACTAATGATAGTATAAAATTTAAAATGTAAATTAACAATCTAAAATAAAAGTAAAAATAATGTTAAATCTTATATATATATATATATATATATATATGTGCGTAAATAAATTTTTGTATGTTAATTACTGGCAGTGGCTTATATTATTTATTTTTTAATATTGAAATATAATTAGATAAGATATTATATTATTAAATCTCTGCTACTCCCTGAGCTAGTGACTTGGGCTAACGACCGGATATCAAAACATATAAATAAAATAAAATAATTTTTTTTTTACTTACGTATCTATCTACTTTATAAATTTTTCTAGGTTCAAATGCCTAGATGGCACCCTGTAGTGCAGATGACATTAAGCTCTTTCTCCAGATTGTTATAACTGGCTACTCAACTTGGGCCAATCTTTAATAAACTACCAGGGCCCTGAGTAAATTTCTTTTTTCAAAATGAAATATTTTTATCTGTTTACATAAGTCGTATACTTTAAATCTTATAAAAGCACTGCCAGAAAGAAATTGCACATATATTAAACATGAGAAAGTATAAATAATTTTAAACTGTATTTCGTTAAAAAGAAAGTCAAAAGGTTGCAAGTAATATGTTTTTTTTGTTAATATATATTATGCTTTAACGTGTATAGGCGCACACAGCCACGTAAGTTTATGATCGAAATGTGGTGCCTTACGATGAGTACCTTTGGGAATTACGTCATTGTAATCCTATGTATGCATTTCAATCAGTCATAAATAAGTTGGTAGTATATATAATTGTGCTGCAAATATACACGTATAAACCCATTATCCTTAAAACATATTTACCTCAATGCAACCTCTTAAATAAATAATTTATAAAATTTGCTTGTCATGCCATGTGTAAAAATAAAATGTATAAAAAAATAGAACTCTTGTGGGGAGGAGGTGAACGTAAATGGTCCTTAGGAAAACGATAGTCAACATTTTTTTTTTGTATATAGTCTTTATACTAACCGAATGTTTTGTAAATTTTGTTAATCATGTACCGTAATTACTAACCCTAAGTAAAACATTTTTTTATTTTGTTCATTTTTTTTTAAGCAAGTTTACTGATGTGCAATGGGCACATACGTACGTTACATTATTTTTTATTAGTAAACATAAAAAAAAAAGTTCGCCAATAGAAATTTCTTTTTTTAAGAATTAAAAACTGAAAATTAAAAAATCATCTTAAACTCGCATATATATAAAATCGCACAGATAAATAATTATTAAAATAAAACTTCATTAAAAAAAGAGTAGTTTAAAACTAAATTTTCAGAAAAGATTTAGAAATAAAAATATATGTTTAAGTTTGAAAACAAATTAATTAATCTTTTGTAAAATGGAAATGATTATTTTAATTAGTAAACCAGCCTTTGGGCATTTAAATGTATAAGCATCGGTCAGATAGGAAAACAGTAGAAACTTTTAGCAAATGAAAGAAATCCATCAGGAAATCGGACCTCAACGAAAAGGTTTTCACCACCATGATGTAATGTTGAGTTAATCCACAAAATTATTATAAAAGGAAAGGTTTGAAAATAAAAGGGTTAGTTAGTTATTACGATGTGACTATATGTGTTAGTGTGGAGTTGAAGGAGAAGGGATTGAAAAGATGCACTCTTCAATCCCTTCAGTTTTTTTTAAAAAAAAAAAAAAGAGGAATGACATCGTTTTTTTTCTACATTAAGGACCAACTAAACTAAAAGACCTCCGGATAAATAAATAAAAAACAATGGCTAACTCAACCAATCTTTTAGGACAGCATGGGAATTCATATTCAAATGGCAAGCAACAGATAAAGATGAACTGTTTTAAACCGTAAGAACTTTATAATTAATGAACATTAAATTAAAAACTTTCTGTATTTAAAATAATTAAGAAATAGAATCCTATCTGACCAACGTTATTTATTAATTAGTTATAATTTTATTTAATGTATTTCTTTTGTAAAATCATTTCCATTTATTTATTTATTTGTTCTTTAAGTTTTATTATGATTTCTGTTTTTCATTAAACTAGTTATATAAATATTAAACTTAAGTCGGGCATGAATGGCTATATAGATTTGTAAAGTTATATTAGGGAAGGGTAATCTTAGGTTATTCGTTTCGTAGTTGAATTGGGTCAATGGATTGGATATATTGGTGTAATTAGTAGATGTAGTACAAGATTTGCTATGGGCAGAATCGCTATTATATGCTGCACACTTCCATTTTGCCTATGGAAGGGATTATAAGATGTAGAATGCAGTTCCTTCCTATGGAGTTTTTTTTATTGCTCTCATCGTCAGATAGATGTAATATTCCTATCTGACAAGAAGCAGTTTCTTCTCTTAACGTAATTGTTCTGCCGTATTCGTATTACATTGAACACATCGATATATCTGATGGATTGAAGTTTGGTTTGACTGCGAACCTTTGGCCTAAGATTAAACAAGGATTGAATATGTTCTTTTCAAATGCAAATCTATGTAGCCTATTCATACTCGACACTCTAAATAAAGATGCATTAAATTTAAGTTGGGTGTAGACGCTTGCATGGGTTCGTTACCGGTTGATTATGTTTTTGGTTTTCATATTCGATCAAAATATATATAGAGATTTGGTAAATACTGATACCTTATGGTGAGTATCTAAAATGTATTTATTCGGATGTCTTTTAAGTTATTGGTGTTAATGCAAGCATCTTATGGTGAATGCTATTGGATTACTTATAAATTTCCCTCTGTAATTGACAGTATCAATGATTTTGTATTTTGATCGTTTATGTTTATTTTGAAATGTTTTTGACCATGGAATCTATGTAACCGATCTATACTCAACATTTTAAAACAAATCTGTGCGAACTAATAATAGTATAAAATTTAAAATGTAAATTAAAAATCTAAAATAAAAGTAAAAATAATGTTAAATCTTATATATATATATATATGTGCGTAAATAAATTTTTGTATGTTAATTACTGGCAGTGGGTTATTTTATTTATTTTTTAATATTGAAATATAATTAGATAAGATATTATATTATTAAATCTCTGCTACTCCCTGAGCTAGTGACTTGGGCTAACGACCAGATATCAAAATATATAAATAAAATTTTAAAAAAAATTTTTTTTTACTTACATATCTGCCTACTTTATAAATTTTTCTAGGTTCAAATGCCTAGATGGTATCCTGTAGTGCAGATGACATTAAGCTCTTTCTCCGGATCATTATAATATATTGTAATAGAATAAAAAATTGCCTTACAGGTTTGAGTAGCATTTTATAACAGAAATGAAAAGTTGATGATGAAATAACCTTTATTATCACTCTTAAAGTTAGAATGCTATTTGTAACAGATCATATATGACAAGGCCATGATAGAGTACTCCCGTGCCCTGAAAATTGTGACACCATTTGTAACACAATAAATATGTGTATGCTAACCTCTATTATAGTCTGACTAGTTTGGGTGGTACTTATAGCAGACTGAAAATGTGCAATGGGAAATAACTCTAATATATCCTGTATAAAAATATAGCCCAGTCATTGGTCACCCTATGCAACAGAATAAACATGAATCTTGAAGATGAACATCATTTGTAATTAAATAAAATGTAAATTAAAGAAAATTGATTCTAATTTTATAATGTCTGTGAATAATAGTATTGTTCATAACAAAATAAATATAATAAGCTAAACGAATGCTAATCAATAAATAATTATTCAGCATTTAAAATAATCCTTTATCTAATCCCATATTTGACTGTTAACTATACTAAAACACACTGGTGATGATAATATTTACTATAGCATCATGAGTTCAAATAGCATTTTAAATAAATAGAAAAACTAAATTATCATTTCATATATCCTAAATATAAACCTTACTTAAAATAAATTAAAGCAATTAAGCCAAATATCATTGTCTCAAAATCATGATATATGCTTAAGATAGATTGCTCTCATAATTGTATGAAACTAATAATAAAAAACAGCTAAACTCTAATATACCTGATTAATCAAACATTTCTCATAATAATATAAACTTATACTAAAATTTAACATTGTTTATATATAAATAAAATAGTTCATGAATGATTGAGATGACAACTTTAATATGTCCTATAAGTCCACAATATGTATAATATTTAAATTAAATTATAACCCAATAATTAATCTTAAATGCCAATTAAATGTAAAAAATCATACTAACTCAGCCATGCTATTATATTCTTATATTTATTTTACTCTTACTAATTAAGCTAATTATAATAAAATGAAATACTCATTTAATGCTGTAATATCAATGAACATATTAGATAATCTTGAATTTATAATCTCCAATCATAAAAGAAGCAGTATATTTCTATTTGGTATTTAATTAAGTACAATTAACTACTCATATCAATTTATTTTTAATTTCCTGTAACTAAATTGTTAAAACTATATTGTAACAATCAAAACTTATAAAAATAATTATTAACATTTACTATAATCAAGTATGAATATTAAAATTTAATAGTTAATTGGATTTATGACCCACATCAGCTAAATTTAAATATAATTAAAGCAAACATTCTGACTTATAATAAAACAAATTATACTACTACCAGCTTTATAATTGAAAAAGATTAAGATCTTATTGATCAACCATGAACCTAATACAGTACCTATTTGATCACTAATAATTTAGGTAAAACATGCAAATATTTGATTATGATTGCCATATAAAGTTTATATTCAGTCAGATAATAACTATTGAATTCAATATAAAAAATAATATAACTATGCTCACTACCAATCCTGAGATTTGATTTCTGGATTATGTGACAGTTATTTCAAATATATTTTATGATATAATCGGTGTACCTTGTCTCAACTGAATGTTATTAATCACTAAATCCATGTTGCACAATTGGACAATAATTAAACAAGTTTATTTGTTTTAAGTTAAATTAAAATTTGTTAAAAAGTGAATATCAATTAAAACAAGAAAAACTCACTATGTATATTGTCATGCATAGCAAAACCATTGGTCCCCTCTCCATGCACATTCTGGCACCATGTGCTGACTTGTGAAATGTAATTTAAAATATGGTAATTCTTGTATTTTCAAAAATAATGTTTTTTTACAAAATAATATCATTTCATAAATTGTTTAAACATAGTTTGCAAAATGTTACAAGGTGCTAAAATGTCTAATGTAATTTAAAAACATAATTATTCCATTTTAGAAAATAATGTTAAAGTTGAAAATCAAAAAAAAGGTCCATTAACATTATATTTGTGTTTATTTACATAAAAAGTATGCCCTCATGTGGTTTCAACATGCTAAGAGAAGGCTACCAAAATTTATAAATAATAGTATAAAATATATCACTTATCACGCTAGACAACTACTATTGTAAATGGAACTATCAGTAAATGCCCTCATATTAGGCAATCCCAAATATACTGAAAATATTACAACTGAGCAAGAATGGTTGGCCTGCAAACTATATGCATTACATATTTGGGCAACTACCTATAATAAATATAATTATGAACCGAGTGGTTTTCTCCACTTATGTCTTACATACCTGAACAATCTAAATGTGCTGAGTAAATGTCAGACACAGGCAATTTAAAATATGAGGAAATAAATAAATTGATCACAAATAACTCTTATGGTACTTCATATCTATACGTACAATGGACTCATAAAATTATAAAGAGTGCCAATGACTTCTTATGCATGCTCTTGACTGGCAAAGAAAATAAATTTTATTAACATTTTTAATGTCTAGTGAAATATCATCTGGAATATATTATAGGATAAGGTAAAATAGTTATATAATAGTTCGTACAGTGGTAAATCAAAACACCCATTATTAATAACCACAACATAAATTTATTAAGATAAACATTAATTTATTTGTGGTGGTTAAAATAAAGAATAATTTACAACAGCTCTTTAATGTCCTATAATATGCATTTATAATTCATTTATAGTTCAACCCCACTATAATATAATTAGATATCATATATAATTGATAATTAAAATTATCAATACATATAGTTGAAAGGGGTTTAACTACAAATTGTTTTCATACAAATAAAAATAAAATATACATGAATTTTAATATTATAAAAAATATACAATAATCAAAGTAATATTTTATAAAGGTAATTATAATTTTAAATTAAATTATGCAAAGAATATTATATTCTAATTGATCTTTTACTTTACTTCTTTATTATTAATTAAGATGTCAAATGACAGATCTAAATTGCATAGTAATTAATATTATTAGTTTAGAAGAAAGACTTTTATAAACATTTATAAATATTAGTTTTCACTGTTGTTTATAAGTGATTTTTTTTAGCATTTGTTAATGTTAGTGTATATAAAACTTTCAATTGTGCTTTCTTATCTTGCAATATTTCCTTTGGCATCTTTGCACTAGCACACATATATTAATAGTTCCATAGACCTTCTAATTCTTAAATGTTATTGATTAGTTTCCTTTGTCAATATTACAATATAAGTAGATTTTGCAGCCATAAATTCAATGGCAATCAGCATAGCATTTTGTTAATGATTGCATTTTTAAATCATGGACATTAAAAAAGAAGACCTCATGCCTTTTTATTTTTAAGCTTTCTACTCACAATTCATTTTTTTTACTGCTAGTTCAAAATTTATAAGATGAGGTAAGGTTAAAATACAAAACGTTTTAAGGGAAAGAAAATATGTTTTTCTCTCTGAAAATTCTTTCTGTCTCTACAGTAACATAAACAATGCAATCTAGATTTTTAAACACTGGTTTTTAACATATGATTTTTTTCTTCCAATTTTAATAAAGCATTGTTGTCATAATTTAAACAAAAATATTTTTAATTTAATAAATAAATAAATGACTCAGCTATCCAACATTTATTTAAAATAAACATTTTTATTAAACATTTGACTTTTAATTGTTCTCTTTTTTACCAATTTATAAACCATAGAAAATAACAAAATGAAGATGTGGAAATCTAAATATATAGATTTATTAAGCACTAGTAATATCTAATAATAATGTACAAAGCTAAAACCTTCAACAAAAGTGCCTTAAAATACTTATGTTTTACTTGCAGTCATAATTACATCTGATTGGCTGTCCCATAAGCATTTTAAGGTGCTTCTGTTGAAGGTTTTAGCCTTGTATGTTATTAAAGATGAATCTAGTTATTTGTCAATATAAATTTAAGAGAACAAAATAAAATGAACACTTATTGTGATAAAAAACATTTTAACTTCTAATATAAATAATATACCTGAAGCTAATTTAAAATCAATCAATAAATAACAATAAATATTTTTAAATATTAAAATTATAATTACTATGCCACAAGATATAAGTTTAAACTTAGGAAAATATAACTCTCTTATATTTTGGTATGTGAATAGATTACTATTAAACTTAAAATTATATACTATTTATTAATAGCTACTATATATTTTTAAATCAAGAGAAACAAAAAATATGTAGCAATAGTAATGATAAATGTAAACAAACAATCTGAATGAGAGTCGTCAAATACTGTATTTCCAGAATGGCATCACAGTTCTGATGTCTATTTCGAATTACAAACCAATAGTATGTCCTTGTTCCAGAGAAGATATAATATATTTGTGAAAACTTTTAAATCCAAAATACATTTTATTGATTATGGTGTTCAAATAATTATTTGTTTTATATGATGTTACATACATAAGTACTAGTTTATGTTAATGATGATATGAAGAGATATCCTTTTATGAACAAGTACCATTTCAAAATATTTTCAATGAATATATGCTAGCTTTATCTTGGATAATATGATGGGAAATTGAATCAATTCATATCTTAGATAAAATTGATCAATCAATCTAATATAATTATACAGGCAGATAAATATGACTCTTGTAAACTTCTGCTATTTGTATTCCATCTTTAAAATATAGGTAACATCCATTTTATAGGATAAAAATATTCTGATGGTTTATGACATAATGAAGCAATTTCAATGATTTTTTCCTTTTATAATAAATTGTCATTTTCCCATAACATTTTCTCAACATGCTGCCCAGATTCATAGGCAAATACTGTTGCTTTTTACTCCTCCATTTTGTTTAGTTAACTATATACTTTTAGAATTAAAAAAAGGAAATTATATAAAGTAATTTATATGTGCTTCTGTTTAAAGCCAAATCAAGAGAGAAAATGAGTTTAAACTATTCAATTCTATTTATAAAATTTTTCATTGACATCAATATAACTAGCAATTCTCTATATTCACTCTTTAAGCAATTTCAGGCAGTGTTTATCTAATAAAAATTGTATTATACAACAAATAATAAATATGTTAGAATTATTAGATATGACAAAAATTTATGTCTCACAATACCAATACTATTTTTTATTCTAACATAAACAATTTACACTATATTTCCACTACAGTAGACTGGAAATATATATATATATATATCATACATACTTTCCCACTATAATATTACACAAATAAAAAGAACAAATGTATTTGAAATATTAAACATTTATTTGTATTGTTTATAATTTACTATTGTGAATGCAGTAACAAAAATGAGACAAAAAATAATGATTTTGTCCAAACTATATGTTTTATTATTCATATACCTATTTTATTTTCTAAAATGAATAAAATCAATTTACAATCTTATAATTTACAATTAATAATAAACAATTTTATATTCTTGTCATCATTGCAACACACTTTAATGCTTCATATGTTAACATATCCAGCATCAAAATCAAACAAAAAAATAAATTTATGACTGATATTTTATCACATATTGAAACTCATCTCAAATTTTAATAGGTATAATACATACATACAATTTAGAAATATTGCAAAAAATATTAGAATTTTAAAATGTAATAGATAATTAAAAAATAACATTTAATTTTACCACCAAAGAATATGTATATTTTATAGATAAAAATTACATTTCTGTAAAAAATAGTGTTATTATTGCATATTTCTCACATCAAATTATGTTTAAAAAACAGTTTAACCTTAAACATACATATTATAATTAATCATTAAAAACCAGTCAACACTTAGACAATCCCAATATCAATAACAATTAACAATTTTAAACTGTTGTCAAGGCAACCTCCTTTTAACAATAAATGAGCTTGCCTTGACAATTATTTGAAATTGTTGATTGTTATTGCTATTGGGATTGTATTGACTGGTTTTTAATGATTACTTACAAACTCACTTAGCATTGAGCATTATTATGCTTATATTATAATTAATATATGCATTTTTAAATAATAATAAAAAACAAATATTATTTAAGTTTTAGCTATTTTTACATGAAAGACATCTGTAGAATTTGTTGTCTTCTTACATATATTTATCTTTGTTATCATGCAAATGCAATTTTTTTAAAATACAAGATGTTCTGTCTATTGGCTAAATATTTGTAACTAAAATGTATTGCTTTTGTGTAAATGAATTTATGAACTGCAAAATCAAAAGCCAAAACAAGTATCTCTCAGGATATGCATGGGAAAAACACTTAAAAGATGGCAGCACTACTGTAAGGATTTTTGCAAATCACAATAGATGAGGTAACTGAATTTTAAGATTTTATCCGAGTTTTAAATATGATAATCAGTAATCTAATACATAATTAGTAATAATACTGTTTTTATAATGGAGTCATGATTAATTAATTTTGTATAACTTTGTTATGTGAAATATAAAAATAACATTATAAATCTGAGACTTATTCTTGTTTGGAAATTATAAATGAAAAAAATCATAAAACACTAGAAAAATCAGGAAAATGTGGTATGGGGGGGGAGGTTAAAGTATTTCTCTGCATTTATTACAATTTTTCAATTGTCATATCTTTGGTAATTAAACTACTTCTCTCTCCATATTTGTTACAATTTTTTGTTTTATATCTGCATATACCATTACAATTGTACATATCTCCTGACATTTTATGTTACGATCCAACAAAAAATGATTGCCACTAATTTTTTAATTTTTGTTGATATTCTGTTTGGATTTGGCAAGTTTTAAAATAAAGAGTTTATTTTTCAAGTACAAACTCATATCTTTTGCAGCATTTTTGACTCTTTGTCATGTACATTTAAGTTTTTATTTTAACTTTTAAATCATCTGATGTCAAACACTCATCCTTATCAAACTAAATTTTACATTTATTCTTTCTTCCCGAGGGTAAATTTATATGGTAACGTGTGCCCTATTGATAGCCCTTACCATACGAAGTTTTCCCATAAAATTGAGTCATTCACCCCTCATACGAAGTTTTCCCAAACTTTGGGTCATTCAAAAGGGGTTAGAGAAGAAGCTGACTGCAAAACACACGTATATAAGGTAATTGTATCAAACCCTCCCAGCTTTAACTTAACCTCTAATTAGATCTCTACATTTATGGACAATGTATCTTTTTTTTTGTTCATTGCCAAGCGCCAATCTTGCTATTTAACAAGAATCATAGGGTCTATTAAATATTTATTTGCCTCAGCAATTTAATTTGATGCCCACCTTACTGCTCAGGGTGTGGTAGCGCATTGCGCCGCAGAAGAAACGAAGGATTAACGAACTTTTAAATCGAATCTTTTCTATAAATTTCTATTTTTATTCACATTAAAGTCTAAAATAAACCTCTGAAAATTCCCCACACACCTTTCTCTCTAACCTGTTTTGCTTTAACCTATTATTAGATGCACACCAGCATGCACATGTATCAGATTTTGGAACATATAAATTTATATATTGTGTATCGAAACAAATCAATGGTTTAATTTCAGATTCACTAATATTTATTCTAAAAATAATAATAAATGGCACACTCATGTATACAATAAATATTTTTAATGAATTACAATTAAAAGAGAAAACAAAAAAAATAACACTAAACAATACATGTATATCACTAGGTAATCACACAGTTAAGTTGGATTAGATTTAAGGGTTAAAATGATATAATATGTGTATATTTCCGGTATTACAGAGTCTGTATAACCTGTATATATGTTTCCGAGTGCACTCATAATTTAATCCTGGGATCTAGCATAGACAAATATGGAGTCAATCTCTTCCATTTAATATTTCAATGCTCTAGTCCATCTAAAGTGGCATATTTATTCTACTGTTCCTTTTTCCTTTTGGATAAATTCCAGAATGGCAGATGACCTGCACCAGATTCAGATAGTTGTAGTTCTGAAGGGCAATTTGGGGTGTTGACTGTAGTACATATTTACATGGCATAGGTAAATGGCTGGAGTCCGAACACCAATCCCGGCACAATGGTAATTTTACCCCATTCAATCCATGAGGTCTCTTTTATATTTATTTCAGTTCACACAGTTTATTCCCCATCTTTTTGCTTTGCGGCTAATTTATTAAAATCTTCTCTTACTAAATTTTCTTCAATATATTTTATAACACCTGCTCTTCTTCCCTGTCAGACCAGCAGAAGTCAACTGTCAGTTCTTTTTAAATTAATTTATAATCCAAGTTTCCTTTCTCCTTATCTCTGGTATTCCTTTGTTTTCAAAAATAGATTTTTTTCATAAAATGCCAACAAAAGAAAAACCACTTAGCAATCTCGACTTTTACTTATCTAATTCTTCTTTTTTAAATTCTTGGAACTTTTTAATTATAAATCTTTTCATCGACTTTAATTAAACAAAAGAAATTGAAAAGAGTTCAATAAATAATGGGCATTCCATATTCATTTCTCTTAAAAAAAATTATTTCCACAAAATCTGTTTAATTAAAAAAATGAGATATCCTCCAAATAGTTAGATCTGTTTTTTTTTCTTTTTTGAACAATAAGATACGTTTGGCTAATTAATTTGGGAAGTTATAATTGTAAAAGAAACTTTTCTTTTACATGCTTTAAAATCTTTTAACAATTTTTTTTTGTTTGTTTCAAACAACAACATTTACCTACATGTATGCCACCTAAAATATATACCTATATCCCTCATTCCAGCAAATACACATGTGTTTGTCTGTGCGACTTTTACAAAATAATTACAGCATAATAATAATATAAAAAAAAAATTGTCTAAAATCTACATTTTCTTTCCTTTTGTAACAGGGTTTGAACCCAGCTACTGTTACAATGCCCCCCTGTTGGAAAGACTTCAAAATGAGGTCTATTTCATTTTGAATGCTACCAAAGAAAAAAAACAACTCTGACCCTAACCTTTTCTTATATAAATATATATATATATATATATATATATGTCTTTTCCCTTCCCTTTATCTATTCCCTATAAATTTTATTTTTTTTACTTTTTGTTATGGTTTCTGGTGGTTAGAATCCTTTCCCTGATCATCATTTCTCCACTTGCCTCAATCTATAGGTTTATCCTGTTCACTTTCACTTATGTCTATGGCATTCAACACTTCGGCCACTTCTTCAATTGACGATTTTCCAATCCCTATCAGCATTTGTTCGATTCACAACGGCAAATTGTGTTTTATGATTCTTATTATGTGGCTCTCAGTCATATTGCATTTGTCCAAGGTCCTTAGCTTGGCCACTTGATGCCAAAAAAAATTGTGTGTAGTTCTCTTGGCCACTCCCTCTGTACTTTTCTTGAATAATGCGGTATCTGACTACCTCTTGTCGCTCTTCCGACCAGAATATTTCTCACACTGCTTCTGTATATTCTTTAAAAGTCTAGGGTTGGTGGAACAATGACTCCCACCAAGATAACACATTCTCTGCCAAGTTGCTACATGCTATTAATACCTTGTTTTCTTCAGGCATTACGTTTATACTGAAATATTTCTGTAGGCTCTTAAGGTGCTCCACTGGTGCTTCTCCTATTTGGCCTGCGAAAGAACAGATCTTAAGAAATTGGTTAACATTAGTATGGTTAAACATACATTTCTCTGTGGTTTGACGGTCTTCCACTATTTTCTCCTCAATGACTGGGCTCGTCTTTCCCTTTTCTTCGTTTTTATCCTCGGCCTTCGGCGTAGTTTCGTTTTCACATGTACTGTCTTTTACTTCCAATCTATCTCTTGTTTGCTTTTCACTCTCCCTTTCTCCCACCTGACTGCCTCTTATTTCTTTGCACAGCTTTTTCTCCAATTATAACAATATTTTCTCGTTTTCTCTCTGCCCCTCTAATATCCTTTCATTTACTTCTCTCTTTACATCATTTATTTCTTTCCATAATCTTGTTTCCATTTCCTGTAACTTTTCCATGATTCATTCAAACATGTTCATTTCCTTTCCCTTATCTGTCGTTTCTTTATCCATATTACTCTGTGATCTGGTTTTCATTCGATTTTGATTTTATATTATTTTCTAGTGAGATTAACAATACGTGCCGGGTTCAATGTCCCAGCTCCCTGACCATTTTCCACATAATATTTATTATTTTCCCCTCTTTGTTTTTGCACTATTTGCACATCTACCATTAAATTCTATTTTTTATTATTTTTCTTTCCCAGAAAAAAATATTTAACTGAACAGCAACAAATTTAACAAAAACACTATATTTCCTCTCTCTTTTTTAAAAAAAAAAATTTTTTCTTTTTGATTAATGTGCCCTCTATATCCTTCATCTGCACTCACCCTATCGATCTCCGTTCTTCAAAAGCCCCATTGTTGGGAGTCCATTGTAACATTTTGCAACTCTTTGTCATGTTTGTTTACATTTTTATTTTAACTTTTAAATCATCTGACGTCAAACATTCATCCTTATGGACATTTTTTTTTGTTCGTTGCCAAGCACCAATCTTGCTATTTAACAAGAATCGTAGGGTCTATTAAATATTTGTTTGACTCAGCAATTTAATTTGATTCCCCCCTTACTGCTCAGGGTGTGGTGGTGCATTGCACCACAGGAGAAATGAAGAGTGAACAAACTTTTAAATAGAATCTTTTCTATAAATTTCTATTTTTATTCACATTAGAGTCTAAAATGAACCTCTGAAAATTCCCCACACACCTTTCTCTCTAACCTGTTTTGCTTTAACCTATTATTAGATGCACACCAACATGCACGTGTATCAGATTTTGGAACATATAAATTTATATATCATGTATCAAAACAAATCAATAGTTTAATTTCAGATTCACTAATATTCTAAGAAAAATAATAAATGGCACACTCATGTATACGATAAATATTTTTAATGAATTACAATTAAAAGAGAAAACAACAAAAAAATAACACTAAACAATACATGTATATCACTAGATAATCGCACAGTTAAGTTGGATTAGATTTAAGGGTTAAAATGATATAATATGTGTATATTTATCGGTATTACAGAGTCTGTATAACCTGCGTATATGTTTCCGAGTGCACTCATAATTTAATCCCGGGATCTAGCATAGGCAAATATGGCATCTGTCTCTTCCACTTAATATTTCAATCCTTTAGTCCATCTAAAGTGGCGTATTTATTCTACTGTTTCTTTTACCTTTTGGATAAATTCCGGAATGGCGGACGATCTGCACCAGATTCAGATAGTTGTAGTTCTGAAGGGCAATTGGGGGTGTTGACTGTGGTACATATTTACGTGGCATAGGTAAATGACTGGAGTCCGAACACTGACCCTGGCATGATGGTGATTTTACCCCAAGCAATCCATGAGGTCTCTTTTATATTTATTTCAGTTCACACAGTTTATTCCCCGTCTTTTTGCTTTGCGGCTAATTTATTAAAATCTCCTCTTACTAAATTTTCTTCAATATATTTTATAACACCTGCTCTTCTTCCCCGTCAGACCAGCAGAAGTCAACTGTCCATTTTTTTTAAATTAATTCATAATCCGAGTTTCCTTTCTCCTTATCTCTGGTATTTCTTTGTTTTCAAAAATATATTTTTTTATAAAATGCCAACAAAAGAAAAACCACTTAGCAATCTCGACTTTTACTTATCTAATTCTTCTTTTTTAAATTCTTGGAACTTTTTAATTATAAATCTTTTCGTCGACTTTAATTAAACAAAAGAAATTGAAAAGAGTTCAATAAATAATGGGCATTCTGCATTCATTTCTCTTAAAAAAAATTATTTCCACAAAATCTATTTAATTAAAAAAATGAGATATCCTCCAAATAGTTTGATCTGTTTTTTTTTATTTTTGTTAACAATGAGATACGTTTGGCTAATTAATTCGGGAAGTTATAATTGTAAAAGAAACTTTTCTTTTACATGCTTTAAAATCTTTTTTTTTGTTTTCAACAACAACATTTACCTATATACATGTATGCCACCTAAAATATATACCTATACCTCTCATTCCAGCAAATACACGTACGTTTGTCTGTGCGACTTTTACAAAATAATTATAGCATAATAATAATATTAAAAAAAATTGTCTAAAATCTACATTTTCTTTTTTTTGAAACAGGGTTTGAACCCAGCTACTGTTACACTTTTTTTGAGTTAATATGGAGGCATCAGTTAATCTTCAGTATATGCACACTATTTGCATTTTAGGAGGAGGAAAAATTCATGCACAGATTGAAGAGCAAATTGGATTAAATTAGGATTTGGTTACTGGGTTGTTGTTTTTTTTGTTCTTTTGGGTTTATGATGTGTATTGAAGAAACTTCCATTTATATTATTTTACACTCAACATGTTGACAATATGCCACTAAATGCACAACAATATAACCCATTTCTTTTATATAAATCATGAGGTTATATTTGCTTTCACTAAATATTATATGATAAGAATAATACAAAAAGCCTACTTCTTATATTTTGGTTGTAAAGTAGGAAATCAAGACAAGACATAGACTCCACATTTTTGTTACAATAATTGTTCAGCAAATCTCTGGTCATGGTTGTATGGAAAAGGGAATGTCATGCTATTTTCAGTCTAAATTGTATGGAGAGAATCAAGTGTAATCTCATTACAGATAGCTATTTCTGCATGATACCTATCTTAAAGAAGATGGCAACAGTTAAGTTTACTAGTATTTCTTCTGAAGTGCAATCTGTACTACACATTGAGACTGCTCCCATTCCAGTATTTCTCAAATTCACATTACAGATTAATGCAAATGAACCAGACATGTACAAATTGATAGGAATGCCATAAAATTCATCATGAACTTGTGCTGAATGTTTTTAAAGAATAGCTTGAGATAAACAGAAATAAGTCAGTTGTCAGGGATTTGGAATTATTCAAGAATAAAGCTGAACTATTGGTCTCTAGTTTGAATCTATGAAATCATTTAGTTTCACTGCTGGCAATAACCTTTTATGCAGTTTTATTCTAGAGGAAGTGATCTTACTTCCTGTAACAATGTCAATGATGTTATGGCAGGTATGGACATTATATACAACAACAATGAATAGTGTTTTTTACCGATTGTTAAAGGTCAGTTTAAACGTAATACTTATGTTCTGTGGTAATATGCTACCTTCAATTCCATTGCCATATGCAACCCAGATTTCAATGAAGTCATGGAAAACCTTATACATAAAAGAATTATGAGTGGTATGTGTGTTGTTATTTTGAAGTTATTACTTGTTTAATGGGACTACAACAAGGCTTCACAAAATTCTGTTGTTATATGTATGACTGCTATGGCTATGGGAGATTAAATTATTACAAGGAGGAGAACTGGCCTCATTGACCTTCATATATACCAGGCTATCATTGTTGAATATTAAACTCAAACTTAGAAAACAGTTTGTAAAGGCTCTGATAAGAATGGTGATGCATTTTCCCACCTGTGTTCACTATTTTTGATGGTCATTGTAGAGAAAATAAAGAAGGGAATGTTCATTATTCAGCAGATTAGTCAGCTCCAAAAGGGTGAGGAATTTTAAAGTAAGATAAAAGACAGTAAAAGTGAAGCATGAATGACTTTCAAAATTGCATCAAATAGTTTGTTAGAAAATATCAGAGTTAAAAAGTTCTATCAGCTTGTGGGTGAGCTTTTAATGGCATACAAAAAATAGATCACAGAATTTCCCTGAAATGGCATATCCACTGTTGTACTGCAGTCATTGATAATTGTTACAAAGCAAATGGTATCCTACAATGTTGGCACATTGCTTCTCTATGATTAGAAGAAATGCTATAAAAATGGAATACAAAAGACAAACAAAAGATCATATGCATTTTCTTTCTAACAAAAGAAAATCTCATTAAACTCAATTTTTTTTACTTTTTCTCTATGAAACTTCCAAAAAAGAACCAATCCTTCATTTTCAATGTCATTTTCATATTCAGCATTTGAAAAGTACATAAAATTACTTAATCATGTCTTCGTTTACAAAATTTATATAAAACAGTGTAATCATTGATGCATTTATAGAAAGTGGGCATCAAAGATATCAATGCAAAAAGTTTGAAATCTGTAGATCAAATGTGATAATATGTTGTGTGTATATAAATTTAGAATCAATCCAGATTCTCAAAGTATGGTTAAATGAACAAAATGTATTTACATATATTTACAAAAACAAATGATATATTTTTGCCTAATACTATTGGTTAGATATAATGTTTAATTGCCATGCAACTATTGAAGCAAAGAACTTCAGATACACTTCTAGGTGTGACTAACACTTCCAAGCATACCATAGCAATTTGTCTCATGTCCAGGTATAATGAAACTTCCAGGTGTACTGTGACAGCTTGCTTGGTATCAGATTTAGTCTCCAGCAGCTTCCAGTTCAAAATGAACTTGTCTCATTGCTTTACAATATTGAGAACATTATGCATACTACCTTTCTGCTCTGATTTATTTGTTTGCTATCTGATTCTATCCCTAACTGGACTGCCACTTTATAGCCAGGTCTGCTTCTTTAATGGGAGCAAATAGGGTTTTCTGAGCATCTTCATCCATTGGTCTGTTTCTACCGTTGGCTATATTTTATCTACCCATGTACCCATTGACCTGTAGTGATAAATGCTGAATCCAATCAAGGTAAGGTTGGATTTGGGCAAGCCCATTACTTGAAGGTAAGTTGAGTCATAACAATATGTGAGGTTAGTTGGCTCAAAAATTATAAGACAGATTACTTTTGCTATTAAGCTTTTATTACGTATATTGGAACTTACATGTGTGTGTACATGCGTGTATAAATAAAAATAAAGACATAAAGCTAAGACTAATTACGCCTGCTTTTTTTAACAAAAAGGAAATGGGGGGGGGGGAGGATTTGTCATTTTTGAAAAAGAAAAAATTTATATTTAAAAAAATTAACTCTGAATTTTAAGTTATTATTTTAACAATTCTTTTACATTTACCTTTAAATCATCGACTTGTTGATTTAACAAGGAAAAATTACAAACTTATTTAAAATGTTGAATAAAATCTTATTAAATTTTAAAATCACATGCTTAGGATAATTATTTTCATTCTCATTATGGAAGTTAAAAAAAAAATATTTTTTTTTTCACTAATTGTTGAAAAAAATGAGTCAGTAAATATTAAAGTGACTGTAGAATTGATTTTTTAAATAATTTATTTACACAAAAGCTATGGTGCGTGTGTAGTTACACACACATTTGTTTAAATAAATTATAAGTAGCACAATATATGGAATAAACTAAAGTTAGTAAAATGTAGTATCTGAACTCAAGTTTAATATGTAAGAATGTGCTGCCAATAGATTAAAATTAGTTTTAGTGG
>JAQFVV010012905.1:385000-439985 GCA_028023455.1 Epiperipatus broadwayi
GATCCTTTTTATTCCTGCATAAATACTATATCTTGGATTGAAGAGGAAAGTATTCATTTATTTAACACTCTCAAAAGGCGCATGCTCAATTAGCTTGAAAGGCTGATATTTGAATGTAACACAATATTCATGTAAATGTTTGATGGCAGACAGCATGATCCTCAGTTTTATAAGTTATCACGTGACTACATTTAACAGTGATGATTCTTCTTCAGAGCTCATTAATTTAATGACTGATGGCTCAGAATAGGAAATGGGCGCAGTTTTGTTATCTCTGTTACAATGATGAACAACTTATAGCTTCCACATCTAAAACTCTCAAAAGCTGACATAAATTATAGCCAGATAGATAAAGAGGCTTTGGCTATTATATTTGGTCTAAAGAAATCAGTCAACCTTTTAAAATAGTGATCAATCACAAACCATTATTAGAAATATTAGTGAATAATAAGGTAGCTCCAGACCATATTATCCTGTGTATGTTGAGATGGAGAAACATACTATCATCAAATGATTATCAGATGACCTATAGAAAAAGGAGATAAATTTTGCATGCTGACATTTTGTCTAGAAATTGAGATAAAGCTAAACAACATAGCATCGAAATAGAAATAAATTGCCTAGATGTATTAGAATCAGAAATCCTAAATTACAGTACAGTTGCAAAAAGGACAAGGGCTGATAATGGTTATCAGCTACTTATAAATTGCATAAGAGGCTGGCTAACTAAAAAACTATAATGTCTTGTTCCAGATTTTTGGATAAATTATAAAAATGTTATCAGTCAGAATTTGTTGTGTGTTTATGGAAGATAGAGTGATAATATCATCCGAAGTAGACATTAGATCTTAAAACTATTACATAAAGGTCATCTAGATATGGCTAAATATAACTGTAGACATTGAAAAAATATTAAAGTAATGTATAGCTTGTCAATCTGAAGTGAGTATGAAAAACTATGGCTATATAGCATGTCTGAAGCAACTAAACCCTGCAAAGACTACATAGTTTACGCAGCCCCATTAATTTGAAAAATACTTCCTATTCTCATAGGTGCATACTCTAAATGGGCAGATTATCATATCATAAAAAATATAGGTGCTGGAGAAACAATATACCTCAAATGAAATATTGTTATGTCATGGATTACTGGAAATTATTGTTTCCAATAATGGCATAGGGTTTACTGCACATGCAATTGAACACTACTTTGAGAATAACAGCATTAAATACATCTTTATGCATTCTTATCATTCAGGATCAAATGTTTTGATAATTCTATTCAGTAAGAAAAAAGGCTCTTAAGAAAACTAATAATGTGAACATGCAGGAAGCCTTATATGCTACCATGTTACAACAACTTTCTACACCATCAATGGGTACATGTAAATTGTGGTGGAATTGGTGGTGGGTAAAAAATTACAAATTAAATTAGTGATGCTAAGTCCAAAACTGAATGAACAGTTTGAATACAGCATTAAAGAAGACAAATATTTAATAGGTGCTTAAAAAGAAATGGATATTTATGGAGAAATTATCTAAACATATAATAACAATGTAAGTAGAGAATGGGAAGAGTATTTGAGACATTTAAATCATATTCATCAATGGCACATAAATACCAAAAATAAAACAGCTAAGGATGAAACCAATAACTCATGAAAAACAAGAAATAGTCAAGTTATTACCAGACAAAGCAATTGCTCATAATAACAACAATAAAGTATGGAATCTGAGAAAATGGTGAAAATGCAATACAAAGTATCTGCCAGAACTAAAAATGCAACCACAGAAAGAGCATAGATAACCTCAACATCAAAAATGAAGACCAAACAATATTCAAAATTATATATAGCATGTTGTAACCTGTTTTTCTGAAGTAAGGGGAGGGATGAAATATATGTACTAAATTAATTAAATAATATATTTTGGAGATTAAAATTAAATTAAGAGAAATAGACTTGAATAAATTCTTTAGCTAAAATGCTTTGTAAAAGTAGATTAAAATTAAATTAAGAGAAATAGACTTGAATAAATTCTTTAGCTAAAATGCTTTGTAGAAGTAAATTATAAAACGGAATAGATTGTTATCAAAAGGAAAAATATTTCTGATAATAAACTAAATTCAATTAGTACGAACTAAAAGTACTAATTAAATTTATAATATCAGATCCAGAATATTTGAATTAATAATACACCTATAATCTGGAATCATCCCATTGGCTGAAATACTCCAGAAAGAACAAAAGAATGAATGAAGGCGTAAACTGTAGCAGAAAAGAAAATGCTTTTTTTATCTTTGAGGACAACTTCAGAATCAGAGAACATAAAACAGCAGAAGAAAACTAGTGGGAGACATTTTTTCTCAGGATCTCAGCTCCTCAAGGATAACAAACTGACTAGGAACTTAAACAGATCACCCCAATCTTATTACAATTTTTAAAAGCTTTAAGGGCTATATACCCCTAAAGAAAAGAATTTTAATATAGTATAAAGTTGTTTACTATCATACTTCCTTTAGTTAATAAACTGTTACTAGTATAGAGAATATTACAATTCAGAAATTATAGGGTCATGTGATCTATGACTCTTATTTTGACTAGAAATTAATTGTTGTATTTTACCATAATGTTAGAATAGTATGTTTTTTTTATGTATAATATTTAAATACAAATACATTGTTTGTACTGGACTTAATGTAATTAGAAGGGATTTGAACTCAGACTTTTAAGCTCCCTATAGTTATCCACTCCATTCTATACAACTGATGCACATGACCATATACATGTAAAAAAGATAAATGATCTCCAATATATATATTTTGTGCTGAACTGGCACTCATCAGTTGGTCATATATTTGTGTAAATAGTGTATATATTAAATTATAAATCATTTTATATACCTGGTTTTTTGGGTCCTCTATTAATATTATAAAATATTATTTATTCTTACGCCTGGAAATTTGGGATTTTTTTTATTAGGGAAATTTGAATCAAAACAGAATCTTGGGAATCATATATCTTTTTCACATGCCTTTGGTCATATGTTTATGGTTACACCTCTCCACAAGGTGTTAAAAGCAGATAGAAACCAGTTCCTACCTTGTGAGAGTGGTATAGTGAAAATTACACTACAAAAAAATATTATTCATTAAGTACATAATGGAAGATTGCAAGTTCAGATGAGATATGTTTAGAAGTTTAGAATATGGTGATACGATCTTCAAAATACCACTCAAAAAAATTGTGTTGCTTGATATTAAAAAAGCTTCTATTGTTTCAATTTTCAAAAATACAATAATTATTATGGAACATCATTATTATATATTACTGCAAATGTTCTTTTAATAACTTTGTCAAAGAGATTGCTTCCAGTGGTTATCCTAGACAATGTGGTTTTAGAAAATCGAGAAACACTATAAACATGCTTGTCATCACCACACTAATGCAAACACACTGTTTGAAACAAAAAAAACAGGTTTATGACATTATTTTACATTCATTGGTTGTCCACAGAAGTTTATTTGTATTAAACAACTTCTACATGATAGAATGAAAGGAAGTACTGTTAATACAGGTGGAAAATCTGAGGCATTTAAAACAAAAATTGATCTAAAACAAGATTGTTTACTTGCTCTAATATTTTTGTTTTTGTGCCACTGACCTTTGAAACTACTAATAGATGATTTAAATCAGACATCAATAAGTCATACTGGTTTGATGATAGAAATTTTTAATATGAATCATTTAAAACTGAAAATAATAATTTCACCTTCTCAGATTCTCGATTTACAATATGCTGATGGTTGCGTTATTTTATCCAAAACGTCAATCTTCAGAATGTAGTTAATGATCTGAATACAAAATATAAAGACTTATTTATTCATTAATATTGAAAAACTAAAGTTTCTTATCAGTCAATGATTGAAAAATCTCATGGATAATCATCAAATTGAGAATATAAGACAATTTAAACATCTTAGTAGTTTTCTAAGTAGAAAGATGGATTTAGATGGTAAAATATATCACAGATTACAATGTGCTGTTGATACTTTTAACAAATCAAAAGATAGGTAATCCATCACTGTAAAATAACTACTGCAACTATATCAGATGTATCTAGAACCATTATATTATGCACACCCTATCAATGCAATATAAAGTCATTAGGAGTATTTCATTACGACCATATCATTAGATCAAACAATATGTCCTTCAACTTAATGGATGTAATACTACAAAGTTCACAATTGCTAAATCACACCTTCACTGGATCAGATGTGTAAAATGAATGAGCATACTACTACCTAAAAAGCATTTTATAGTGCATTTGATCATGGTTTTTATGAAAGACAAACCCCTATTTATATTATATTGATTATCTCAGATGTCTTAATATATATTGATTATCTCAGATGTCTTAACTGTTTCATTTATATGGTAGCCATATTGGATTTCTTTGAGAATTAGTAGATACAATTTTTAAAATAACTTCAATTAAAATTATGCAAAAATTATGTAGATTATGTTATCAGAAAGATAAATACCAAGTAATGTAAAAAAAAAAAAAAACAGTTTTTAAAATAATCATTTTTGTGTTACTTCAGAATTTCTCAATTTTAATTGGTAAATTTTATTTAAAATTTTTTATTAAAATGTCCATTACATTCCTTATAAAATTTCCAATAAAATGACATATAATATGACTTACCTATAACAATTTATTAGTCTAAATATCAAAAAGTATTATTATTGGTATCTTTCTTTTTTATTTCAAGAAACTCACAAGAGATTGTTTCTTGTAGGGATCTGCATGTATTGAATGAAAAGAAAATAACAGAGATGAATGTTATTTAAATACTCTTCAGCTTGTAAATGGCTCAGATTCTATACATGATGTAGGTAAACAGAAAGGAAGAGGTATAAATTTATCACAGTGTAGAATATCAATAATAATAATGCTCTTTTTAATGTCTGCCTTATCTTTTAAAGTATGAAAAAAATTCATTTTGTTAGGTAGAATCCATCTAAAATGCAAAATCAAGTGATTACTGCAAAATGATTGCTTAAAAATAATGAAATATTACTGCAACCATGAAGCAAAATAAGCAAATAAACAAAAAATGTAGATATAACTTATTCATGTGACATCCTCTTCTAATCATAAAAGCAAAGCATGTTCATGGAAAGTTGTTGGGTGAAGCTGGAATATCAGTCAACTTTCATGAAAAAACTAAGTGAGGTGGAGTTTGAAGAGGTGCATTACCTATCTCCATTTTAATTGATAAGCAATAATTCAGCCTCTGGAAACACTCTTTCTAATGTGATCTTCATTCCACATCAGTCAATAAATAATTCAAACTCTTTTTAGGTTAAAAAAAAAACACCATTCTTTTGGAATGCTATAAAACTACTGAAAGCAGTAATTGAGTGCCTAAATACTGACTAGCAAAACAAGCTGTATTTTTACTTATGTAAAACTTCATATGGTGCCTATAACAATTCTGACCCATTATTCAAACCTTCAGTTTATTAATTTTGAATGATCACATTATCACATTCTATTACAATAGAAAATATACTGATTTTTCAATTAAATACTATTTATCTATACATCTAATATACAGCTTTAAATTTTATGTTGCAATGGTCTACATATTTACATAGGCCTAATTGTGCATACTTGGTTAAATCTTTACTTTTTCTAACTGGAATTTTTTTTATATTATTATTATTATTATTATTATTATTATTATTATTATTATTATTATTATTATTATTATTACTATTATTATTATTATTATTATTATTATTATTATTATTATTATTATTATTATTATTATTATTATTATTATTATTATTATTATTATTATTATTATTATTATTATTATTATTATTATTATTATTATTATTATTATTATTACTACTACTACTACTACTACTACTACTATGGATATGCATGAATGATAATAAATTATGAAGATATTGTGCAACTTGACACTTTTTTTTCACTTTTGCATTTTATTTATTGGCCTATTTGTTACTTATACAAATAATTTTATCGTAAAAAATAAATTAAAAAGTATAAAATCTACTACTTGGGTATAATGATAAAACTTCAAGTCTGCACACACTATAAAAAGTCCTGCATTCATTTGATCTCCATTATATTTGATGGCTTTTCAGAAGTTATCAGGATCAAGAATCTTGTATCTGACTAATTTCTGTAAGTATAGACTGATTTTTCCCCCCCATTTTTTAACTGCTAAAGATATTTAGTTCAGCGTTGATGGCTGAGCAATTGTCCCAGGTTCGCTTCCTGGTCGATCCTTTGACATATGAAAAAAAAAGATATTAGTTTATCTTCCAAAAATAAATTTTGGAATTGTTAAATGATTAAGTAACTTTGAAGTCCAACAAATAAAAAATTAGAAAAGAGTTGTTGGTACTCAAATCTGTGTCAGCCTCTCTATTTTTATCATCTAAAAATTTATTCCAGTTTTTCTTCCACAAACCTAGTAAACTGATGGGAAAAAATTAAATAAAATTATTTACATAAAAATTCATATAAAATAAATTTTATTGTTGACAACAACATACACAGTGGTACCCAAAAAATAACCAGAATTTTATAATAAAAAATTGTTTATTTATAAGTATTATAAATTTAATCTCTTTCAAATGACTATCCATTTGATGCAATATACACTGGTCTAAATGTGTTTTTCATTTTTTTAAGTAGTCCAAAAGTATTTGCAAAGTAATGCCTTTTATTTTTTCACCACTTCTAAGTTTGCACAAAATAAAAATTGAAACATTTTTTCATTCGAGAGATTTTTCAAAAATCGCAAAAGTGAGATTGAACAAATATGGCTGATAGATAATCTGGTTCATGCTGAATTTAATTAAAAAGTGTTTCACATTCAAGGCTTTGAGAAATCACATTTTATGAGGGTAGCTTGCACTCTTTTTTTATCGCATTACGAAAATGTTTCATAAATTGCAGATGAAATGCCTGACTCTTAAAAACTAAATTTGAGAGAAAAGTGTCATTTGCATAAAAAAAAAAATCAATATGTTTTGACTTTGGACTTGTGACACGTTTTAGGGATGTGGTAAATTTAACATTTCAATTAAACCACTCATAAACTTGCATTTTTATAAGATCATCTTGCTTGTAATCTGTTTCAAGCATTACAACTAGTTTCCTTGTTGTTTTCTGTAAATGAAAACAGAATTTCACATTGTCCAACTTTTCAGTCATTATAAAAAAAATTGAACAAAATACAAAATGCACTTTACAAAACAATGTTTTACATGGGTCCACAATTTCACATGGTGATGCCATTTGGTAGATTGATGCAGAAGGGTTTATGCAAGATGTATACAACAGCAAAAGTAACTACAACAGGCACTCAAATCAGAGAATGATTTTGTTTATTTTTGGGCCCCTCTCCCCTTGTACACTATTGGAAAGATAATGTAAAGATGAAAAGAATGATGTAACTTTTGCATGTGAAATCCATATGGTTTTACCACAAATTTAAAATAAAGATGAAGATATTTTAAAATTTCTAAAAATAATATTTTGGTAGTGAGCAGGAGGAATCAATTTAAAGAAATGCAATGTTGATTGTTTTCATTGAGAAGATATGGCACAGAATAGAATACATTGGGAGTTATAATTAGAGAAGATTGTGGAAATTTTCAGAAAGTTTTCTGCAGAAATTAATATATTGCATCACCAGATGTCAAATAAATAAAAAAATTAAGTAGCATATTTAAATCAATTGTACATTATCACGAGAAAGAGCTGGTGCCAAATAATGTGTTACAATTAATATAAAATATTTAAAATAAATATTTTAGCAACAAATCAAACAAAATATTGATATTAATACCTATCTTGAATTTTCTCTTTATTTATTAGTGTTTATAAGTTATTCATTTATTGTTAATAGAATAATTATGTTAATATCAGCAATCTGCCATATATACTGTTTGTACCATGGGATTGACATGCACTGTTATAGTTGTCAATCTTAAAATCCCATTACACCAAAGAACCTTAAGCAACTTCCAATGGCAAAATCAGTTCAGTAGTAAATGATATCTACTACTTATCAATAATAACCAGGTAAATGTAACTGAATTTTATTCTTTGAACCATGTGTAATGTGATGTATGATTTTAAGATTGACAACTATAGCAACAAGTTTCATGGGGATGTTTTCTATTTTGAAATAAAAACAGTACAATTTAATTATACATTTTCTCTAGTTGTTGTTGATAAGTCATAGATAACATTTACTACCATGCTCGTTTCACTGCTGGAGGGCACTGGAAATTCCTCAGCCCTTGTCAGCAGAAAAAGAGGAGGAATGATACTTTCATATCCCATAAAAATACATTATGGAGTAAGGTCATTGCATAAGCCTGTTCTGTTCACAGCAATGTGCTCTTCCGTGTGTCAAGATGTTTATATTATGTATGTTCACATATGCATGCAGCCCATCTGCAATCTATTGTCCCAGATATATGATTAGAATTTAATTTCTCATTTTTTTTACTGCAAATGAAGCTCCCTTGTTGATGAAAGTTGCAGGCAATTGCCCTTTTGGCTGATAAAAGAACATACCTCTGCCTCTAGCTCATCTATTATATTTTTGATCTATTTGTATTACCCCCAGCATACATGTAGTCATAATTAATTGAGTGATCTGAAGTTTTCTGTTAAGTACTTGAGTCTCAGATCCATATTTAAGTGATCAAATATATCTATTAAAAATCTTTATTTTCAAGTATGTAGGTATATTTTTTTAATATTACATTCTTTCTATTAATAATGCTTCTACACAGATTTAATTCTGTGATTAAAATTATGTTATGTTTTTATGTGTATTAAAATTTAACCAAGATATTTTTAATTCTTATCTTCTAATTAATGATTGTTAGTTTTTGTTTTCTTTTTCTGCAAAAATCGATTGAGCATTACTTTAATCTTTTTATCACCTGTTGTTTTACCTATTTTCTTTCATCCCACAACTCTGGCAATATTTTTTACAAAATTGAAATAACCTAAATAAGATTATTGTATTTTCATTCTCTTAGTTTTCCATTTTAATCCATAAATTACTTTTTATAAATCTGCTTTAAAAAGTTTGATCTGAAATAACTCTGTTGCATGCCCATATAGATATTATTCTAATATCATCATGTTATTTAAGCATTGCTGTTGTTTTTTGATAAATATTCATCAAAATATGAGAATATATGGGCTTATGCTTGACAGTTCAAAACTTTAATCAATGTTAAGATGACTTGTGATAGCCTAGTGGTTAGCATAACTGCCTTTCCAAGCAGCTGGCCCAGGTTCGCTTCCCGGACAATGGATTCGACATATAAAAAAATGTTAAGATGACTTTTCATTAAAATCTATAAATCCAAACATAATGCCAACTCATTTAATCCTTCACTCAATTGTTTGATGTGATCTATTGTGTTAAAACCTCTTTTAAATCCAACTTATTTTTTATTGCTTTGAGTCAAACACTTTCTATAAACTAATTGTAATTATCTTGGTAAAATTTTTTGTATAGCTGATAGATATGAAATTCCTAATAACTTCTCTTTAGCATTAATGCATTACTGCATTCTTCCAATTAGAAACATCTTTATCATTTTGACATTTGGTATATAGTCTTACTGACAGTGTTTCAATTCTGCAAGCTTCTTTTAAGATATCAATAATAAGTATATCATTACCTGAAATTATATATCTCATTTTTTCATTAAATTCTTAGCAACTCTGAAAATGTTTTAATTGTATAAATTACTTTGTTTCTTGCTTTTTATTACTACACAGTCCTTTGCAGAATTGTTTTAAGAATCTCATGGTATTAGCCCTTTTTATTAATATTTATATTACTAAAACAACTTTCCTTCTGCACTAAAACAATTTTCCTTCTGATACGATGATGGATTTCCTTACCAATTCACAGTTGTATTTTCTTATATCATTATTTACACTTTTTCACTCTATCTTACTGTATTTTGAATATTCCTGCCTTCTTAATGGAACATTTCTAAATATTTTCATATTCCTTTTTTTTTGTATGTGTATACATATATATACATAAACATTACAAGCATAAATTGTTTGGAAATAAGAAAATTGCTTGGAAAAGGGGTGTTACTTTGAATAATTTATTAAATAATACAAAAGAAATTTTTGGTAGAAAGACTATTCCTGGTGTAGTATATTTTATTCCTTGTTTATTTTGTAAGAAGGTTTATATAGGTCAGAGTAGTTTGAGTTTAAATGAAAGAATAAAGGTTCATAAAAGTAGAGTTAAAAATAGATATCTTAGTTCTGCTTTGTATGTCTATGAAAAAGATACAGGTCACACTATTGATTTTGATGAAGCTAAGGTTGTCTTCTTTGAGAGAAATGAAATCAAAAGAAGAATTAAAGAATTCTTATTATTGAAAATTTATTATTCTGAAGCAATGAATTTATTTAAGAGTTCTTTTAATATTAAGGGTGGATGGGAAGTGAATGGATTTGTGGGTAATGTTTAATATTATATATATTGTGTAGTTTTAGTAGTTCTTTACACTTGAGAAGTCTGCTTGTAGCAGTGAAACCTTTGGTAGTGTTTTAATATTATTTTTATGCTGGTCTGGTTGAATTTTGGATTTGGGGTAATTTTAATTATATCATCATCATTATCAACCATTATCAATCCACTGCAGGATAAAGGTCTCTCCAAGTTTAATCCATCTTCTCCGATCTTTAGCTTCTCTTCTCCACATCACCCCTGCACACTCTCTTATTTCATCCATCCATCTCACATGTGGACTCTTTCTGGGTCTTTTACAATCTCTTGGAATCCAGTTTAAAATTTTAATTGTCCATCTATTATCATCTCTTCTAAAAATATGTCCAGCCCAACTCCACTTCAATCTTTTAATTTTTTCAATGAGGTCAGTAACACCTGTTTGTTCTCTTACCCATACATTGCGTTTATGATCTCTTCTTGTTACTCCCAACATACATCTCTCCATACTTCTTTGAGTGGTCTGAAGTCTCTGAATTGCTCTTCTATTAAGTGTCCAAGTCTCAGATCCATAAGTAAGAACTGGTAAAACACATTTGTTAAAAACCTTCCTTTTCAAACACATAGGCATATTTCCTTTTAGTATCAAAGTTATTTCTACCAAAAGCACTCCAACCAAGTTTAATTCTATGATTAATTTCCTCCATTATGTTTCCATCTGTATTAATAATCTGACCAAGGTATTTGTAACTGTTAACTTCTTCTAATTCATCATAATCAATCTTTATTTTCATATTTTGAGCAAATCGATTAAACATTACTTTAGTCTTTTTAACATTTATCTTTAGTCCTACTTTCCTACTTTCATCTGATAATTCTTGCAGATCTGAAGCATTATTTGCAAAAACAACTACATCATCTGCGAAATCTAAATGACTTAAATAATCACCATTTACTTTCACTCCTTTAGTTTCCCATTTTAATCCACAAAATACTTCATTCAGCACTGCTGTAAAAAGTTTTGGAGATATGGAGTCACCTTGTCTTACACCTTTCTCAATGTTGACTTTCCCAGTGTCATTATGTAATCTAATTGTTGCTGCTGCATTTTTATAAATATTCTTTAAAATATGACAATATCCTGGATCTATACCTTGATGATCTAATGCTTTAATCACTGAAGAAATGTTTATAGAATCAAATGTCTTTTCATAATCTACAAATCCTAAGCATAATGGCAACTCATATTCATTTGTCCTTTCTATAACTTCTCTCAATACCTGGATATGATCTACTGTACTAAAACCACTTTTAAATCCGGCTTGTTCTCTTGGTTGGTGGAAATCCAATGTTCTCTGTAGACGAGTAGTAATTATCTTGGTAAAAATTTTATATAAAACTGATAAAAGGCTGATAGGTCTGTAATTTCTATTTTTTTTAATTATATATATATATATAAAGATTTATCTCATGTGAAAATTGTTCTTGTGGCCCAAAGCATCCTATTAACATTACCTATAAGTATAACAGCAGCCAAAAGTAGTTTTTCTAAACTGAACTTTTTTTTTTAATTATTTACAAACAACATTGTCCTATGATCAATTAAGTGATCTAACAATAATATTTATGGAAAAGACTATATCAAGCTACTTTTTTTTTTTTTTAATAAAAGAGAGACTTTATTGAGTATAAAATGTTTTACAAGATAAATATTGATTTACATAGTGTAATATAGAGATTTGAAATGACACATTGAATTTTTTTGTCCATAGCATTTCCAGAAATTGATCAACCGGTGAAAACTCAAAGCATTAATCCACGAGAAGATTAACCATTAAAGACAAATTAATGTTACAATTAGGAATTATTTGTAAAATCTAGAGTTCAAGTATGAATAGCATTTTAGGAATACAATATTGAGAAATCCAATTTGCCATAGATAAGTTGAGAATAGGTAAACACTTGGAGATAACAACATTGAAAATAATAAATTTAAATAGGGTGAATCATTTGCAATTAAAATTATTAGGCCAAACTACAGCTTACTTTGCAATAATACTTGGATAAAATCGTTTATAACAATAACACTAAAAAATCGCTATGAATGGTGTTTTTTTCTTTCTTGTGAATAAGAAAATCAACGTTGGTAATGATCCCCACAGCACTCTCATCCAAGTCCTCCCCCCTCAAAAGAACCAGGATTTAGGCCTCTGGGGCCCCTCCCAACAATTAGACTCTCATTCAATCAGCAAAGTTGAGTGTAATGAAAATTTTAATTAAAAGGTACATTTAGGAATTATTTGTAAAGTCTAGAGTTCAAGTATGAATAGTGTTTTAGGAGTACAATATTGAGAAATCCAATTTGCGGTAGATAAGTTGAGAAATAGGAAAACACTTGGAGATAACATAAAATACAGACTAAATCAATCTACTGTTCAGTTCTTCCAAATGGCCTCGAATATCTTTACAAGAGAACAATCTCGAATACCTTTGAAAAATTATGAAAAACTATGGACAACAGGAGGAAAAAATCCAAGCTTCAAACTGTCTCTGCTGAAAACCATTCTAATCCATCATGAAAATCACATGAACAGCAAAAGGCCAGCCCTGTCAATAACAACATTGGAAGTAATAAAATTAAATAAGGTGAATCACTTGCAATTAGAATCATGAGACCATCCATTTCAGATAAATACAATAATGATTATTATTAATCATTTTCTAAACTAGAGATTATCTCTAGCACAGATATAAACTTTAAACCTCAGTAAAAGATTAATATATCTAATTTTTTAATTTTAAATTCTACACACATGGAGTTATTCACCTTTCCCATATGTAATATCTTTATAGATATAATAAACAACCTCCATACTTCTCCATTTTTTTTAAATTCATATAAATAAAGATACAATAAAAGACAAATGACCCCCTAAATGCATTTCGTGCTGACTAGCACTCATCAGTTGGCCCAAGTCACTACCTTTCATATATATATATCCATTATATGAAGAGTATTTATCTATAGCAAATTGGCACATTTTCATTTACCATTGTCAAATTCACTCCATTCAGAACTTTGCCACCATCTATTTCAGATAAATACAATAATGATTATTACTAATCATTTTCGAAACTAGAGATTATCTCTAGCACAGATATAAACGTTAAACCTCGGTTCCAGTTAAAGATTAATATATCTGATTTTTTTAATTTTAAACATACACACACATGGAGTTATTTGTCTTTCTGTTTCCCATGTGTAATATCTTTATAGATATAATAAACAACCTCCATATTTCCCCACTCTTTTTAAATTCATATAAATAAAGATACAATAGAAGATAAATGACTCCAAGATGCATTTTGTACTGAACCAGCACTCGTCAGGTTGGCCCAGGTTACTATCTCTTATATACATCTCTATTATATGAAGAGTAAATTGTTATATTTTCATTTACCATTGTATAGAGGTTATTTATTATATCTATAAAGATATTACACATGGGAAAGAGAAAGGTGAATAACTTCATGTGTGTGTGTGCGTGTGTTTAAAATTTAAAAAATCAGATATATTAATCTTTAACTGAGGTTTAAAGTTTGTATCTGTGCTAGAGATAATCTCTAGTTTAGAAAATGATTAATAATAATCATTATTATATTTATCTGAAATGGATGGTGTCAAAGTTGTGAGTGGAGTGAGTTTGACAATGGTAAATGAAAATGTAACAATTTACTATAGATAAATATTCTTCATATAATAGAGATATATATGAGAGATAATGACTTGGGTCAACTGATGGGTGCTGGTTCAGTACGAAATCTATCTTGGGGGTCATTTGTCTTTTATTGTATCTTTATTTATATGAATTTAAAAAGAATGGGGAAGTATGGAAGTTGTTTATAATATCTATAAAGAAAATAATTCTAATGAATCATTTGTCTAAAATTTTGATGAACTGATGATTAATTAGATAAGGATTTATGTATAGGAAACTAAACTAATATGAGATGGAAAAGTGATCAAATTATATGTCTATATATACACAATTATTTAGTAGTATGCAGCTTATTAAATTAATTACTGCCTAACGCTCGATCGCCACAGTTCAAAGATAGCGACTAGTTAAGTTAATTGTATATATAAGCATGTTTAACTATTTGCGTCAATTTATTAATTTTTTTTCAATTCAGAATTAATGTGAATGTTTTTTTATTATTGTTGTTGTATTTAGTTTTACATCTTCATTCATTTTTATGATTTTTTTTTACCTCTATTTGTTTGCGTGTATGTGTGTGTATTTTTTTTAATAAAATTTTTAATCTAAAATGATTTATTTGAAACGCTATTGAATTCAGGAATATTTTTAATTAAAATATTTTTATGGGAACTAAGTTTATTTACTAACTTGACAGTAGACTGGCTATGTATGATTTTTCTTCAAAAATGTTTTTTTTCTTTCTAAAGAAAGATACACAATAAAAATCTCAATAGTTCTCTTATTTATTAGCTAGTGCTTTTCAAAAAAGAAAAAAAATAAATAAATAAAATTCTATTTTTATTAAGTTATAACTGAAGCATTTATAATACTCTTATTTTTGTGAAGGTGTTAAGAAATAAAACGGAACTTAATAGAAACAGATTCATTACAATCAGGAGTCCAAAATTAAACGCGTCATCACATTGTACTCACAAATTTAATAGCAATTGAAAGTAACAAATTTACTTTTACAAAACACGCTATTAAAAATTATTCTGTCTCTCTTATTACCCCGCAAGCCAAGAATTTCGATTTATAGTTGCATTTACGGAGGAACGTACTGTAAACGGCTAATATATTTTACTATCCGGGCGAATACAATATCCGCCTAAGTTAGAAAATGGTCCTCGGGGGTAGAAAAGCCCGCTTGCAAAGAATAATGCATTGTCTGTTATGAAACGGGATTTTCTTTTTTTTTGCTCCTAGCTGAAAATGTACAAAGACATCGTTATCAATGCGCATTTTAGTTTACGAATAAAGCTTTTTGAATATATTGCAAGTTTCAGTTTGCTTATCTGAGTAATTTTACACAAGATATCAAATGTTTCTGCTTTTACCTTTGGGATATTTTACAATGTGATATGACAAAACTAAACATTCAACTTATGTTTTTCACACTTTTCGATTAATAAAAAAACATTCAGTTAATTGAAATGAGAAGGTGTTGAATGCTTACGCGGACAAACAGAATAATTGAAACGGAGAATTGATATTAGAAAGGCGGGACGTAAATCTAAAACCGAATAATCATTCTATAAGTAAAACGTACTTAAAAACCACTAAAAAGTATTGTTTATTTTTAAGCTTTTTATTTATTATTATTATTTTTTTACCAAATTTAAAGTATCAACGAATATAAATTGTATTAATTTTTCAATATCCGAAGGCTACAGATATAAGCCCCCTCATCGCCTGGTTTAAAAACCACTAATACTTCCGCCAAGCTCTGTAGGCTTCGACCATTCTTTTAGGCAAAATAATAAATTTTCGCCTTGGATGATTAAATTTCTGGGAAAAGGTTTAGACAATTTCAATAGAATGAAACCTGTGGAAAACGAAGAAGAATAACAAATTGGAAATTTCGTATCTATTTTCAAATCTGCTATCTATATGCGTAATTATTATAAAAAGAGAAATATGGGTATATATTTTTGAAAATGCATTTAAAATAATATATGTACACTTAAACAGATTGATTTTAGACAATCTTTTAAATAAATAAATAAAAAAGACTATGCATTTCATACAGTAGACAGAATGTGTAAATACATACTCTTGTACAGTCACAGTATGACAAAATTGAGAGCTAAAAGTCCTGGTTCATATTCTCCACTCTCTGTACTGTGTTCGACGTCATACATGACTTCCTGGATTAAGCTAAAAGCCATTTTCTGTAATGATTCAACACACTTATAGACTAATAATATTTCAAGTTAGGTCTTTGCATAGTTCTTGTCTTGATATTCAGTTAATCTAGATCGTCAATCTTTTGTTTTGAAGTTAAATTCCATCCCGTCTTTAAACTTTGCATTATCAAAACAACAACACTTCTTTTAGCTTACTACATTATTACAAACAAGAGCTTTCTTTATTCTAGTGTCATCTATTGTTAGCTTAATTTTATAAATTAGTTTAATAGTAAAAAATGAGTTAAAGATGGCTTCCAGATCACACTATCATCTATTAATCACTGATTATTCAAGTTTACAGTAAATGATTCAGAAAAGAGCTTTGTTTTTGTTTATAATCTTTGCAGTAATATCTTTAATGTCAGTTTGAGTTCAAATCCATTCACTTTTTAAGTCCATTTTGTTATTCATAAGTAATTTTTCCCATTATCCTCTGCATTACTTACAATGCTTGTTTTAATTTTTAAATTCGCTGGTCTTGTAGAATGGAAATCTTAAAATCCTGAGGTTACTTGATAGAGTTACTTCTAAGCAAAGTAAAAAAAAAAAATCTGTTTGGACAATGGAATATAACTCTTGTGCTCAATCTGTCATATTAGATTTCAAACATCATGTGATTTCCCAAGCAGTATTCCTGCAGTTATTGTTTTTTACTGTGTTTCACAACTGTAAATTAAAATAGATAAATATTAAAGCCTACTGTGTATTATTTTTAATTATTGTAGAATTACAAATAGCTAAGCTTAAAAAAAATTGAGAGCACTAATTCCAGTTATTGCAAGCTTACAAATATATTGGTATTTCTTTTACTCAGCTTTAAAAAATTCACAAATGTCATCTGTAACAATTTTCAGATCAATTTTATAAAAGCATTTTTGTAAACTTAAATTGAATACCTATTTGGCATCCATAGTAAAAAAAATACATTAGCATCTATATAACAGCTTTTTTATTAAATAAAGTTTTGAATTAACACTTGACACATTCCATGATCTGTGCCTTGCAAATTAGGAAGCAGTAACAATTCATAAAGTTCATTACTTTTTTAATTACTTATATTTTAAGCATCATCATAATTATTTTTCAGCAGGTATAGAGTTGATATTCCAGAGATCAGAGCACTTGACTAGAGACTGAGATTAATAACCCATTTATAAAATATAATACTGTATTGCTTAAAAACTTTTTTTTTTACTTTAAGAATATAATTGTTGTTTTTTTTTATTATTGTAACGTGGCAATGAATTCTATCCATTTTTTAATTACTCTAACAATCTTTTTGTTTTCTAACTTTCTATTTTTTGTCTTTCTTCTTATCTTTTTTTTTTTCTGTTGTTAAAATGGCTTTACTGGTTTATAAATGAGAGCTACTGAAAATGTTCACAAAGTATAATAAATATCATTTGCTTTAGTTAAATTAACTTAAATGTATGTGATTATTTCTCAGTTCTCTTTCACATAATTTAGTAAAATGTACTTAGATAATACAGATATGTAAGATAATTTTATTTTTTATTTACAAAAGACTTTGTGCAAAGTCATTGGTGCAACTTTTCACCAGGTTCACAACCTGGGATTTGAATCTAAATTTAACTTAGAAACTTTTCTGGTTTCTAATAAGCTTAAGGTATTTTTTTAGGGAGTTAATTCATAGCAAATTTAACTAACTATTAGCCCCTTAACAGGTTGACATTTTCTATTGCTAGTCATAATGGCAATTTTTGTCAATATTCAAACTTTGATTTCAGTACAAAATCTTAATACTCAATAAATTGGACTTGATTTCTTAGGAATTTAAGTTTACAAATGAAAAAATTCTTTTAAAAAAACCATATTTGAACTTTGCAAATATTAAAAAAAAAAGAGTTTATAATGGAGAATAAAGGATGCTTTTATTATTCAACAGTTGGCAGGAAAATAATGTAAGTAGTAACTCCAAAAAATCAACAACATCTTTGATTGAAATTTATTTTTAAAACATGAATGAATAAACATTAATTTCTGATATATCTATAACATTGAGCTTTAAAATATTAAAATTACTTTAAAATTTTTAAAATATCAAGAGATTTTAATACTATGACAGTAGTAAGAGGTAATGTCATCACATGATCAGTATCATAAGGTGTAAAGCTTTGTTAATATTACAATCAAATAAATTAGCTTATATTTTTAAAAATAAATCATATATGAATAAAATCAAAATGTATACTTGTATTTTTTTGGTTGTAAATAATTATTAAACAATTATTGAGTAAAAATAATCAGAAATATTTAATAACTAATTTGTACTGAAATGATATAATCATTTTACATATCTATTGCCATTTGTTATTTAATAGCAGGTTGAAATGTGAGGGGGGGGTAGTATAGCAAAGATATTTACTTTTGTAGACAAGCTAGGCAATATAATAAAATAAATATATTTACGAAATAATTGTCTCGTAACACTAATAGGTAAGCATGTATTTGTGCATGATAATTATTATTTATATATTGTAAAAATATATATTTTAATGATTATTTAAAATATTTTATTAATTAATTTTTAATATTCTTCAGTACATGAGGGTTCAGAATGACTAAATGGTCAACATATATAGGATGACAACCTTGGCACTAACGAGGGCTTTGAATTTTCCAGCATCAGATTTTTAATAAAATGGATGGCTGAAGAATTATGGGTTGGAGTAGTTTGAAGCCTGTCCATTAAAGTATGAAGATTGGCTATCTTAATATAAAGCTGAGCATTGATTGCACATATGTGTGGAGATAGTAATCTGGAACAACTGATGAATGCTGGTTTAGCATGAAATACATATATTGGTAATTATTTATCTTTTCAACATGTGTATGATCAGATGGGTCAGCAATATGAGATGGCATGGAGAGTTGAGGGTTGTGTGAAAATCTGAGTTTGAATCCCTTATATATTACATTATGTATGTGCAGGTGTGTGTGTAAGCCTGTACAGGGTATTAATTTAAATATTGTTTAGAGTAATTTAAATTATTGGAAAGGTAATAATAATGTTGGTTAATATTTTAATTTTACAAAACACTGAATAAATGTTTATTAATTTGATAACCTGTTATTATTTTTACAAAATAAAAACTTAGAAAACTGCATTTGAGAATCGAATAGTCTGTGTGTTTAAAAAATTGAAAAGAAAATTATTGGTAATTTGTGAAGTAAAAATAAAATTGCTATAACTAAAACACTTAACTTTAACTACCAATGGCTGACATATTGAATTTTTAAGCACATTTTTGAGACACATTTTGTACAATATCTTCAGTTTGGATATTGCATGTGTGAAGGGTTGTATTTTGTTAGAAAGAACACATATTAAGGAATAAAACAATACTGAGAAAATAGTCATTACCTTTAAAAAAAAGTAGCAATACAAGATTTCAACACTGTTATAAACGCATATTATTTTATAGGTTCACAAATTCTAAATTTTGAAAGTTAAATTTTAATCTGACATTTTTCTAGACAGCTTAGTCACATTCATTATGAAATTTTTTTTAAAAAAAAGATAGATAATATACATTTATCTGAGATAATTCTCTATCATACAGTATTAAAAAAAAGACATGACTTGTGAAGCTGTAAATATCTCATCTATTTACACTACAGCTAGTGCTAATGTTAATAGCACTAGTATGGATTTGAACCCAATCACATATTAACTGACACCCATCTCACCCAAGGCGGTAGTATATGTATAATTTATAATCAATATTTATAATTATAATTTTTTATCTGATTCATATTTCATTAATTTATATTAAAGCTAACCTCTTTATAATAGTCATTTATTTTCTAATATTTGTAGAAACGTATATTTTTGTAAAATTATTCTATAAATTTTTTATTAAATGTAAGTGTTAAAAGTCATCGTATTATAAAATTTCTTATTTATAGAATATAACAAATTCCTCAAAAAGTTCTTTTTTTTATTATTATTATATTTTATTTTATTTTCACTACAAATCTCAATAAATAGGCTTTGTTTAATAGGGTGACTTGTGAAATTTAATTAAAATGAAAAACAGATTTGTGTTTATGTTTTCTTTAATTAGCAAATAAACCTTTGGGGCATGTTCAATGTTGGCGGGAGATCTCCTATTATGAAGGGGAACTGACCAATAGAAGAGGCCACTAGGAAAACTCAGACCACAGTGAGGAATCATGAGTTTAATGCAATGTATCTTGAATCTGCTGGATCATATAAATAGATAAGATTTTGGCTATTGAGATCAGTTAGAGTCGTTCTCAGTGTGAATATACTTCAAGCCAGTTTAAGTTTCATCTAAATAATGTCAGGGTAAAAGAAGACTATTCACCTCCTCTACTCTGTCTCTGCCAGCCCACCATGATGCCACTCCAGTGCAGTCAACATCTTGCCTGTGATATTAAGCTGCATCAAGAAAACCTGTCTTAATTAATGAAGTCTGTCTCCAGCTATGTTTTGATGTAACCCTAAGTGTTGCAAGCCTCTGATCTTTTAACAACATTGGTTGTAAATTAACATTAATCTATGATTAATTTATACTCATTTATTCACTCTAAAGTATCCATATGTAATGTCTATACAATTTTCTTTAAATACATCATTAACTTTATTTTCTATAAAATGTAACTGTTTTAATCTTATTAGAAGTCCATATTATTTTGATATGGCAATTTATTTATTGATTTAGATTAAGCTTCCAAATTAAGTACAAAATTCAAAGAGCATATTACAACCCTAGTTTATTATCGCAGGAGATGTAAATTTTACCACTAAATAATTAATATATAAGCTCATTTAGTTTTGTACATTTGTTATTGTGTAAATCATTTAAATGATAGGAATAGTCTTAAAATTTTAAGTTTCCTATTCATCAATTAATCTTTACCCATAATCATTTCTCAAAAGAAAATGTAATTTATTAAATTATTTAAGCAAAATCCATCACATTTTTCCAAACTTAGCTCTTTAGGTAAAATCTATTATAGCGATTTTAAAATTAATTTTTATCAGTATTTATATTGTTTATCTTATTTGCGTTTATGATCTTTAGCACCTATGCATTAATTATCAGTTAGAATTTTGTGAAATCTCACAAGAGATAAATTTGTGTGTTTTTTATATAGGATTTATTTTAGTATTTTATTATATAAACGTCGTTTGCTTATAAAGTCTAAGCCTTGAGAGATTTTAAAGTTTGAATGTGTGGGAAAAACCATCCACTTCTTTAAATTTGATTTTAATTCTCACTGTTTCTTTTATATTATATTTTCTTAAAATTTATTTATTGCCCTGGGTTTTGGTGGATGTTCCATTATGCTAGAGAGCTAATTATTTAAATCAGGATTGAATTTACCTTTGTTTTCACAATATATATATATATATGATATGGTATGTACTTTATGGTTGCAATTATTCACTTGTTATTATTATTGTTCGTGCTTGGCTACTTAACTCTCAGGACCTACGGAAATTTAAATATGACTAATACAATAACGTTAGTCTCCTGTAAAAGTAGATGTATTTTCTACTAGGGATTTCCCTTGTCCAAATACTGCCAGTAAAATGTGCATGGGCACACATGGATAAACCATCCCAGCACATCAACTTTTATTGTTATGCAGAGATATGTTTTGGTCGGTGGGCCAGCATGTCCTCTCATTCATTGACTTCTCTTAGCAAAGCCTCATTAAGGATTGTAAATGACCTCATGTGTTCTTTTATTGTAGCCATAATGTTGTACCACTTTTAGCATTATTTAGTTATTCTCTATTTATAAACCTGAAATGCTATCTCTACCATGATGGTGCATCTCTCATTAGTTCATTAATTAAACACATACATTTGTTTTCCCATATTCATAACTTACAAACTATTTTAATGGTCTAATGCAACTCATTCATCTTCAGTTGTCTATATATGTATAGAGGAAGAAAATAGATTTATTTTCTTCAATTTATAAGTTTATTGAGGGTTAAAATGATGGATTATTGCTGATTTGTACTTGGCAGACCACTTAACCAACTGTTTATATTTAGTAAACAAATGTATTATATTTTGGCTGTATCAAAATCCAATTTGTGTTTTAATTGGATTGCAGTTGCTTTCTAAATTGAAATGCGATAACATTTTTTAATTACAATATTATCTGATTTACTTAAGCTTACGAAGCATTAGATGGCTTACGTCAGCAACGTTCAGAAAAGGATGACTTTGTAATCATCATATTTAAATAATAAAACCCATCTTATATAAAGAATGTTCTATGTGATGACCTGATCAAGTTAAATTAAAGTCAAACGTGCTTTAATACAGAAACACTTAATGTAATTATAAAATTATATTAATCATACCCTAAACATCATGCCCTCCCCGAATTTAATAGAAAGTATAAAATTTGAATTAGAATATTTTGACATTAATTCCTTTATCGACCATTTTGCAAAAACATTTTAAGATTATGAATAAATAAATATCTGCAATCTAGATAAAAGAGCCAGGGACATAGGTTAGAAACTGTGCTAATAATTTATTATTAGCCATTACTAAAATAGTAAACATCTAATAAATTCTTTTGACTCGATGATTAATAGAACGGTATTAATCTAGTTCTAATGGGCGAGAATTACTATAAGACTTAATATTATTACTCGCATAAGGAAAATGACATAAAAGGGATTATCATCGAGTCAAAGGATCATTGGCATATAATAAAAATATTAATAATTATTTAATAAATATATAGTAAGGTTAGATAAATGAACCGCCATCATGAGAAAGAGAAATTTAACAAAGTATTAATTTTAAAGACTAGAGATTAAGAGAATTACTACATAACTTAAGATAGCATAAACAAAAAGCAAATTTTACAGTAGATAGCTTAAAAGGTGGTGTAAAATAAAGTTTGGAAACTGGACAGAAAGTTGCAGTTGTTTCAAGAAAGATATTACCGTTTCTTCATGGTTGGTTCCTTAGATTACACATGGCAGAGTCCAGTTGGATGAAATGTAGGCACGCATTTTGAATATCATTTTGATTGATTCTTTCAGGTTTTTTGCAGCAGGATTGGTGTGAAAAGGTTTACTACATTAAAGATCTTCTGGGGGAATTCAGGCACAGTAGTCAGACTCCTGAAGTTTAGCCCCTCATCATGATGGAGACACTAATGAAGTTCATAATTTAAGATGCATGTAGATTTTAGTAGCACTTCTTTTAAAACAAATATGGCTTCTCCCTCTCCAAACTTTTCCGGGCTATTTATACTGATCTCTGCTTTTCCGCATATTTCTGATTCTCCGTGCCTTAAGGCTAATGCTTCTTGCTTTATCAATGTTACAATTTTTTACTAATTGATTTTAGATACATTCCTTCGATAAGGCTTTCAAACTCATTAACTTTGAATTCATTTTCTAATTAGAAAATGAATTTATAAATCTAAAAAACGATTTTAATTAGGAACCGTCCTTACATTTTAAATTATTATCTTTTTGCTAATTAATAAAACTTTCCCCATTGTCTTTGGAAAAGGACAATCTGAAAGCTTATCAAAAAAATGTAGCTTTTAATCACTAAAATTTGAACAAACTGTTTAAAAGTAAAATAAAACATTCTGATGCAATGAAACTTTATAATGAATATATATATTTAAATATTTATAAATATATACACACAATCCATGCAGTTATAATATATATAAATTCAGGAATAATTTTATCATGAATTTATTAATGATATTGACTAGTTTGAATTCAAACTAGTTGGTTTTAACATATTTTTGTATAATACTATTTTTTTAATGAAACTAGCATGTATTGAACGTATAAAGTTCCATTGTATCAGAAATTCATGGTTAGTATTAGAGTTTGAAGTGGGTTACAGGTGAGATATCATGAAGCTAGGATCAAACTTAGATCCAACTGCTTCAATATTAATTAATGAAATGTAAATCTGTTGTATTAAGTCGCATGTGAACCCTGAACTCTAGATGCGATGGAGTGAGAATGAAACTCGCCAGTATCATCAAAAGCATTGTTCATGTAGTCATAGACCCTGGAGAACTAATAAATAGGTTGATATTTGATATTGTTCCTGACTTATGTATCTTGCACATACTAGATGGATATACTTTTGCTTGGATTCTAGGTCTTGTTGAATGAACACACGATTTTGACCGGTACACATGCTGGAGAATTTCATTTTTGCTAACTGATCTACCTCTATCCTCACATGCAGGTGTCTTCTGGAAATATGTTTTTAATAAAGGACATATTTTTAACAATTATTGAAAATCAAATATTATGCAAGAAGAACATTCATAAATTATAATTTATCAAAAAATAAAATTAATTCATTATTAAATATTAATTCATTAATATATTATTCAAAAATGAAAGGAAAATTTTTAAAAAAATTATTCAAAAAAAAAAGTTTGTTCAAGAAATCAAACATCAAAGTTACTCTATAATTAAGTAAGTAAAGATAAAATAAATTAATAACCAACAAAATAAAAATAAACATTTATTTAAAATAATAACAAAAAAAAGTAATAATAGGCTAATTTTAATATATAGAGTATATGAGCACAGACTTTCACATGACCCACCACTCTCCACTCTATCTCATAACACTGATACACCTAAACACATATATGTGGAAAAGATAAATAATCACCAATATACGTATTTCATGCTAAACTAGCAATAATCAGTTGGTCCAGATTATCATTTCTACACATATATACTATAAGTGCTCAGGTATATTTAAGATAGCCAATCTTCATAATTAAAGTGGGAAGATTGGCTATTTTAATATATACCTGCGCACTTATAGCATATATGTGTAGGGATTATAATCTGGACCAACTGATGATTGCTGGTTTAGCATGAAATACATATATTGGTGATTATTTATCTTTTCCACCTATATGTGTTTAGGTGTATCAGTGTTATGAGATAGAGTGGTGGGTCATGTGAAAGTCTGTGCTCATATACCTTATATATTACATATATAGACACAGGTATATAATAAGCCTGTGTTTCAGTTATTAAATAAGCTAATTTTATAAATTTTATTATGATCCTTACTGTTTATTTTTATAAAGTTTCCTATTGATATGTATATCTATTAAACATTATCATCAGAAAGTATTTCCAAGTACAGTCATGATGATCGTCATGATACAAAAGCAGCTGGTGCACGTGTTAGTTGTTCGCCCCTCTTTCTTCATAGGAATCATGGCATTGTCTAAGTCAATACAGTGCTCATCAGAGGAGCTTCCAGAAAATGAGGCTTCAGAATCACAAGAGTCGGCTACAAGAAAATCATATTCAGAATTGTGATCTGAATCAGAATCTATTTCTTCCATTAAAATAGTTTACAATGAAAACTTTTGCTTAGAACTAAAAAGAGAAAGGAAAAAAACATTTTCAATACCTCTTTTTTTTAAAAACATCATAAAAAATCAAATTTTATCATGGAGAAAAAATTCTTACATTAGCTGGAAGCTGATAAAATAAGAAAAAGAATGATGTATTGTGCACATATGTAGTCACCATTCCTGCACATGCACAGTTTAAAATCTAAGATTACCAAAAATTTTAGAAAAGAAGTCCTTTTGAGATAGATCATAAGTAAGCACTTAAAGTGTATTACTTTGACAGGAGGCTAAAATATAACAGAATTCCTGCCTAGATCTGTAAATAAATATTATTTGAATGTCTCCAAGATAAAATAAAATACCAAAAATTTTCACCCTCACCAGCAACATCATCATGATGCTAATGGAATTATGGGAAAAGTGATTAGCAGCAAATATTTCAGTAAGGATTAAAAGGATTTATAGTCAACAACCATGAAATATTAGCATTATTACTACAAGATTCAAATTAAAGTTAAACTTTCTGTTAAAGACATCTTTACTGTACATTCCAATAATTTAATATGTAAAAACTATAATATAAACTGCCTTAAACTTAATAACTTTTGGGTATAGAAATATATTTAAGTTATTTATTGTCATTTATGTATTTTAACTGCTTAGTTCACCAGGTGCCATATTGATTTTTTTTAAAAACTGACCTGAGACACAATTGTCACAATAACTTCAGTTTTAATAATGTTAGAGCAAAAATATTTACATTGATAGAAACTAGAAAAACTAAGGAAAACAATAAGGCTAAGACAACTAGTGATAACCATTTAAAAAATAAGAAAAAAAAGAAATTTCAATATCTAACAATTATTACTTTATTGTTTGTTCATAATTTGTAATTCATCATTAACTAAGTTTAAATTATATCTTCAGTGATAATTTCTTTGTATTCCTCACAAAATTATCTTTCAAACCATATATAATATGTCTTATCGGAGATAATCCATAGCTTCAGAATCTCCAAAAGTATTTGCATAAGAATTCTTCATTTTTATTTTGTACCCCAAAAGTTACCAAATGTCAAAGGTATCTATAAGAAAAAGATTCATCCTAATAAAAGATATAAAACAAATCATTTCCAGAAGACAGATATGCATTTGTCATCATAGCAATTGGCTTCTTGTCTATCTAAAACTAGAAATTGTAGGCTACTGTCTGTATCACTAATAAAATGAGTTTCATCTCTTCATTTTATATTTTTTGTATACATCAGTAATTTTTATATTCTTTATGCACACCAGTGATATTTATATTTTTATGCACACCAGTGATGTTTATATTCTTTATGCACCCCAATGATGCTATCTTGTTGTATTTATTGTATCACATAAATATAATTTATTTGCATATAGTTCATTTGATAGCTATAGACTTGAAAATAATGTGATGAAACATATAGCAAAACTAGAGTGACTCCACAGCATGAGTATCAAGGCATAGGCAGGAATCATAATTTGATTATTTGCTTGCATATGCAATCTTTCTGTACATTTGATTATTAGTTTTGTAAATCATTACTTGTAAATGCAAACACACCATATGAACATAATAATAAATAATAAATTATTAAACTTTTTGAGAATCATTATTTTTATAAAATAAGTTTATTTTTATAAAATAAGTGGATTATATTATAACACAAAATTACTGTACATATGAATTCATATGAGCATAAATAAATATACAATTTATATAGACACATGCTACTAAAAACACAAATTAATAAAAATTAAATGATTTTTTCAAATAATTAAAAAAAATTAAAATTGTATACTTGTGAGCCTGTTATTTTGCGATTATGTTTAGACTCCATGGAAGGCTTTGTTTGACTCAGCATACTTTTAATCCAATAAAAGTATATTTTTAGGCCGATAAAAGTTTTCTGTCTTTATCGCTTCATGGAAATTACAAAATTGATCAACAAAAAAAAATTAAATGTGCTGGTTATGAAAAAAATTAATAAAAAATCCAATTTTCATCGGATTTTTTTTAAGACAGCCTTAGAATGCTATGTAAAAGATGTATAAAATGCTTGTATTTATGTTGATATCATGCTTATAGTTTTTACATCATTAAAAAAAGAAAACAACATTTTGACCAATCAAATAAAGATGCACAGAACACCCACCTGAAGAGCCAAAAAATGCTTTTTAAGTAGTTTATATTTATTGTAGTTATTACTATTTAAATATTTTAAACTTACATACTATTAAATTTTATTTTGATAATAATATAAAATGTTTATGCAGGTTTACTTATTATTGATAATTAGGTAGTAAATTCCTTGCTATTCAAACACTTTAAAGTAATATATGCATAAAATGTTATAGATTTGAATTTGTATAGATGAATTTAAGACAATATTAAATAAATTATTTGAGATCATTGGATAATATGAATTTTTTAAATTTGAATGAGTATTCAAATTTAATTTTATGTTATGTGGCCTGAGCAAGCACCATGGTAACTTCACATAGATTCTGATGTTTTAAGTATTATAATAGCATTGTCATTACTATCTATCTGTATTATTTAAGCCTATCTATAGAATGCTTTAGGGTGATTTGCAGCTTCACTGTTTCCTGCAATGGCAATTTTAACATATTCATTGAAAAAACTCTGAAGATATCAGCATTATAAGGACTTTTTCATGATTGACATTATTCTATTAACATGGCAGTGACTCAAAAGGAGGTGGCCTAGAAGTCAATATAAATGAGAATTTCTGATTGGGTGAATGTTTTATCCTGAGGGTAAATAAATGAATACTGTAAATTTGTAAAGAAAAAATATAATTTTCAGTAATTTGTTTACAAATTAAAGGTTATAATGCAATATTTTTGTAAATGGCTTATTTTTAAATCAAAAACTACATAACTATTATGATATTGTCTTTGAAAACAATTCATTTTTAAAAAGAAAACAGTTGTTATCATCCCTGTGTAATGTGGCCACAAAAGGCACTGTTTTCCATGCCAACACAAAAATAGCCAGATTAGGGGACCAAAAGCAGATGATGCAAGTTCCAGCCACTAGATGGCGCTGTTCACCATGCATATGCACAGAAACCTTATGCCAAGTAGCTGCCAGCACTACTGCCTGCTTAGGTGGCACTGTTAGCTATAGGTAAACCGATCCAGCTTACATAGTCTGCCAAACAACAACTACCCAGCAATCTAGCCCACTAGGTGGTGCTGTTTCTCCAAGCTACACATGGAAAAATGGCACCGTTTAGAAGTGATATTAACACTTGTTTCATAGGGTTGTTTTATGCGCACATTCTTAATAAATACATAGCATATAATGTGAAGGTGTGCTTAACATATAAACCACAATTATTTAAATATGCATTCAGACTTAATAGGGTTACATTGAATTACACTCTTTGATAAATCTATGTATTTTTAAATTATTTTCTTTTAAAAATCGATCTTTTTTTTCTGCAAAAGTGTTTTTTATTTTTTTAAAAATGTAATTTTTACGACTTCTATTTTACTGCAATCTTTCAAAACAATTGGTCTGGCAGTATTTCTTTCTGAACTTCGTTATTTTGAAAAGTGATTGTTTGTAAAACTTTTTTTTATAGTTTCAAATAATATTTCCAGCAATTTTTAAAGTAATACAAATTACATTTCGGTTTATAGGTCTTTTATTTCGCAAACGTGTTATTTTAAAAAGATACATTTGCATTTTGTTACGTGCAAACAATAATTCAAAGATCTCTTACACAATAAATATTTTTAAATTGCTGGAGAGAAAACAAATCAAACTCTCCTTTAAATATATTAAAAGATCTATTCAGTTCAAAAATAAATTTATTAAAATTAATATGTGTGCAAGCAATAAAACATCAACCAGATTGTAGTGTGTGGTGATTTATTCAGTGTAAAAATCGAGTAAAAATATTCAAGGTGTAAATGTTAATTGAACTTGTATTTAAAACTTTCAAATCATTTTAATAACTAAAAATGTCATATACTCACAAGGAATTTTCAAAATAATAGGTTTAATAAGTATGGAAAAGTAAGATATTTAGCTTCTCTTCTCCACATCACCCCTGCACACTTTCTTATTTCATCTATCCATCTCACATGTGTTTTCTTTCTTGGTCTTCTACAATCTCTTGGAATCCAGTTTAAGATTTCAATTGTCCATCTATTATCATCTCTTCTAGCAATATGTCCAGCCCGACTCCACTTTAATCTCTTCAATGAAATCAGTTACACCTTATTGTTCTCTTATCGATATATTGTGTTCTCGATCTCTTCTTGTTACTCCCAATATACATCTCTCCATACTTCTTTGAGTGGTCTGAAGTCTTTACTGCTCTTCTATTAAATATCCAAGTCTCAGATCCATAAGTAAGAACAGGTAAAACACATTTATTAAAAATCTTTCTTTACAAACACATAGGCATATTTCCTTTTAGTATCAAGTTATTTCTACTAAAAGCACTCCAACCAAGTTTAATTCTATGATTAATTTCATCCATTATGTTTCCATCTGTATTAATAATCTGACCAAGGCATTTGTAACTGTTAACTTCTTCTAACTCATCATAAACAATCTTTATTTTCATATTTTGAGAAAATCCATTAAACATTACTTTAATCATTTTAACATTTATCTTTAGTCCTACTATCATCTGATAACTACTGAAACATTTCCTGTAGATCTAAAGCATTATTAGCAAAAACAACTACATCATCTGAAAAATCTAAATGACTGAAATAATCATTTACTTTCACTCCTTTAGCTTTCCATTTTAATCCACAAAATACTTCTTGCAGCACTGCTGTAAAACGTTTTGGAGATATGGAATCACCCTGTCTTACAATTTTCTCAATGTTGACTTTTCCAGTATCATTATCTAATCTAATTGTTGTTGTTGCATTTTTATAAATATTTTTTAAAATATGACAATATCTTGGATCTATACCTTGATGATCCAATGCTTTAATCACCGAAGAAAAGTTTAGATTCAAATGCCTTTTCATAATTTAGAAATCGAAAACATAATGGCAACTCATATTCATTTGTTTTTTCTATAACTTCTCTCAATCCCTGGATATGATATCCTGTACTAAAACCACTTTTAAATCCAGATTGTTCTCTTGGTTGGTGGAAGTTCAGTGTTTTCTGTAGACGAGTTGTAATTATCTTAGTAAAAATTTTGTATAAAACTGATAAAAGACTGACAGGCCTGTAATTTATAATATCTTCTTTATCACCTTTTTTAAATATTAAGATTAATACTACATTCTTCCAATCATCTGATACATCTTTATCATTTAGACATTTGGTATATAACATTGTTAAAAAAAATTCTATTTTTTCACCTCCTTCTTTTAATATATCAATTGTAATTCTACCATTAGATGGAGCCTTTCCTTTCTTCATATATTTAATTGTATGTCTCACTTCTTCATTTAAAATTCTGGGCAATTCAGAAGATGTAATAGATATAGGAGGTATTTGTTCTTTATTACTATATAATTGTTGATAAAAGTCTTCTATCCATTTCATGATGTCATCTCTCTTTTTAGTAATAATTCCAGCTTTTTTTCTTATTGCAAATATAAATTTCCTACCAATACCAAAATGTTGTTTTACACTCTTGAGACTTTCATTCTCTTCTACTGCTTTCCTTCCTAGTTCACAGTTATACTTTCTTATATCATTTTCAACTCTTTTCTGCATCATTTTACAAAATTCGACATATTCAATCCTTTTTAACACATCATTTTTGTGTATTTTCATATTCCTTTTTTTCTTCATAAATTCGCTAGTCTCAGTAAAAATGTTATTGGTCAAGTGCTGCTTTTTTCAACCAGCTATTTTTGTTGCAGTTTTTAAAAGTGTATCAGTTGTTTTCATATTAATTTCATTCAAATGTGAATCATGTTCAAAGTCCACTAATACTTGAAACCTATTTGTAAGTTCTAATTTAAATTCATTAGAATGTTTCTGAAAATTAGGAATGTCAACTGTAAATATTGTTTTTCTTAATAATTTTTGTCTCTCTAGTTTTGCACTAACATGTATTTCACATCTTACTACTTCCTCTGTTAAATTTATTAAGAACATTACAATCTTGAAATATGTATTTTCTGTTAGTCAAAATATAATCCAATTCTGCTGTACCTTCATTTTGATGCTTCCATGTACATTTTCTTTTAACACTTTTCTCAAAATATTAATTCATAATATAAAGTTTTCATTTTCCTGCAAACTCCACAAATCTATGTTCTCTCTCATTTCTATTACCATAACCAAAATTATCTACAGCACTTTCATCTTTCATTTGTTTACCAATTCTAGCATTAAAGTCTCCTATAACAATTTTAAAATGTTGTTTACTCTGATCAAAAGCCTTTTGTGCATCCATATAAAAATCTTCTACTACTTCATCACTTTGAGAACTTTTTGGGGCATAAACCTGAATTATCTGCATTTGGTATCTGCTATTAAGTTGTAAAACTAATCTTGCCACTCTGTCCAATACAGCATCAATCTCCACAATGTTATTCTTCCATTTTTTATTTATAATGAATCCTACTCCACTTATATTTCCAATATTTGTACCTTTATAATAGAATACATGTCCACTTTTTAAATCAATTGTCTCTTCACCTTCTAACTTCACAAACTCCAATAATGTCCCATTTAATATAAGACTATTATTTTTTGAATTCTTACAATCTTCATTCACTTGAAAATGATCTGCAGTTGTAAGTACCTAAATAAAAAGTCATCATCAAATGGCAGCCTGGGATCGCAATCAGGGGATTTTAACCACCCTCCGTGTTTGGCCGTCAACTGCTGCCTTGATTGATGACTTTACAATCTCCTGGGAATATGGGCCATGATTTATTTTTGTCTGTCATAATTATATATATATATATATATATATTGGAAAAATAATATTTATCATTTACACAAGAATTCATTCTGCCTTATCAGACAATAGAGAAAAAGTCCATGGTGTTTATTGATCTTAAACTTAGAGGTAAAAATCCAATAACCTCCTCACACTGGCTAATGCATGTTGGTGAGCAGCCCATCCATGTTTATATACGATATGAATAATCACATAGTAAAAACAGCTGCAATGACAAGAATGGATAGAGTGGACATTAAGAATTTGCCCTGTTCAGTTCCTTTATGGCCTCCAAAAGGAATCAAAGGGTTTCCTTTCAATTAATAGTGAACTCCTTTCTGCAGACAAAGCATGATAAAAGGAATTATTCTTATACTGCAGTTTTAGGACCTAAAGTAAATAATCTATATATATATAAAATTGATAAAAATTTTTAGTCTGATAAATAAAAAAAACATTAGATACAAGGAACTATAAAGGTAAAGGCTACTTTATAGTCAGTACTGATTGATAATTTGGAACTAAGCTAAATGTCATTTCTATTGGATCTATGAAATTTTTTGTAACGTTGAACTGAATCTCAGAAAAGCAAAATTAACAATCTCCAGTTGAGACCAAAATTAGAATGTCATTTTTCATATATGTCTAGTAAAAAAAATGTATTATAAAGTTTTTTTAATAATATCTGGACATATTCTATATGCATTGTGGGTAAATGTACATAAATTTATTGTAGATGATTGCAATAATAATTGAATATTAAATGTCTAATGAAGCTTCTGATGATATAGAAGAAATAGGTTGGATATCTAGCTTCAAGAAAACTTAGAAGATATAAGATTTTTTTGAAGAGAATTCTCAAAATTGATTTATAAACATATTAGAAAAAATGTAATTTATCATGAAAATCTACTTATATAATTAAGGGTGGCAATAAATTTGTAACCTCCTGAGTGCAGACAATTTCTTGCATTAAATCAAATCTTAATGATTAATTAAAGTAAATAATAGTTTATTAGTTGCTATTGTGAAATTAGTAAATATATAAGGGTCTCTGTTGGGTGATATATATCAAAATTTGTCTATTTAAAAATTTATTTATAGATTCTTTAAACCACCTAACTATTCACAGGCATTATGATAAAAAATCTGGGGAGATTCTAACCAGTGAATTAATCCATGTATATTTATTATCTCCTTTAAGTTTGCCACTGTTTTCTGTATGATCACAACCCCATAAGTTAATAGTTGTTGAAATCTACTGAAAAATGCTATAATACATCATAATGAGATTGCTAGAGATATCATTCAGGTATAATTTTAAGTCACTATAAATCCTTTATGAACTTTCATTTTAATATTGGTTATTAGAATTTGTTATAATCCTACAAATGGTCTAAATAGCACTTTCAATGAGACACATTCCTATCTTTGCAATTGTAAAAAAGGACAACAAAATTTCAATGACTGTTATAATTTTTCAAAATTTTTTTTAAATAACACTTTTGTGAAAAGGTAATTTCCACTAACTTTTAAACTAATACAAATTATATTTTGATTTGTAGATCTTTCAATATTTTATAAAAAATGGCAAAGCTTCTTAAAATCTGGGAATTGCCAACCACAGAAAAGGAAGCTATTGTGTTTTTACAGGCTGAAAACATTTTGCCACAGATCAGAAAATGTTCTTGTGGCAAAAACATGACTCTGCATTCTTACTGCAGATGGCATTTCTATTGCAATGCCTGTGCTTGCAAGAAAAGTAATTCAATTTTTGAAAGGCTCCAGGATCCTCTTTGTGACAGGTGTACATCTCCTATACTTCTGGAATAGTGACAACCTTTCAGACCAATGTGCTCATGAAAATTTACAACTGTCCAGCAAGGTCTTAGTTAGATGGAACAATGGGATTAATGAACTGTGCAGCAAAAGCCTGCATCCCATGCAGGATGTCTAATCGGTGGTTCCAATAAAATTGTGGAGGTAGACAAAACCCTGTTTAGCATGAATAAAAACCATCCAGTATGTATGCTTCCTCAGAAATGGATATTTGCAGGTGTGTGCCATGACATAGGGAAATGCTTTGACATGTGTGTTTCATGTAAATCTGCAAGCACACTACTTGAAGCCATACATGACAACATACAGCCAGGATCCACTATATACTCAGACTGCTGGAAGAGCTACAGGATGACTGACCTTGAAGATGCAGATTTGAGCCATATGAAAATCAACCACTGCTACAACTTTGTTGACCTGACAACTGGCACTCACACTGTGGGGGACGTTAAAATGTTATAACAAAAACAGCATGGTACAGCCCACCAAAACCTCAACAACTATCTAGTGGAATTCATGTGGTGATGCATACAAAAGGGGGATTTGTTCCATGCTCTTCTAGTGGAAATGCATCTGCAACAGTTGGATAGCAATTCAGTTCCTGCGCAGGTACTTTTTTTGTAGTTGTGTTTTATAGTAATGAAATTGTTTGTATTAATGTCTATACTGATTTCATTTTTGTTTTGTTTTTTATTTTTTAAAACTCAACAAGACACAACTAACATTGCAGGTGTTCTTTTTCTTTTTTAAAAAAGTTTTTTTTCTTCTTTAAAATGGTTTTTTTCTTAAACATGTAAATAAATTTGTTATTTTTCCATTAAAATAGTCTTACACTTTCATTAAAATAGTTCTTTTACAATTGCATATCTTTCGACTTCCTTGAAAAGTGTGTGTGTGTGGGGGGGTGTAATAATTTTTCAAATGTCAAATAAGTCCCTTATGTTTTCCATATTTTTTTTAACATTTGAACTATGTCTGTATATCTCATAGTGTACATGTGTATTGGTCATATGTAATTTTGGGGATTACAATGGGAAGCTAAAGGAGTGAATGTAAATGGTTGACATACAATATCAAGACTGCATTCTTCTTAAAGACAAAATTATTTCCTAAATTCTAACTTCTACAATGATACTGATATCTCAACTATATCTTCACTAAATCATCTAACCCTATTACACAATTAACCTGTTGTGACAATAAAACCTAAATCTTAACTTTTTACTTATGAATTCAGCCTTGCTTGTGGTATCCATAATGAATATTAAAGATATTAATCCACAATTAAAATTTCACAAACTAATTTTTTTTGTTATAATCCATTTGCTTTTCAATAATGTACAATTCTGAAACATGCTCATATTTTGGTTAATTCAAAATAATAGATGAATGACAGCCCAGCAATGGGTATCTTTATCTTGTTTAATTTGAAAAATGTCTGTGGTCTGATTTATTTTTTAGAATTATTGGCTTCCCTTATAATTATACATGTATTCCATTATTAATATTACTTTCCTGACATTTTTATAATACATCATTAAAACCAAAGATGTCATTATATTTATTTTTTAATTTCACAATGTAGCCAAACCCTAAAGGATTACATGCACTTTTCAAGCAACATTTATGCAAACTATCATTTTTATTCCACTTCTCAGTACTTAACAGTTCTTACAGATTGTATTGTTGACAACTGCTCAGCCTCATTACTTGCTCATCTATTTCTCTCTTCATCACTTGCAGCAGTATATATAAGAAAAGTTCATTCTTTTTTGTCTGATATTATATGAACAATCTTAGATTATGATTATAACAAATTCTACTAACCATTACTAAAATAAAAGTTCATAAAGGATTCATAGTGACTTAAAATTATACCTGAATGATGTCTCTAGAATTGTCATTATGATGTATTATAGCATTTTTCGGTTCAATAATTATTAACTTGGGAGGTTGTGATCAAACAGAAAACAGTGACAAACTTAAACCAGTTAATAAATATACTTGCATTTATTTACTGGTTAGAAACTCTACAGATTTTCTAATATAATATTTGTGAGTAGTTAGGCGATTTAATAAATCTATAAATGCATTTCTAAATAGTCAAATTTTAATATATATATATATATCACCCAACAGAGACACTTAAATATTTACCAATTTCACAATATCAACTAATAAACTATACTTTACTTTGATTAATCATTAAGATTTGATTTAATGCAAGAAATTGTTTACACTCAGGAGGTTACAAATTTATTGCCATCCTTAATTACTTAAGTAGATTTTCATACTTGCAATAACTGTTTATGTGATACCTTTATTGATGATAAATTACAGATTTTTTTCTAATATGTTTATAAATCAATTTTGAGAATTCTCTTTAAAAAATTCTTATATCTTCTAAGTTTTCTTGAAGCTAGATATCCAACCTATTTCTTCCATACCATCAGTGGCTCCATTACACATTTAATATTTAATTATTATTGCAATCATCTACAATAACTTTGAGTACACTTACTATGCCTAAAAAAGTATTATAAAATTTCTCAATAATATCTGGATGTATTATAATACATCCAGATATTATTGAGAAACTTTATAATACTTTTTTTACTAGACATGTAATAAAAAGGACATTCTATTTTTGGTCACAACTTGTGACTGTTTATTTTGCTTTTCTGACATTCAGTTTAACTTTACATAATTTTCATAGATCTGATAGAAATGACTCTTAGCTTAATTCCAAATTATCAATCAGTATTAACTATAAAGTAGCATTTACTTTTATAGTTCCTTGGATCTAATATATTTTGTACTTATCCAACTAAAAAATTCTATCAATTTATATATATTGAAACAGTAAGGTCTGCTTTGCAGATCTTCGTTTCACCTTTTCTCTCCTACTTCCTACCCTCATACCTTAGTTTGAACCCCAATCTATCATAGTGTATCTGCAATACACTTATATATCGAAAATCCCGCCTAATTTTAAACCACGAGCACAATGCTCGTATTATATTGAAGCAGTTGGATCTAAGTTCGATCCTAGCTTCATGATCTTTCACATGTAGCCAACTTCAAACCCTTGTACTAACTTTGAATTTCCGATGCAATGGGGCTTTACACGTTCAGTCCACGCTAGTTTCCTTGAAGAAAAACTATTATAAATGTGTGTTAAAATTAACTCATTTGAGATTTAAACTAATCATTTCTATTAATAAGTTCATGTTAGAATTATTCATGAATTTATATATATTATAACTGCGTGGATTGTGCGTGTATATATATTTATAAATGGTTTACATATATATAATTGTTCGAAAGTTTCATTGCGTCGGGAATGTTTATTTTACTTTTAAATAATATATTAAATTTTTAGTGATTAAAAGCCACATTCTTTCGATAAGCTTTCAGATTTTCTCTTTCCAAAACAATGGTTAAAGTTTTTATTAATTAGAAATAGATATGTCTTTAAAATGTTAGGACGATCCTAATTAAAATCATTTTCTGATGTTAAAAATTCATTTTCTAATTAGAAAATGAATTCAAGTTAATGAGTTTGAAAGCCTTATCGAAGGAATGTATCTAAAAACAACTAGTAAATTTTTTGTAAGATTGATTTAGCCTAAAGGCATCAGATACAGTATAAAGAGCCCAGGAAAAGTTTCCAAGCAGCTATTATTCCTCATTAAGAGAAGCTATATATATTTCATTAGAGAAGTCGCCCAGTTACATTATGAAGTAAAATAGTGTTTCTACCATGGTGGGGGGGGGGCTTAACTTCAAGAGTCTGACTACTGTTCCTTAAGTCCCCTGAAAATCTTCAATGTGGCTGCAATATAAAAATTCATATACCAATCGTAAGCTGCCAAAACCTTAGAGAAATCCATCAAAATGCTATTCACATAATTTTCAAAATGCGCGCATACGTTTCATCCAACTGGACTCTGCCCTGTGGAAACACAGAAGTCAATCAGGATGAAATGGTAATATCTTTCCTTTTGAACCTGGCCAGTTCTGAACTTTAAGTTAAAACATCTTTAAGCTATCTACTGTAAAATTGTCTTTTTGTTAATGTTATTTTAAATTATGTAGTAATTCTCTATCTTAATCTCTAGTCTTTAAATTTAATATTTAACTTTCTCCTTTCTTACGATGGCGGTTCATTTATTATATTATATATATTTATTGTGTAATTTATTAATGTTGTTTATTTTTTTTATTATATGCCAATAATAACTTCAACTCGATAATAATTTCCTTCGTTGCATTTGCCTTGTTAAATAATATTATATTTATTTTTACAGTAATTCTTACCCACTAGAACTATTTTGATACAGTTCTATTAATTATCGAGTTGAATGATTTGTACAATTTTTGCTATTTTATTAATGGCTAATAACAACAAATTATTAGCTCAATTTTTAACCTATGCTCCCAGCCATTCTACTGAATTTATAATAGTTATTTATTCACCTTAATTTATTGTTTCGCAAAAAGGTTGATAAAGGAATTAAACAAATATATATATTCTAATTCAAATTTTATACTTTCTAGTAATATTCAGGAAGGGCATGGGATTTAGGGCATAATTAATATAATTTCTAATTGCATTAAATACTTTTTGATTAAAGCACGTTTGACTTTAATTTAACTTGATCAGGTCATCACGTAGAGCACTCTTTATATAAATTGGGTTTTATTATTTAAATACGATGATTACCAAGTCATCATTTTCCGAACGTTGCTGACGCGAGCCATCTCCTGTTTCATAGGCTTGTCCTCGGTGATATTTCTATTAGTTTAATTATCTAGGAAGAAAGCACTTCCTCCACTTGCTCGTTTTATATTTGGAACACCAAAGGTTCGAGGCTACGACCCGACCTGGTTTTCCCTGTGTTCTATGGATCCTTTATATAGGGCATCGAAGACTTGTCAAATACAAGCAGCCCTGCTATTTTCTCAAATCACAGATAAGCCATTATTTTTCATATTTATTCTTATAGCTCATAAGTCGTCAGTACCGTTTATTTTTCAGTTCCAGTAAAGCCCGCTCTCATGCTCGTAAATCGTGATGAATTGATTTTATTAAATTCGAACAAATTCATGTTTATTTATAATTAAAGAAGTTTTCTATTAAATATTAAAGTTATGCCCTTGATACGTATCTTGCTCTTTGTGAATTGATTTGCGAATGTGAAAATAAATCTCACATTCTTTCCTTTAGAATCAGAATAATAATTTCAGTCATAGCCAAATACCTTTATCTACCTTTATTTTCTTGTCGGGGGCATAGACATATATTTATCATATAATATTGCGTAATAGTATTGGCATATAATAAGGACCGCCATTCTTGTTGTAAATATAAATACTGTTTAACGACTAGAGGTAATCTATGTAATCACAATCTAAAAGTTGAACAAAATTATAATTATTATTAAACATTTTATTAACACATTTGGGTTTTTTTAAACTTTCTTTCTTATTCAAATTATTTTAATATTAATGCTCACTGTCTGTATTGGCAACCCGAACATATATATATGAGTTGACTTATAAAGATTGTTAGTTATTTTATTATACTTTATTAGAGTTAGATCAGAAGTCTCATTAATCATCATCATCCATTGAGCTAGTTCCTTGGCACATAGTCATGTACCATCGATATATGTCATCCATTGATTTGATCTGAGCTCGTGAGTTGGGTTTGAATTCAGTTTGGTTCGCCTGAGTTTGAATCCGACTTTGAGTTTGGGTTTGTTGATGTGTTGACTTCTTTTTGACTGGTACAATATATATAACTTATTCCCAAATAAAATAAAATATTATGAATTATGTATTTGTTCACATAATTTACATTTATTTAAAAGTAGGTTATATAAGTTGTAATTGCGCACACACTATGATATCCATTTTAAAACATATCAAAATTATAAATTGTTAAAGTTATTTTGTTTGAATCTATTTACAAATATATTACTGTCGTAATATATTTTGATTTAAAATAAAATTCATTTAGTAAATATTCGTTTACTAAATAGATTCAAATATTGCAATTTAAAAAGCAAAATCATTTTCTTAATTTAATAAAAGTTATTCCAAATATTTCTGTTTAAATAAATCAGGGAAATAGTTTAATTAGTTAATGTTCTATAAGTTTATCTAAAAACAGCAGATGTCCACTTAAGGTTTTCTTTGATTAATAAAAGTAATTTTTAATTAAATCTAGTTTGTAATCCGAATATCGACAAAGAAATTAACAAAAGAAATTAATTAATGTTGAATTCCTTTAGACATTGGGATAGATTTAATTACAGCTGATAAGTCCGATATATTTTTGTAATGCTCCAGGGCAGTTCTATTGTTAACATCTATTATAAAAAGAAGGGTTTTCTTTTCTTCTCCAGTTAGTTAGTTGTTTTTTATTCTAATATGTCTAAGAGAAATCATTCTGAGTTCTATGCGTAATTTGTAAATCTTGACATGACCGAGTAGAGTGCAAGAAGGCTATTTCTCTCCGAGATGGTCTTATGCTGCCATATACCATTGGAAGTTCTCACATACGGACACCGGAACTGCTGCTGCCGCTGCCAAAATATGAACATTCCAGATTTTGCTGCTGGATTATAAAACCTGCCGAACATCTACCTGCAAATGCTTCTCCAGAGGTAACCTAAATTAACCCAAGAGCTCTTGTGATCACTAACTAACATGCTATAGCTATTTAACATTGTTTTCCTTATATTTCACATAACTTCATTATGTATTTCTTTAATGTGTTTAAATATACTCAACATTTTGCTCTATCCTTGGGTTAATATTTTCCATTTATAAAGCTTTCTTTTATTTTATTATGATAATGTGTCAGAATCGTCTCTGACCGGGTGAACTATTCCCTTTATTGAAAGTAAGACGCTGCTATTAAGGCATATTTTAAATTTATTATTTTCCAATTTTATTATCTTGCAAATCACTCGTTCGAGGGCGATTCTTTTCTTTAATATAATATAATCACATAGTTTAAAATCTACATGTTATTGATTTTAATCTAATATAAGAGTATGTGCGAAGTCAATGATTAAATGTGTCCCCTAATGCATGATTGCATATATAAATCTATACTTACTTTTCAAACCAAAAATCATGCATTTTCCTATTTTAATTACTGTGTTCTACTTCAATTACAAAGTTCATCATTGACGTCGAGAATGTGCAGACCCTTTTAAATGAATTTCGGGGAATCTGATTGGGCATTTCTTTTAATCCAAGTAAAACCCATTCAGTATGTTTTATATACACTAGTCTCGTATTGCTGGTAAATGAATTTGTTGTTGAGACCGCTTTGTTTTATTTTTCCAAGGATTCTTTACACAGCAAAGTCCGTTCTTTTCGCTTATTGCAAGTTTCCAGGCAGAGGGTGTCCCAAATGACACCCCTGGGAATTAAACGCAATCGTCACACAGTCGCTAAGTTTCGGCTGTTCATCAAAATACTTTCCTACAGGTTAGCAGTGAGACGCCCTCCATAATCATTCTGGATATTCGATATTGTTTTATTTTATATTTATTTTACAAAGCATCTGTGACATAAACGTGTCACACCCTCCAACTTTAATAAATTCATTATCAGCAATACTGACCTCCCAATGTAACTCTATTAATATTATTATCAAATAAATGCTTTGATCATATTCCCATTTTTTTTTGCTTAGTAAGCTTTAGTCCATACTATTCTCGAAATCAATAAATTTTTTAGAACACTTAATTTCAAATATTTTCTTAAACTTGTATAATTACTTAAAGCACCTCGCACATATTCCTATCTCATCAAGCACATTATCGTAATGCTATTAGCCTGAGGAATAGAATATGTCACTTTGTTTTAAAACCTTTTGTCATTTATTGAAATATAATGCCAACAATTATTTAATACGCGTCCCTGTCTCATATAAGCAGACAGTGGTGTTATATCTATATTTATATAAATAAATTGTGTGAAATTATCTAAAACTAAATTTGATTTCTTATTTTGTTTGATTCCTATCACTGTCTCGGTCTATATATATATATTTTCTGCATTTCTTTTGTAAATCCATAGACGTTAATTAGCCACCCAAACTTCTTTTAGTATAGAGTCTTTTGTTTCTCCCTGACCACCAGGCACCGGTCAAAGGTCATACTAGTAGTGGCATCAGATGCGTTGTCACGTAGACAGCGCTGTGAAATTTGAGCTTTAGATTCGAACTTAGTATATATAGAAGGCAACCCCTCCTAGAATGTTCAGTTTCTTGTCTGGGGTTTGAATTCTGCAGTGTGTTAGCGAGATAGACGATTCTGACCTTTACAATATATATATATATTATTTGCTTAAGGTCCTAAAAGTGCTGTATAAAAATAATCCATTTGATCTTCTTTTATTAATATGCAAATTTAATTAAACTTACCTTTATTAAAAATGAATATGTATTCATTAGCTTTTGCAGATAACGTACTTATCTTATGATAAACCAATAACCTTCAATTGCTGAACAAGTAATTAATCATTTCTCAACTGTATCCAGCATCACATGACTCTCATTTTGATGGTTCTATCATAAAGTAAATAAAGTGACCTATTGCAAAAATTCTAATTAGATTTCATTTTTCATTGATAAATCCTGAGCATGGAAAGTATCTACAAAAAAGTATTGCCTTTACTTTTTTCAAAATTCTTTCATAATGTGTAGACATTCATCTAGATATATCTTATATCAAAATTAACAAAACTTGTAACAGCATAATTATGGAACAAATTAACTCATTGTTAAGCTCTAATAATAGGTAACATTACTTTTACAAGCTGTGGTGATATTACTAATTCAATAATGGAAGAAAAAACAGCACACTGGCAGACTATACTATCAGGCTTCTGAAGTTTAGGCTATTAAGATCATATACAATTTTCAATGATCATCCAATTTTGACAGGCAATGTCTTCCAAATTATATATGAGTACTAATAGTTTTAATATTATTAGTATAGAAGCCTAACATAAGTATCAAACTTTCATAGCTATTTCAATGGACCCTCATACATTCAGTGTTGCTCTTAATATTTTAAATGCAGTTGACTGCAATGTTTTTTTCTTAACATTTTAAAGAAAACAATCCAAATTTTTAAAAAAATACCTCAATCTGTGTTTGTTTTATAGACGATGATATATTAAATTCTAACCATCAATAAAGATAATAAATGTATATATTTTTTAACCTGCAACATAAATCTGTGGATGAAACTCTCACATGTCTTGGGTTACTGTCGTATGTTAATTAATTTTCATCTTGCATTGTTTCCTTCAAAACAGATACTTTGTGCTATATTGTCATTAGCATTTTGCTCTAAAATCCTCTTTTTCTGTGTCTGTATAATGTCTTACTTTTGCCATACTGATCAAACCTATTATTTTGAAATTTCCTTGTGAGTATATGACATTTTTAGTTATTAAAATGATTCTAAAGTTTTAAATACTACTTCAATTAATATTTATGCCTTGAATATTTTTACTCTATTTTTACACTGATGAGAGCTCATGGATAAATCACTACACACTACACAAACTGCAATTCTCTAACATCTTATTAAGTCTACAAAAAAACAATGTTATAGGGTCTTACTCTTCAATTGTATGAGTCTTATATTTTGTTTGTTATTTCGCAAAAATCTGTTTGATGTTTTATTGCTTGCACACAATAATTTTAATAAATTTATTTTTTACCATAGATAGAAAAACTTGAATGGTTTATAAATTTATTTAGATCTTATATTACAAATAATACATGTATGTGTATACATAAATTATACTGTAAACTTCCTTTAAATCTGAACTGAATAGATATTTCAATATATTTAAAGGAGAGTTTGATTTGCTTTCTCTCAAGTAATTCAAAAATATTTATTGTGAAAGAAACTCTTGATAAACAGATCTTTGAATTATTGCTTGCACGTAACAGCACGCAAATTCATTTAGAGAGGCTATCAACCTTTTTAAAATAACACATTTGTGAAATAGTAATTGAAAGATCTATAAACCAAAATATAATTTGTATTAGTTTAAAAGTTAGTGGTTATATTATTTGAATGTATAAAAAAAAAGATTTTACTAGCAATCATGTTTTAAAATAAAGCTGTTTTGAAAGAAATATTGCCAGACTGATTTTTAGCAGTTTTGAAAGAATGATTGCAGTAAAAAAGTCCTAAAAATTACCCTTTTAAAAACAGAAAAAACATTTTTAGAAAAAAAAAGAGATCGATTTTTAATAGGAAATCATTTAAAATACAATGATTTATCAGAAGGTGAAATAAAAATGTAACAGTATTACGTGTGAAAGCAGATTTAAATAGTTGTGGTTTCTACATTAATCACACCTTCACATTATATGCTATTGATCTTTTAAGATTGTGTACAAAAAACAACACTACCAAGCGAGTATCAATATCCAATTAATGGCACAGCTTTTCCATGCATAGCATGGAGAAACAGTGCCATGTATTTCATTAGATTGCTAATAGTTGTTGGTAGATTATGTAAGGTAGATGTGTTTACCTATGGCTATCAGTGCCACCAAGTGGGCAGTAGTGCTGGCAGCTAGTTGACATAAGGTTTGTTTGTAGCATGGAGAAACAGCCCCACCTAGCGGCTGGAACTTCCCTCACTGCATTTGGGCCCCTACTCTGAATATTTCTGAGGTTGACACATAAACAGTACCTCTTATAGTCACATGGCATGCAAGTTACAACTACCACTTCAAGTTTATCACAATTGACTTGTAATAATACAACTTCATAAAGAGGAATTTTAAATAAAAAATTATTATTGTTTGTTGTTCCTGTGATTTTTGTTGCTACAAAAATGTATCTTGAAAGAAACTATTTCCTATTAAAATCATTTGCTGCCTGCTTCTGTGGTTTTATGTGTGTGAAATTGTGATTTTTTTCCAAAATGTTTCAGCTTATATGTGTGTCTGCTCTACTTTACTAAAAGATGATGTGTTTATATATTATTTTAAGAAGAGAACAAACAACCTGGCATGACATAGTTTTTTTAGTAAAATGGAAATGAACTGTTCATCTCTAAAATGATATATACTATAGTGATCATATATATATATATTGTAGCCCTTGGATTTGTCCAAGGCTCCATTTTTTTAAGTTAGCTATGAAAGAGAAGGTTCTATCCAAATTTTCCTCATAATATATGTATTTTTTTTTCTGTGTAATAAGAAAATTTAAGCCAAGACAGAGTTTGAACCCATATTTATAAGGGATTGCATATGTTTGACTGGTGAGCAATCTAAAAATTTATTGTTAATGTGTTTATAACCAGAGGATTGTTTTATTTTAATTTATGGGTTAAATTGATATTAAAAAAATATTAGAAAAGCAATTTGTGTATTTGTTGATGGGTTAACTGAGAAGAGGAAGATGTGTGACTATTGAAAACTACATTAGGATAGTGATGATGAATAGTCATTATTTTAAGCTAGGTTAGAAATAAATAATTTATGGAAGTAAATAAATAATATAGGTAGAATAGTTGTAATAGATAAAGATTAAGGCATTAAAAATCTAAGTTTAAAGAAAAGTATATACCTGCGATGTGTGTGTGTATATAATTTAATTGTAGATCTTGATGGTACAATGTAAAATTAATAATCATTTCTTACATGATGTAAAGCAATTTTAAATAAGAAATTAAAATCTTTTAAATAAGCTTAATATTAGCAATCAAATTTAATGTCAAGTCTGGGTTTGAAACAGCTGCAATATATTGTGTTTCACTATTAAAGGGAAAAGTAAGATTATTTTAGTGTATATTATCTTACTCAGTTAATTATCATTCCTTAAAATACACAGATCCTACTAAGGAATTTAAAGGGACCATTAATTTAGGCCATTAACGGTGAATGGTCAATTCTGGTCTGTCAAAGTGTAAAAAATTAATTGGCAATTAAATGTTAGATTGTAAAATTAATCTGTCTATTTGACTTGAAATTTATGCCTGGTTTTTCTGAAGGGGCAACAGGTTAGATTTAATTGAGAGGGGGTGGAAATGTTAATTAATTACAGAGATAAAGGACGTCTCTATAAAAGCTGTGTTAAAAAAAGAAAAGGGAGGGAACTTGCTTGTATTTTTAAAACTTATCTGTGTCAGAGTTTTCCTTGATTGACTAAAAGAAAACTGTGTTATAAAATTGAAAATCATATTTATTATACTTTGTCTCTTCAGAAAAATTCGACTAAATATAACAATGTATAGTGAGTAAATTTTAAGGGGGCACACACTTGGAACCTTCCAGAAGTTGGCTATTCAACAGATGTAATAACAGTTTAAACCGCAGAAGTTAAAACTTGAGTTTGATATCGTTTATATATATATGCAAATAGTAAAATTTAAGACTCAAAAGTTTTAATGCATATATAAGTCAATTTAAATCTACAGAATGAAAGTAAAATTGGAGAAGGACAATCAAAAACAGACTGATATTGTGAAAAAGTTAAATGAAGGCTGTTTAACTGAAACTTGCAGAAAATTACAAAGTTTAAAGGTAATCTACTTAGATATGGAAATGAGGAACTCATTCAGCAAAATAGAAACTGTATATGTGAGAGAAAAGGAACCGAACACTATCAAAAGAACTTTTTACAACAAGGACTTTATATGCTCTCATAAACCGGTCAAGAAAAAAAGGGAAAAAGGAGAAATCAGGAACCTGGAAGAACACCTGCTAAAAGACTTGTATAAGTATAATTTTTATTATTATTATTATTATTATGATCGCTTTTTATGTGTGTAGGACATTTAATATATATAGAAAAAAAAAAAAAAAACGAATTTCTTTCTTTATAGTGTATATCACGTATAGCATTTTTTTTTTTTAAAAAAGAAAAAAAAAATTATTAATTCATGTAATCACTATTGCATTATTTTGGGGGTAGAAATTGTTTTCATATGATTTTATATATGTTTATTTAAATGCTTTCGCTATTGTGGTTATTTGGGGTAGAACTGATATGCCTTATTTAAAATGCTTTACAAACAATGTTTTTTTTTTCCCCTCAATTTAAAAAAAAAAGGGGGGGGGAAACAATTGAGAGATAGGGTTATTAGCATCAGAAGTTATTATCGAATGATTAGATTTATAAATGAATTGCTTGTTTATTGAGTATCATCATCATTTTTATTTTTTTATAAAAGTGCCTGGAAATAGTTTTGAGAATTTTGTGCGCATTTCTTATTGCTTATTATTATTATTATTGTTATCATAGATTTAAGGCCAGAAACAAGCTGATTTATGCTTGGAAAATTTATGGACTCATGTTCCAGTACACTAATTTGCAAGAATATTAAAGTTGTGAAAGTTTTACTTGTATAATTTGATGTTTCGACCTGTGTGTGTGTGTGGATAGACAAAGATCTCCACAAATTCAGTGAAGTTTAACTCACTGAGATATATGCTATATTCAGAAAGTATTTGAACCCAGTGGAAGAGTTTTCCCACTTAAGTATGCTCTACACCGTAAAAGGTTTCTTGTTTTGATGGCCAGAGGTATTTGGCATACCTATGTTTTTTATATGACTAGCGATAAAAAATCCTAGCATATCTTAACCTTAGTGAAAAGGTTCTCTCTTATTCGGGTCACTGCCTGCCTCATATTAATATTTGATATTCCTTACGTGTGTATGAGAGGATAGCCATGATGAGCATTATTATAAGTATTGGATACCAGGTCGCAAACTCAACTTAATGTCTGAATGAATGCAGATAATGTATGTGCAATTGGTGTATTTGAATATTGTTTTTATAGATTGGATTTAGCATACGAGCCAGAAATAATTAGGTTAATAACTGTTAAGGGTTAAATAAAACGTACGAATGATTGGGCATAAGCAATGCGTATATAAATGTATTTAATAAATATTTACATGGCCAGCTGAGAACTTCGCTGGAAAGGTAGTATTGTTAAAATATTATTATGTTATAAGAACATGAACATAGAGAGTGCACTAGGATGATGTTTGATCTTAATGCCAATTTATTTGCAATAACTTAGTCTTACTATTATTAAGATATCTCTGTTGTAAAGATTAGGGCCAAAGAATATTTAATCAGGATGATCGGATAAGATCAAGAAATTTGCAAGAGAATATTACCTTTAGATATTGAATTTAATTAAAAGGAAAAAAAATCGATTACGTATTTTCTAAAATATATCTGTAGTAAAAAGGGAAAGCATTGAAAACGGGAAGAAATTGGTATTTACTATATTTAAGGTAAAAAGAAAGTGTGGATATAATGTAATGTATATGTTGTTTTTTTTTTTTTTTGTATTGATTGAATTATAGTTTGTCAAATAAAATTTGTTATTTGTTTTAAATAAAAATTTGCGTGTGTCTCCATGTTTTTGTGGGTTATTATTATCTAGATACTTCCAATCCAATCATACGTCAATATAATATTATTAATATTTGAATTATCATGTACGTAATTAATATTTAGTAAAACTATTTAAAAGGTTAATTTTAAATGCATAAAATTACCAAATAATTTAATATTGTTTAAATATAAATCGAGAATAGAGATAGTATTGAGTGATAGTGAGTGCAGAGGGTGGGCATAAAATCCTTTCTCCATCCGTTGTACTCAAACCTCTCTAGACGCATTTTATTTTATATAATTTGGTTATTGTTGCGACTAGGTTTTATGATGTGTTTATAAAGATTTAATAAGCATAAATATTCCAGCTTTAATGTAAATTGATATTAGATTGCATTAAAGACAACTGAGTTCATTTTGGAGGCGATCAAGAGAGGAATGTTTATCACCAATAACCTATCGCAGCTTATTCGATTTCCACACCTAATTGTTCGAAAACCCTGAGAAGAGATTAGAATGAGAGGAGATGAGCTAGCAAGATGTAAAATTTGATGATAAGATAAATAATAGTGTAATAGACATATGGACGTGAAATTGATGAAGGGATGGATCAGGAAGGTGGAGATGAATATAGAACTTTATAATTAGAATAAAATTTAATTGTAGCTTTAATCATAGTGAATGTGATTATGCTGAGAATAGCCTGGAATTCTTAAAAGATCGGAAGAGCACAATTTTAATGCGTTCTCAGTGTTCTCTAAATTAATTATGTATTAACCCATTCATGAAATATTATTACTAAGAGTATTGTATTGAGATTTCACCTCTATATTTTATTGGAGCTGCAATTTGGCGCCCTGGCAAATAAGCTTATAAATGTTCTGTATCATCATCATCATTTCAGTAGGCCTCAGAAATAGTGTCAGCTGGGAATGATGAAGTATCCATCGATCCATTCTTAAAATGTTGTAATTGGCATGCAATTTATCTGCAAATGTGTAAATGCCGTATACTTTGAATATAGTATAATTAATCCATAACGTGGATGTGCGATCATTTGAATAAAATTTTCATTGGTTATAATAAAGTTATAATTAGCTTAAACTATCCAATAATATATATGATATTTGGAAGCTCTCCCAATCGTTTAGGTATGTTTGAAATTCATTGTGGATGACCGATTGAGAGATTGCAAAATTCGTTTCATGTTACTTTAATAAGTTTATATAAAGTTAACAAAATAAAGAATAACTTTTCATTTGTTTGAATTGATTTTGTATAGTTACTATTGGCCTGTAACGCGGTCGCACAAAGGAGGTTAAATTTAATTTATACGTATGAAATATATTAGTCTATGCCTCATATTTAAGAAATTATCAGATTAAATCTATACTTAGAAATTATTTAATCTATACCTATTATACTAGAATATATATAATTGATGCATTGCCTATTTAATTGATACTTAAGAAATGCATCTGTCGTTAATTTATATTTTTAAGAAATCTTTATTTCTCTAAATTTTTATTTAGTTAGAAATGACCCTTTTCATTTTTCTTAAATATTTCCTTAGTTAGAAATGACGCGCCAACGTGGTCGCACGACGGATAATGGGTGTTGGAGGTTAATTTAAAAGCTGCAGAATTGAAATTATAAATGCCAGCAACTGGTTATACCAAAAACGTATTTTAAAATTATGAATGCTAGTGTGTAATTAGTGGATAAAAGAAAATTAAATTTTTTATGTTTATTTAAAACTGATTATTGATGATGATTGGATTTCTAGATACCCAAAAACATTTGAGATGAGACGTTTAATGAGTATAGGAATTGCTAAGGTCAAGACCAATAGGGTGACCAAGATATAGTTAGTTGAAATAGTCGTGGTTGTTGGTTGATGGAAGGGGGAAAAGAGTGTGTGCCTAATTTTCTCATCATTGATTTTATTATTAAACACAAAATGCCGAGAACTAAAAAAGAGACAGGTCCAATAGAGAGCAAGAAAGAAGAGACAATAGACGAAGCGTCTGTAGTATTAGAAAGTATTGAGGAAAGTATCGAGAAAAGTGAAAATATAGTGTCTGAAGAGTTGAGCACTGAAACGGCTAAAAAAGAGCCAGAAAAAATTGACAATCAGTCATTGAAAATGATACTGCAAATGATGAGTAACCAGAATAGAGAATTCAAAGAAAGCCAAGCTGTTCTAATTGCAAAGTTTGAAGAAAACCTAGCTAGAAGCCAAGCTAGTTTAGAAGAGAGAATTGATAGTAGAATGGAGAACCAGAATAAAGAATTCAAAGAAAGCCAAGCTGTTCTAATTGCAAAGTTTGAAGAAAACCTAGCTAGAAGCCAAGCTAGTTTAGAAGAGAGAATGGATAGTAGAATAAAAGAAAACCTAGCTAGAAGCCAAGCTAGTTTAGAAGAGAAAATGAATAGTAGAATAAAAGAAAACCTAGCTAGAAGCCAAGCTAGTTTAGAAGAGAAAATTGATAGTAGAATGGAGAACCAGAATAAAGAATTCAAAGAAAGCCAAGCTACTCTAATTGCAAAATTAAAAGAGAGCCAGGAGGAATTAAAGAATAGCGTAACCGGTCAGATTAGTAGGTTAGAGATTAAAATTGAAATTCAAAGTGAGAGGCTACAAAAGCAAAGGGAGGCCAGACAAGAATCGTTGATAAATAAAGTGGGTAGACAGACCAAAGAAATGAAAGAAAACTCCACTAGTCTAGGTGTAGTAAGCAAAGAAAGTGATGCTGGTCTGGAAAGTAAAATAGATGAACAGACTAAAGAAACAAAGTTAAGTCAAGCTGGTCTAGTTGATGAAATAAAGGATGAGCAGGTTAAACAAAGCACTGGGTGCTCTGAGTCCATAAAGGAGTCAGAAACAGATATTGTATTGGAACAAGACAAGGCTTTGCCAGACGATGGTTGTGAGAAGCCAAGTAATAATTGTAGTAATCAGCATAGTGGTAGAGTCCTAGTAGAGCCTCAGAAGACGATAAGCCATAAGATGAAAATAGATAGTGAACTAATCTTATTTAATGGGCCAGGTAATATTATTAGAACGCTGTGGGGAGACATTGAAATAAAAGGTAAAATAAATTATATATCACTAATATTGTTTAAACCGCAGAATGGAATTGAAAGACTGGAAAGAGAGGATAAAATAAAGTGTAAAATGAAAAACATTTCAGCAGAGTTAAATTCATTCGAATGCAGAAATATTGTGATAGACCATAAAATAAAATGTAGAAAGAAAAGCATTTTTACCGACTCACTTGGAAATAAAGATGGTCTGATGTTTATGGATGAATATAGTAATGTGTGGGTCAATGATCCAATTCCCTGTAAAATAAAAGGGGATTTTATAGAGAATAATGCTGTGCAATTATTTGAGTGCATTATAGCAGAGGGTTTAAATAAAAGGATTAGGTGTCGGATGAAAAGCTTTTGTGAAATATTGTTGGTGGTATTGGTTAGTAGCATTTTGATCGTGTTGTGCAACCGTATGATCAACTGTAAAATGAAACGTGAATTTGTTAAGTATCTGATGGTAGGTATCTGGTTAACGGAAATAAGGAATTCAATGGCAAATGAAAAAAAAAGAGATGGTTTCCTGTTCCACCTAAAAAGTGAACAGAATAAAACATAACTAAGAATTAGTAATTGGCAATTTTGTTGGTATATTATATGTAAAAAAAAAAAAGTGTAGTTTGAATTCGGAAAATTTTACCCGAAGGAGGGAGGTATGTAGCCCTTGGATTTGTCCAAGGCTCCATTTTTTAAGTTAGCTATGAAAGAGAAGGTTCTATCCAAATTTTCCTCATAATATATGTTTTTTTTTTTTCTGTGTAATAAGAAAATTTAAGCCAAGACAGAGTTTGAACCCATATTTATAAGGGATTGCATATGTTTGACTGGTGAGCAATCTAAAAATTTATTGTTAATGTGTTTATAACCAGAGGATTGTTTTATTTTAATTTATGGGTTAAATTGATATTAAAAAAATATTAGAAAAGCAATTTGTGTATTTGTTGATAGGTTAACTGAGAAGAGGAAGATGTGTGACTATTGAAAACTACATTAGGATAGTGATGATGAATAGTCATTATTTTAAGCTAGGTTAGAAATAAATAATTTATGGAAGTAAATAAATAATATAGGTAGAATAGTTGTAATAGATAAAGATTAAGGCATTAAAAATCTAAATTTAAAGAAAAGTATATACCTGCGATGTGTGTGTGTATATAATTTAATTGTAGATCTTGATGGTACAATGTAAAATTAATAATCATTTCTTACATGATGTAAAGCAATTTTAAATAAGAAATTAAAATCTTTTAAATAAGCTTAATATTAGCAATCAAATTTAATGTCAAGTCTGGGTTTGAAACAGCTGCAATATATTGTGTTTCACTATTAAAGGGAAAAGTAAGATTATTTTAGTGTATATTATCTTACTCAGTTAATTATCATTCCTTAAAATACACAGATCCTACTAAGGAATTTAAAGGGACCATTAATTTAGGCCATTAACGGTGAATGGTCAATTCTGGTCTGTCAAAATGTAAAAAATTAATTGGCAATTAAATGTTAGATTGTAAAATTAATCTGTCTATTTGACTTGAAATTTATGCCTGGTTTTTCTGAAGGGGCAACAGGTTAGATTTAATTGAAAGGGGGTGGAAATGTTAATTAATTACAGAGATAAAGGACGTCTCTATAAAAGCTGTGTTAAAAGAAAAAAAAAAAAAAGGGACTTGCTTGTATTTTTAAAACTTATCTGTGTCAGAGTTTTCCTTGATTGACTAAAAGAAAACTGTGTTATAAAATTGAAAATCATATTTATTATACTTTGTCTCTTCAGAAAAATTCGACTAAATATAACAATGTATAGTGAGTAAATTTTAAGGGGGCACACACTTGGAACCTTCCAGAAGTTGGCTATTCAACAGATGTAATAACAGTTTAAACCGCAGAAGTTAAAACTTGAGTTTGATATCGTTTATATATATATGCAAATAGTAAAATTTAAGACTCAAAAGTTTTAATGCATATATAAGTCAATTTAAATCTACAGAATGAAAGTAAAATTGGAGAAGGACAATCAAAAACAGACTGATATTGTGAAAAAGTTAAATGAAGGCTGTTTAACTGAAACTTACAGAAAATTACAAAGTTTAAAGGTAATCTACTTAGATATGGAAATGAGGAACTCATTCAGCAAAATAGAAACTGTATATGTGAGAGAAAAGGAACCGAACACTATCAAAAGAACTTTTTACAACAAGGACTTTATATGCTCTCATAAACCGGTCAAGAAAAAAAGGAAAAAAAAAGAGAAAACAGGAACCTGGAAGAACACCTGCTAAAAGACTTGTATAAGTATAATTTTTATTATTATTATTATTATTATTATTATTATTATTATTATGATCGCTTTTTATGTGTGTAGGACATTTAATATATATAGAAAAAAAAAAAAAATGGAATTTCTTTCTTTATAGGGGTGTATATCACGTATAGCATTTTTTTTTTTTTTAAAAAGGAAAAAAAATTATTAATTCATGTAATCACTATTGCATTATTTTGGGGGTAGAAATTATTTTTATATGATTTTATATATGTTTATTTAAATGCTTTCGCTATTGTGGTTATTTGGGGTAGAACTGATATGCCTTATTTAAAATGCTTTACAAACAATGTTTTTTTTTCCCTCAATTTAAAAAAAAAAAGGGGGAAACAATTGAGAGATAGGGTTATTAGCATCATTAGTTATTATCGAATGATTAGATTTATAAATGAATTGCTTGTTTATTGAGTATCATCATCATTTTTATTTTTTTTATAAAAGTGCCTGGAAATAGTTTTTATAATTTTGTGCGCATTT